>JBAMBP010001345.1:0-17727 GCA_037044515.1 Phortica magna
ATCAATTTGTCTTGTCGTCCTGATCAAGAATATATATACTTTATGGGGTCCCCCTCCCCTCCTTCTATGCGTTACATACATTTCGGCCAAACAAACACAATATACCCTGGTACAGTATGTACAGAGAGTTTACTAGAATTTTAGATAACCTCGGATCCAAGTTTCTTATTGCTGCTGATTAGAATGCAAAACATAGTTTTTGGGGCGCTGTTGGCGCTTTTAAACGGGGTCAAATGATTCACGATATTGTAACCAATTTAAGTTTGATTGTTCTAGCTACGAATCATGTACTCATTTTAATTACGACCACAGCTAGAGGCCAAGTACTACAGAGTTCGGAATTTTCGGTGGTAGTCTTTCTTCTTCCTTCGACATTTTACGAATTTTTTTTCTGAGCTGTGATCACATTCCACTGCTAATCACGTTTCATCAAAGGGCTGCATCCTGAAAACTCCTTCTTCTTTCAATGCGAGCCTGGCTCGTTTTACATATAGGCTTGACCAGCTTATTTATTTGGAATTTCGAATCGAATTTAAGTGCGATGTTGAAGATGTCGTTCAGCTTTTATAAATAAGTATTTATGATGCAGCTATCTTTGCTTCAGCAAATTTTTTAAGTTTAAGTGGTATGTCTCGGCCATCTTCAAAACCGTAGATCTTAGCTTTACTTAGAGAAAATCGACATTTACGACACCATGAATAACTTTGCTTATAAACGAGCAGTGTCAACTCTTCGGTGTGCTCTTTTTAAGCAAGATTGGAATTTTTGGATGAAATTCTTATGAATGAAGACAAATATAAGCCTTCAGGTTACAATCTATGGAGAAGTATTAAACACCAACCAGCAAGAAGCCTTTTGATTCTTGGGCCTAGCAGGTGGAATCAATCTGCCTTTCAAAAGACTTTATTATATGCTGATTACTTGGAGCGTCGATTTATTACGTTTGATTTAGCATCACAGCAACACGTTTCTCATACTTTAGAAGGACTGCAACATTTATATGAATCGTTTTAAGTCCGAAGAGAAAGACTCCATGAAGAGCTTAACCTAGAGATTCAGTCTAAAAATTTAATGAAAGCTCCTGGCTATGATTGTATTGATGGTAGAGTATTTAAGGGTTTTCCCGAAAGTGCTGTAACCTTCCTGCTTAACTTCTTCAATTCAGTTTTTCTTTCAATGCCAGACAAGCCTTGGGATCAAGTTGACTCCTATCGTCCAATTAGTTTACCAATTTTTTCAAAATTTCTGGAAGGGATTACACTAAGTAGAGTAAGTTGTGCAGTAGAGAATTTAGTGTGTCCGACAATGGAGAAATCTCAAGTATGAGGCCTATCAGGGTTGTCTCTGCTGGTTTTCTGCACGGTGTGCATAGTCCAACCCTGTCTAATATTTGTACTTTCCTGCTTAGCGACTTATGCAGACGATACTTAGCAGTGCTATTGATCAGGTTGTTGCATCTTAAAAATCTCAAGATTTTGTTGATTGATTTGTTTTTTGGGGTCAGCGGTAGAACATTACGTTTTCGGAGGAGATATGTGTCAATGTAAGCTACACGAAACGTCGTCGAAGTTGTCCTGAAGTGTTTGTTAATGATTAAAATAGTCGTGGTGTCGTCCGATGAATTAACCATAAAAGACGTCGTAAGACGGTGAGTCAACCAACACACAGGAAAATGTAAGAGAAGGCAGCAACGTACCTACAACAAATAATAATCGAAAAAATATTAATTTAAGTTTTAAAGAGATATATTTACAAAATTTCAGGCTCGTATCTTTTATAGTTTTGAAGACATAGCAATTTTAAGGAAATAAAAACATTTAATTTATCAAAAATTTCTGTTTGACGGTCTTTTAGAGGTAACCAAACAAAAAAAGAGGTATTTTGAGGTATTCAATTTTAAAAAGGTGTATTTAATGAGTCTGCATACAAAATTTCTCGAATCTTTAATAGGTTTGGACGTTTAGTAATTTCTAAAGAATACCCTTTGTCGTCCTAATCAAGAAGATATATACTTTATGGGGTTCCCCTATACGTTACATACATTTCGTCCAAACAAACACAATATACCTTGGTACGCAGTGTGTACAGGGTATAAGTATTAAAAATTGGGGCTTAGATAGAGTCCTGAAAGAATTTCAAAATTTTAGGTTTTTTTTTTTGGTTTGTTGATACAAAAAAAAAAAAAATTATGTACTTCGAAATTAAGGATGATTCTAGTTCATGCGATACGTTCACATGTGTTGAGTCTGCTGTTTAAATTTTATTTTTATAATCGGCCTTGCAAAGATTGGATACTCTTCATACCCTTTTACAAGTCCCATTACTATATTTTCGGTGGGATCGAATATTTCTTTAATTTAATATCCTACAACTTACATTGTTGTAGGTCATTGGAACCAGAGATTTGGAAATGCACGATTTCGGGTAAAAGTAGAAGATGGCTTGGCCATTTTTTTATCAACATATAAAGTTGATTGTGTGATAAGCTTCATTTAGTATAGAAATGTTTTTGGCGTATAATGAACCGAAATGGAGATATGATGAAAAAAAAGAGACGAACACTTTTTTCTCTCACTTACTTCGTTGCTGCAATAACAGGCTATAATCATGTTGCCGTTGACGTCAATCGTGCTTAAGAGCAACTGAGCGCGGTTTTCACTCAATCTATGTTTTAATACTCAATGGTAATTGCTTATGTTATACTGAACTTCAACGTAGCATAATAGAGTTGTCTAAATAGGGTGGCAAATGTGAAATTTCAAGTCAATTGGTGAAAAACAAACAAGTTTTGAAGTAATTTTTTTTCAAGGATTTAAAAATTTTCAAATCCTTTGGGAAGTTTTCTTTCTAAATGTCCCAAGTCGGGGATACTAATATAAGTATGTTAAGGGGTAAGACCTAGCTGGAACACGAAAAAATAGCTCTTTTTTAAGATTTTTTCCTGCCAACACAACAAAATAATTAATACCAACTGTTTTTCTATATGAAAGAGATGTATATAAAGAAGAAGATCTGAAAAAATTGTATTACAAAATATTTAAAAATGTATGCTACAACAATTCTCGTAGGGGTCAAAATAAAAAAGTGTTTTAATGTGATCTCTTTAGTTTGTCACTGGATCATCGAAATTCAAAAAGTAAAAAAAAAATCTGTAGTTGTAAATGCACCTTGAGAAACTTTAGTAGGATTTTTTCTGGAACTGTACATTTCCTACTTGAATGTGGTGCTACTACTGGTGAGTAGCCAACCTGTCACCCTTGGTATAGACGGGAATGCGTCGCCCCCGTGATGGTGCCGAAGGGTATCCAGACCAACGGTTGGATACTCGAATCATGATCGTGGGGTGATGCTGGCTGAGTGGGCCGTGTCCCGGATTGTTCAGGTGGCCAACGAACGCAACTTGTGGCACATATTCGATGGCCCAAGAGGTAGAAGCGACATTCATATCACTTTTGCAAATGAGGCAGCATTAAGTGTGTTTGATTTTGCGTGGCAGATAAGAGGCGGGCCATAAGTGACCATCATCTCATCGAGATTGTGATGACATTTAGCACAGAACAACAGAATGAAAGTATTGAGGGTAAAAGCTGATACACTTGAGGTACGAATCGACTTCAATAAGGAGTTTATGCAAGTGAAGCTGTGGATGGATGTATCCTTGGATATATTTCGCACTTTAAATGTTGATGACCAAGTTATGTGTGTGTGAACAGATGGATGACTCAGGTGAATGATAACATGTTTGAAACACGCCGCAAGGCCAACCTCAAGTGTGTTAAATGGTGGATGCGTAAATTGAGTGTGAAGCGTCGGCATGTTCGCCACTTGCGGAAGAGATTCCAAAGGAGCAGAACTGCTAGCGCTGAGAATGTGGCCAAGCTTAGGAGTATAGTCGATGCCTAAAAGAGTACAAGTCAATGCTTGTGAGAGTGAAAGAAGAAGAATGAAAGAAGATGATTGAAAACCTGTTTGATTGTCATGCTAAATGAGTTCTTTCTTTTCTTTGTTTGATATGCTTAAGTGCAAGAGGTTTCCCAGTTTTGATGGTATAACCGGTGAATATTCAAAGGTGATTGTGTCCGTGAAGTCGCCTGATAACGTCTGGAGTAATCCTAAATCATATCGGGTCATCAGTCTCCTTCCAAATCTGGTGGTGGTAGAAAGGTTCAGGATAGAGTGTCCGACCAAATGTCAACGAGGCAGTTTGATTTGATGAGGATGCGTGAAGATATGTGAGTGAATGTGTTAGTTCGTGTGACTAAAGGTATGTGTTAGGCATCTTTGTTGACTTTAAAGATGCATTCGACCTTAGCTGGGAAAGTGTTCCAATGAGGTTGAGTGAATGTGACTGTCGAGAAATGGTTCTTTAGAGAACCTATTTCTCGCACAGAAGTGCTTGTTCTGCGTGTGAACGTGATAGAGTGAATATAGATGTGGTTCGTGGGTGTCCCCAGGGTTCCATCTGTGGTCTATTTATTTGGAATCTCATGATGGATTCTTTGCTGCGGCAGTTCGAAACGTAATGCAAATGTTGAGCGTAACCAACATTACTTCGAATTTGCCCACAGGTTTGCTTCATTGCAGGCCTGTTCTGATCAGCGGATAGGCCCCCTTGTAGGCAAAACCTGGTGGCTGGCGTTTAACACCCAAATGCGAATAAAGCTTAAAGGTCGGGTGGAGTTGTCCATTTCAATTGGATGACGTGACGCAGAAAACGGCAGAGGTGTTAAGTAGGCCTCGGCTCCAAACCAAGGAGGAAGCTATGTCCAAATAACATAACTGGTACCGGCAGATGTATGTATGTATGTCTACAGGAAACGCTGATTGAGGTTTAAAAATACTGTGCTTAATTTTGAATTCGTTACGTGTTTTTCATGACGTCTTACACAATTTTCTATTAAAAAATGAACAAAAATAAAGGCTCAACCCGTGTTGTTAACTTTACTACATTATTAATGAAAAGATCAAAAAAGAGAGGACCAATACGACTCAAAACTATGTATTTTGCCAATAGTTTACTCACATTTTCGGCTTAGAAACAAAATAGTTGTCCAAAAAAAAGATCCTTCGTTCAACCGAAGGACGAATAAATTAATAAGTAGTAAGGGCGGTATAGTTGAGTATACTCAACCATATAATACCCTGCACATACCCTCACGCATTTAAATGGTGTTCCAAATATAAAAAATCAGTCAAAAGTGAGGAATTTTCGAAAAATTCGAGTTTGTTGATCTCTGAGGGGGAAGCCATGAAATAAAGGGGTGTTTTTCGGTATGCAGTTTAAAGGACGTATATTAACTGAATCTGCATACAAAATTTCAGACATGTATATTTCATAGTTGTGGAGATATACATACATATTTTAATAAAAATAAACTGGAATTTACCCAAAATTTAAGTTTGCCGACCTCTAATGGGTAGTTCAAATACAAAATGGTATTTTCTGGTATGCAGTCTTAAGAAGTTATATATACTTTGTCTACGAACAAAATTTCAGGTCCGTACCTTCAACAATTTCGGAGATGTAGGCTTTGACATGCAAACACTATTTGAGGGGTTATTAAGGGTAGGGGGGAAAAACTTGGTATGCAGTTTTAAAGATATACATCTATGAAGTCTGCATACAAAGTTTCAATTTCGTATCTGATATAGTTGTGGAGATATACAAATTTTTGTAAAAAAAAAGTGAAATTTACAAAAAATGTAAGTTTGGTGGTCTTTGAGGGGTAGTCAAAAATACAAATGGGTATTTTCTGGTATGCAGTTTTAAGGACATGTATTTACTGAGTCTACATACAAAATTTCAGGTCCGTATCTTTTATAGTTTTGAAGATACAGTAATTTACAAAAAAACACTTTTTGAGGGGTAATGAAGGGTTGGGGGGAAATTGGGGTATGCAGTTTTATAGGTCTTTACATACTTAGTCGACATACCAACTTTCATAGTTCTAGCGTTTCTGGTGTTCAAGTTATAGCCTTTTCAAAAAGTGGGCGTAGCTGGTTGGGCGGGAAGGAGTGGGCGTGGCTCAAAACCGTTCAAACTTGATCTGCTGCCGAGCATCACGAGTCTATCCTCCAAATTTCAAGTCTCTATCTTTTATAGTTTCCGAGAACCATTGGTGAGGACGGACGGACGGACGGACGGACGGACATGGCTTAATCAATTTGTCTTGTCGTCCTGATCAAGAATATATATACTTTATAGGGTCCCCCTCCCCTCCTTCTCTGCGTTACATACATTTCGGCCAAACAAACACAATATACCCTGGTACAGTATGTACAGGGTATAAAAATTAAAACCGATCGGTAAAATTATTTTAAAGTTACATCATTCTCACCGATTTCGAAAACTGGTTTTGAGAAAAACGCTTTTAAAGATTTCAACAACTCAAAAGTATTTGTCGGATCAATTTGAAATTTTCAGAGAATATTTTCAAGATATTTAAACAAGGCAAAAATAAAATAAATTTATTTTTTTTAATTCTAACTAGGTCTATCCCTTTAATATTAATTTTGCGAAAACAACGTCGGCGCTGAGGAGAGGTATTCAGCGAGATGGAAAAAGGATAAGATACAATTATTTCCAATGTAGGGTGAAAAAAATCTTCCGGCAACGATAAAGTGTCACATTGTGATACAACTATGCCATTAGGGTCGTTGGTCAACACCATTAATTAATTCCGAACGAATGCATGAGTTAGCTGCAATCGGAAACCCCCACCCCGTCGGGAAGAACGATCAAGTCCGTAAGAAACGAATTTATTACTGAAGACGTTGTTGCATGCAACACTAGAATTGGGCCAGGTTTCTGGAAACGCAATAATATCAACAGAAAACGAAACGATCTATTTTATAAAAAAAAATAATGCAAAGACAAGCAATTTCTATTTTTATAAAATATATTTTATATTTTTATATACATTTTTTAAATTTTCTTTATATATCCTTTTTTTATGTGCGGAGGAGCTGTTCAAAAGCGCTACCGGGTTTGGTTTTATTTTGTCTTAATTAAATGTGCCAACAACGGACACAACTCGCCATCGACTGATTAAACAAAAACATCTTCTTTTTCCACTCGCCTATTTTGTTAGCGCTCATCGCACTTTACTTAACCTCTGGAATTTCTCCAACGAGGGTCCCGTTAGCACAACAACCACCAGGACGATCATTTAGTTGTTCCTTTCTAACACCCCCATAGCGCCTTTCGACAATGTAACCCTGAGATCAGAGCTCGCAAGAAGTGGTCTTCTTTTTCTGAGTGTCCGAAAAAAAACTGTTGCTCACTGACACGAAAAAAAAACGAATTAGAAAGACACTTTAACCTCGTTTTTCAGAACGGAGCTCTTTGATCAACCCAAAACAGTTTCTAGTCGGTCTCTATCTGCTCTTGTTCAAACGAGACAACATTGTGGTTTGGCCAAAGTGTCTTTTCGCATGTATGTGTGCTTCGTGTGTGCCTTATTTAATCCCCTGTCTCTTCCGTTCTCCCTTTGTCATGCTTTGACTACGATGCGATGTCAAAAGCGACAACAACATAGCGCAACAACAACAATAAGCAACTTTCTAGTGTTGGGCACAAAGCAGTCATAACCCTATTAAAAAAAAAACCCGGCCACAAGGTTATTATTATTTAATTGCCATTGCTTATCATTGATATCAGATTCCACATCAACGGTCAATCTAACGTGGAAAAACCACCTCGAAGAATAGGCGACTAAAACAAATGGGACCGTAATTGGCGACAAAAGTGGCGCATCAGAGCCTGTGACCGTTTCAATGACATCTTTACCAAAACAAAATTGAATTTAATTTTTGTATATTTAAATTTATATATTTATCTTTATGATTATAATATTTGTTATATTCAAAATATAGTAAATAAAAACTGCATTTATAGTGCAAAATATATGGTTTTCCTGCTTATGCAGCCATCAGAACAACAATAGCTTAAGGGGACTAGAATTCTTTTTTTAAATTTTTTTATAGTTTAGACCTTTAAGAATATGTGCCTAAAGGGATTTTCCAAAATTCTAAATATTTTTTTATACAGTTATAGCTGTTTTTTAATGTACTATTGTACTTAAAGTACTATTGTCTACTACTCTTGTATGTTTATATATTTAAAAAAAACGCCTAAAATTCAGGCTTCTAGACCCAGAATACATCCTTAATAACTGCACAATAGCAGCATATATACTATCAGAACAGTAAATTTAACAGAAAACACGAACGTTTAATTAAACGGCGCGTGTTTTACAACAAAAACCCATGCACAGTCGATTTTTTTTAAGGCGAGCCTAGGCTTTTTGAAAGTGTATTTGCCGCTTCTTTAAAAGCAAGACAGGAAGGTTTCGTCTTGGCGAAAAACGGCAAGAGCCTTGTTAAACGCTTGAGAAATTGGAAGAAATCGGAAGGGCAGCTCCATGCAAAGAAATCACCCAAAAGGTAGTTGGGTGACATTATATTTCATGCTGAGTTTTCAATGCTCAACTATTCCAGTACATTTATATTTGAATGAAATATTTTTTTAAAATCTGTTATTACTTCTACCACCGAGTTTCACAACACTGCTTAGTTTAAACAGGCATCAAATATTTGATTTTTGCGACTTTTACTTTCTTGGTCAATAAACTTTCACACTTTTTTTTTGCGTGTGCGGATCATTGCACATTTTCAATTAAAATGAATGATATTTCTAGTTCAAATATAAAGCGTTCGGTTCGTAAAGTTGAAGAAAAACTCAAATACATTTGTATGATGGATAATGAAGGTGGAAGTGTACCTAAACTTGATAATTCTGAAGACGAATTTTTAAAAACTGAGGATGATCGGTTTGACAAATTATATCCGTAGGAGTTGTACAGTCCTATAACGTTTCAGTGATCCGATCTCAATGAAACTTACTAAATGTTAATCTTTAGCCCTCTATCTTACAAAACAAAAAAGTTTTTTATTCGATGATTTAAATTTTGTTCACTTTTCTTCTACTTTTCGTACGTGGGCTACCAGCTCCAAGGGGACGATCATGGTGTTTCCAACCAATACTTTGTAGAAATAAAATTCAAGGGTCTGTTCATAGAGAATTAATCATCATAGAGTAATAATCATCATAGAGTGGCAAATTTACTCCATTGAGTAACTAAATTGCGCAAATTTTCATAGAATTGCTGTTGGTCGTTATGAATGAAACTGTAAACAACTTGATATGCCAGATCATAGTCATCATAGAATGGAAAATGAACCCCGTTGATTACTACTTAGACGAACATCAAACAGATTAATACCGTTTTACTGAGATCAGCACCATTCGAACAGGCTTGCGTTGCGAGTTTTTTCCGGCCGCTTTGTGGCATATGTTGTAAGACACATATTGTGTGGACACATAAAAATTCCCATAAAATTACCCAAATTTTAGAAGAAGTTAGTTTCTTTTGTCTTGAAAAGTGTATAGTTTTCTTGCTTGTTTGCAATGTGTTGGCAATTCAAGTGCAAAAAAAAATTAGGGTCCTAATAAATTTGTGTTGTGATCAATTTGAATCGTGTCCGCTTTCCATAAAGGGTCTGCATAAAATTGTTCAAAACGGTATATGAAACATTCGCTCAGAACCTACAAGCATGTTTTGGTGAACTCTTCTCAGAAAATGAGCTTGAAGTTTTTTTTAATTGTATAGTTCAATGTTCCTTGCATAAATAATTTTGGAAATAACAGAATAGGGTGCTGTAGATGATCAGTGTGCACTAAATAAAGTGTGATTTTACTGTGCTTAAATAGTCAGGTGCACATAACTTAAAATAACAATCCTGTTTAAAAATTTGCGCTGAATAAATAAAAATATACCATGACCTAAAGTCCTAAAATTCAGACAGCTTTAACACCACATACGACATTATACTTGCATTATGTATGAGCCAATCGCGGACCACATGACATGCCAAGAAGAACATGAAATTAATATATGTAATAAGAAAGTGAAAAAATGTCAAAACAACGATTGCCGGGTCAGCTAGTTTATTTCAAAAAGTAATCTGAAAATAAACTTACCTGCTCCGTCAGTGGTTAGTGAATTTTGAGGGGAATTAAGAGGGGAGTCCTTTACTTCTCCGGGGTAGACAAAACTATTTGGAATAATCCCAGCAAGATTTTGTCGTTGGATGTGAGAATATTGGTCCAAGTCTAAAATAAAAAAAAATTAATAAAACATTTACTTTAATTTACTTCTACCTTAAATACTACAGAAGCTATTTCCGATTTTACCGAAACTTATGTACTCTTGCAAACATATTTCCAGTTATTCTTATTGGAAAATATAAAAAGACTAGTAAGGGAGATATAGTAGATTTTATTCGAGAGCACAATACTCTAGTCATGGTGAACGATGCAACGCGTCAAATCGAATAATATGACAATGCCCAATTTAATTTTGTTTATAATTTTAAAAGAATCGATCAAAAAATGTGGATTGCTTTTATGCTGTTTTAATGAGAGTTATGTAGTAATCTTCATATTTCTTTCGTTTTCATGTTTTCATCGGAGGGGTGACACTTTATCTTGATCGATTTCTTTTGCCTTCCTAGTTTATGGAATGTTACTCCTCTCATAAAATATACTATTTATTTTAATTTCGATTAAATATATATTGCTGTATTTACGGAAAATCCAGTAAGGGCTCTATCTGTTTTTCCGATGGATTCACGTTTCTTTATATCTTAATAGCCTCTATAAACATTTTAACTGTTGTAGCTCATTGGATTCCAGATACATGGAAATTCATGACTATAAGTGGGTAGTGACATGCCCATTTTTTTATCAAAGTAGCTTTTACGCCTCACTAATTTTGAACTTCAAAATTTGAAGTTTCAAGTAATTAGTAAAAATAACAAAAAAGTTTTTCAAATGAGAAAAGCAGGCGCGAAGGTCAGTTTTGGTTACAAGTTTTAGTAACCAAAACGTTGGCTTTGTTGTAAATTTAATAAAGATTTGAACCAACAATGTTATAGGAGCAAGTTGGCATATGAACATTTTCTGAGGGAATTGAATGCATAAATGAGAAGAAGAGTGAATTCAAGAGTGCAGAGTGTCTCCCGAGGACAGACCGACAGACCGGTTAACTACTAATTCGCCAATGTGTGCAAGCTACTTAACTTTTTTTATTAGTTTCCAGTTATAATTGATTATTAGTTTTCACTTTTGAAGTATACCAATAGAAACTCCCATCCAAAATGTATGAAATCGCAACATGTACAAGTGCTGAAAGCTTGTACACTTTGCAGCGCTCGTACGACAAAACTATTAGTTTTACGAAAAAAAAAGTTTGAGCATAAATTGTCGATAATTTTCTCTACTTTTATTTAATATAGAAATGTTTTTGGCGTACAATGAATCGAAATGGAGATATGGTGAAAAAAGTGATTTTGGATGCCATTTTTTCAAAATGCTAGAGCGGCAAAGATACGAGGTTTCAAAGTTGAAATTCGGAAAGAGCACCCCGAAATACATAAGGATTTAATTTTTGAAACACCCGAACAACTTTCCAGGCTACCTCTTTATTAACGACCAAATGACTGGACTAGAAATGTAGATAAACAATATTTACAATTTAATGAGAATAACAATGAAATAAGTATAAATATGTTAGTACATTTCTATTTTTGAATGTATGCAACTCTGCTGTGGCATACATAATATTCGAAGACATACAGTGGTGAGCACATGTGGATACATGTTTGCCAATTTTGAACTCTTATGCCTATAAAATCTTTAAAAATGCATCAATCTTTTTACTTTTTTTTTGTTTGATTCTTTATCATTATTAATATAAAAATTAACTGTAATTACTTTTAAAAAAAGGCAATTTCATAAAAAAAATTAACAAACAAGAAAAAAGTCAAAGTATCCACTTTTGCTCGTTTGTGTTTTTGCATTTGCCAACAATTATTTTTAAGCTTTTAAAAAGAAAATCAGGGATTCCTAGCACATAAAGTGTTATTAGACTACTAGACATTAAAATTGCTAAGTCATTGCTTCTTTTGCTTCCAAAATTTGCGTGTTGTTCAGAAACATCCATATTTCAATCAAAATGAGAAAAATATCGGCAAATTTGGAGTATCAAATAGTCAAAATGACTAAAAGCAACAAATCAGCACGGGAAATCGCAAAATCACTTGGAATTTGCCACCGAACTGTTCTACAAGTACGAAAAAGACGGAATATTAGCGTCCATGGACCGTCAAAATCAAGACCACGTCTGCTTACCGACAGAGATGCGCGAGCTATGGAGCATATTATGATCACCAAGAAGAAGACTACACCAAAACAAGCTGCAGAGAATATAGAAAAACCAGTAAGCGAGTGGACGGCAAGAAGAGCTCTGCGCAGGATTGGTCTAACAGCGTCAGTCAAACAGAAGAAACCTGCGCTATCTGACAAAAATGTTGCGGCACGACTGAAATTTAGCAAGGCACACAAACATTGGACCGTGGGAAGACTGAAAAAAGGTTATTTGGTCAGATGAGACCAAAATAAACAGATTTCAGTCCGATGGCAAAGAGTATTATTGGCACCGATCCCATGAGAAGTTAAAACAA
Organism: Phortica magna; assembly: GCA_037044515.1. Taxonomy (NCBI): domain Eukaryota; kingdom Metazoa; phylum Arthropoda; class Insecta; order Diptera; family Drosophilidae; genus Phortica; species Phortica magna. The sequence goes on from JBAMBP010001345.1 coordinate 12,586, forward strand.
TACCAAGTCAAATAAACAATGAAGCATGGTGGAGGCAGTTTGATGGTGTGGGGTTGCTTTACTTGGTTAAACACCGGGCCATTAGTGAAAATCGATGGGATAATGAAAGGGATTGGATGAGCTTTGGAATCGCGTGCAGATGGAGTGGTGTGAGATTCCACTCAAGCTCATACAAAATTTGGTTGAGAGTATGCCTAATCGCATAAATAGTGTAATAAAAGCTAAGGGCCTTTGGACCAAATATTAAAAAAATATAATAAATAGGCAAAAACACAAACGAGCAAAAGTGGATACTTTGACTTTTTTCTTGTTAGTTAATTTTTTTTATGAAATTGCCTTTTTTTTAAAGTAATTACAGTTAATTTTTATATTAATAATGATAAAGAATCAAACAAAAAAAAATTAAAAAGATTGATGCATTTTTAAAGATTTTATAGGCATAAGAGTTCAAAATTGACATACATGTATCCACATGTGCTCGCCACTGTATGTTTGAAAAAACGAAATCTAGGAAGTTTCGGTAATACCAACCAGAGATTTTAAAATTTTTGTGAGACCCCCAATTATTTTATTTTAAACCAAATTTATGTAACTAGAAACCAGAAGAGCTAAACACTTAAAGTTCAAAAGGCAGACACATCCCCCTCGCTTCGTCCAATGCTTAAATCAAAACCAAACAGTACACAAAGAAGAATGCCAAAATTACAACAAGTTTGGCTACGTCAATTGTCAACGTCTTTTAGAATAAATATGCTTAAATTTGCAAGATTTCTCATTGATCATGCGTTACTTTAAGTTTGAAGCAATTTTGCTTCACCCACTCCAAACCACCCACTCAACACCAAACAATTGACAAAAGGAGATAGCTCGTTCCGCAGAAGCGACAGAAACATAAAAATTGAATGGTAAACTCATTAAATATATCCCCAAAAATGGCATTCAACAACTTCAAGAAGATACAAGCATAATTGTTGAATGATAAATATCTTCAAGAATCAAGCTTGTTTAGAGTGTATGTATTTTACTTGTAATACAGATCATCACTAATCAACTAAATAATTTTTAGTAAAAATAGTTTGATTAAAAACTTGTAATTGCTAGTTTTGACATTAGTTTTTCATGGTCGTACTTGTTACTTTGCTTACTTGAATAGGCGGTTTTTATAACAGGCTGGATTTTCATTGCAAGCAACACCAAATCTCATCCCATGCAGGTCAGGAAAAAACGATATGATGTCGCTCTCTCTCAAACCAGCGCACTTATTTTTGTTTCTCTCATGTTTTTGTTTCGTGCTTGTTGATGAGGGAAACACACGAGTCGAGCAGTCTTACGACGATAACTTGAAATTTTGACTTTTGTTCGGGTGTTAGCAACTGAGCAAAACGAGCCAAATGTCAGCTCAAAGTGTCTTTATTGTTGTGGTTACGTTAGTTGTTGCTTTTAATATTTCATCGTAGGCGAAGGGAGGGCGAAATTGATAAGGGGTTTATTGATGCTTGCGCGCAAAACACACAAAGTGTCTGTCAGCTTAAAAGAACCAATTGTATTTTAGAACTTTGACTTGAATGGCTGTAACTTCCGAACCAAAAATAAAAATCGAAAAATAATAACCACAAATTTGTAGATTGAAGTTTCCACTTCAAATTAATATGCAATACTCAATATAAAAGTAATAACAAAGTTGTGATCATTCAGACACGTATAGATTTGAAGATAAGGTAGTTAACAATAAAACACCTTTTGTGAGGTAATGAGGGAAAGGGGGAAAAATTTTTAGTTTTGTAGATCTTCATTTTCTGAGTCTACATACCAACTTTCATGACGCTTCTGGTGTTCAAGTTATAGCCTTTTCAAAAAGTGGGCGGAGCTGGTTCAGACTTAATATGCTGCCGAGCATCACGAGTCTATCGTCCAAATTTCAATTAATTTGTATTGTCGTCCTGATCAAGAATATATATACTTTATGGGGTCCCCATCCCCCCTTCTATGCGTTACATACATTTCGACAAAACAAACACAATATTTTTTACGTTGGGAGGTGATTTTTTGTTTTTTGTTAAGTTTAAATTTAATATAACTGACTATTAACAACTCGCATAAACACTTCCTCACTAATTCGGCCTGAAAACCAGCAAGTGGGCAGTATTGCATTGCCATGTGGAAGAAATATTGATATCGTAATGTTTTTATACCCTGTACATACTGTACCAGGGTATATTGTGTTTGTTTGGCCGAAATGTATGTAACGCAGAGAAGGAGGGGAGGGGGACCCTATAAAGTATATATATTCTTGATCAGGATGACAAGACAAATTGATTAAGCCATGTCCGTCTGTCCGTCCGTCCGTCCGTCCTCACCAATGGTTCTCGGAAACTATAAAAGATAGAGACTTGAGATTTGGAGGATAGACTCGTGATGCTCGGCAGCAGATCAAGTTTGAACGGTTTTGAGCCACGCCCACTCCTTCCCGCCCAACCAGCTACGCCCACTTTTTGAAAAGGCTATAACTTGAACACCAGAAACGCTAGAACTATGAAAGTTGGTATGTCGACTATGTATGTAAAGACCTACAAAACTGCATACCCAAATTTTCCCCCTCCCCTTAATTACCCCTCAAAAAGTGTTTTATTGTTAATTACGATATCTTCAAAACCATGAAAGGTACGAACCTCAAATTTTGTGTGTACACTCAGTAAATACATACCCTTAAGACTGCATACCAGAAAATACTCCTCTGAATTTAGGACTACCCCTCAAAGACCATCAAACTTAAATTTTTTGTAAATTTCATTTTTTTTTTACAAAAATTTGTATATCTCCATAACTATAACAGATACGAACCTAAAACTTTGTATGCATATTAAGGAAATGTATATCTTTAAAACTGCATACTTAATTTTTCCCCCTTACCCTTTATTACCCCTCAAATAGTGTTTTTATGTCAATGGCTATATCTCCGAAATTAATAAAGGCACTGACCTGAAATTTAGTAAGTAGGCAAAGTATTTATAACTTCATAAGACTGCATACCAGAAAATACCATTTTGTATTTGGACTACCCTTTAGAGGTCGGCAAACTTAAATTATGGGTAAATTCCAGTTTATTTTGATTTAAATATGTATATCTCCACAACTATGAAATATACATGTCTGAAATTTTGTATGCAGATTCAGTTAATATACGTCCTTTTAACTGCATACCGAAAAACACCTCTTTATTTCTAGCTTCCTCCCACAGAGATCAACAAACTCGAATTTTTCGAAAATACTTCACTTTTGACTGATTTTTGTGATATTTGGAACACCATTTAAATAGGTGAGGGTATGTGCAGGGTATTATATGGTTGAGTACACTCAACTATACCGCCCTTACTAGTTTGATTTTATAATTGGTTTGTAGTTGGCTTCGAGTTTTTGGTCAACATACATACAATTTAAAAAAAAATCTAAAACTTGGACCTAAATGTCTTTGCATCCGTTTTGAAAAATTTACTTAGTTGAAAATGATCTTTTCTGTTTTTCAAATAAAAAAAAAACATGTTGCTTTTTTTTCTATTTAATTTACAATTTTTAATTCGTGCTTTTATATAAGTGATCCTTTTGGTTGTTTTATTTTAACTGGCGGAGATTTTTATACTCTTCACGAAGTGAAAAGTATTATAGTTTGGTCACGAAGTTTGTAACACCCAGAAGGAGGCGTGGCCGACTATACAAAGTATATATATTCTTATCAGGATGACAAGACGAGTTGATATAGCCATGTCCGTCTGTCTGTATGTATGCAAACTCCTCCCTCAGTTTTGAAGCTATCGACCTGAAATTTTGCACAGACCCTTGTATTTTATTACGATAACACATTGGTCGGAACCAGCGAGATCGTACCTTTAGAACTGGTAGCCACCATACGAAAAGAAGAAGAAGAAGATCAAAAAAATTTTTTGTTTTCCAAGATAGAGCGCTGAAATTATACAAGTAGTAGTAAACCGTAGCCGGACTAAATAGCTGAACGTTTCATTGAGATCGGACTACTGGAACCAGAGAGTATTAAATTTTAACAAGAGACCGAAGGCCTCTCTTAAAAAGCTCAGGAAAAATTCTTACCAGCGGACTCGAGGTGAAAATTACAGCAACTCTGACCATTCGTCTCAAGGTGAAAATGTCGGACAGAGAAAGAAGACAAGCAAAAATATATATCTTTCTCGCTCGGACAATTCGTTCTAGACGACGGCCATTATTAAAATTTGCAAATACTATAAAATGAAATTATGAATGAATTTAATGCGCTGTTGCCAAAAAAGGTAAACACAAGACAATTTCATGAGTGATGAATGATGAAAGTGATGGAAAAGAATGAAGTGGGGCATGAACATGGTATGCGCTGTTGCCAAAGGATTAATGAAAGCAATAAAGAACGAAAATCAAATATTAAATTGACCACCGACCAAGTGCCTTTGGACTAACATTGACAATGCTAGTAAAGCAATGCGCAGGTAGTTTTTACCTGTTTTTCTTTGCTTATTAATGAAAAGTCTAATGCTTTTGCGCAGAGTCATTTTGCTTTATCTTAAAAAGCAGGAATAAAATTAAATTTATTTATAATATATAATAAAAACTGATATCAAAATGATTTAAACATGTACATTACTTCAACATTTCCCGTAATAGGTTCGCCTATCTTACACAGCCAGACACACCACATACGACAATTTAGCGTTCAGCCAAGCTCAAACACAACATAAGTGTCATATGTGCTGTGTCTGCGCTATGTAACATAAGCAAGGCAAATGTTCAAATTGTGTATCAATGCTTTGAATTGACTTGTTTACACACAGCAGAGTGAAGTGGGGCATGTATTAATGCAAAATATTAAGAACGAAAATCAGATATTAAGCTGTGAAGTTTGTGAACAGAAGCAATTGTATTACAGTAGTCCCTTATGATATGAGTTTCTGTACAACACATGGTCTTTGATGAAAAATGGACAACGCAATAGGAGGCAATACTGTCAACACAAAAACAGTATGTTCTTTGGCAAACTGAAATGATTTCGTTTTCTTGTGCACAAAATCATTTGACTCGCTATCGGTCGACGATTTGTGTGCGTTGATCTTGTCTCTTTACCGTTCTTATGCACAAAATCAC
>JBAMBP010001347.1:0-396688 GCA_037044515.1 Phortica magna
GTCATAAAAATAACGTCAAAGGACCATATCTGTGAATCAAGAAAAAGTGGGAGGCTATATTATACTGCAAACTAAAGCTGAGACCGTAAACTAAATTTTTGCCGAACAAATCAATGCTCTATCTAATATAACTTTTGAGTTATGAAGGTTCGAAATTCAAAAAACTTCAAACGCGAATATCTCGTAAACTAAAAGAGCTAGAGGGTCCAAAGTTGACAAAAATTAAATATTAGATAAGAAATAACAGGCTCGAGGTCAGTTTTGGTTACAAGTTTTAGTATCCAAAATATTTGCGATTTTTAACAACAAAAATATTGCAAGAACTAGTTCAAAAACTAGCAGCAGGCAGATCGTACAGCTGTTTCGGGAGTTGCCAAACTCCTTCATCAGCGATCTTAGCTTAACGATAAATCAAAAGTCAAGCACTCTCTTTTGTTTTTCGTGATAAGCTGTATGAGAATCATACGTTATCAACGAAAAACTTCGAGAAGTGCTGCTTTGATCTATCGCCTTGCAAAATTGTTGTTGTTAAGGGCCACTGCGTTGGTGGAGTCAAGTCTTGACTCACGATTCAACTTGTTAGTGGACCAAAAAATTTTTTGAAAAATGCAATTATTTTCCAAAGTTTATGTCATACTATTTGTATGACTACGGCGTGCCCTCCGTTTTATAATAGTGTGGTTTGTTTTACGACCTTAAAACTTAATTAGATAAGAAATAACAGGCTCGAGGTCAGTTTTGGTTACAAGTTTTAGTATCCAAAATATTTGCGATTTTTAACAACAAAAATATTGCAAGAACTAGTTCAAAAACTAGCAGCAGGCAGATCGTACAGCTGTTTCGGGAGTTGCCAAACTCCTTCATCAGCGATCTTAGCTTAACGATAAATCAAAAGTCAAGCACTCTCTTTTGTTTTTCGTGATAAGCTGTATGAGAATCATACGTTATCAACGAAAAACTTCGAGAAGTGCTGCTTTGATCTATCGCCTTGCAAAATTGTTGTTGTTAAGGGCCACTGCGTTGGTGGAGTCAAGTCTTGACTCACGATTCAACTTGTTAGTGGACCAAAAAAGTTCTTGCAATATTTTTGTTGTTAAAAATCGCAAATATTTTGGATACTAAAACTTGTAACCAAAACTGACCTCGAGCCTGTTATTTCTTATCTAATTAAGTTTTAAGGTCGTAAAACAAACCACACAAAAATTAAATATCTTATTTTTGTGTTTTTTATGGCTTATATCATTAAAACAAATACCAATTTTGTTCTTTACTGACAATATATCTTGAAATGACATTAGATTATGAATTATATACGAATTTTTCCAGGCAGCTTATGGAAAAAAAAAAGCAAACTATCGCTCTCAAATAAGCTTATGATATATAAACAAATAATTGCGCCGATCTGGAGGTATGGGTGCCAAATCTGGGGACTTACTTGTGATAGCCAGATAAAAAGAGTCCAGGCAGCACAAAACCTTATTCTGCGACTAATTACCGGATGTGAGTGGTTTATACGCAACACGATTCTACATAAAGATTTGAAGCTGGCAACGGTCTTCGATGAAATAAATAAACATTCCAGTCGGTATAATGACAGGTTAGAGCGGCATAAAAACAGACTCGCGAGGGTCCTAGCAAGAGAACCCCCTACAAGAAGACTGAAAAGGCGAAAGCCTAGAGATCTAATTACGCGAGCACCTAGGACTCGAAGATCTGGTTAAATTTTGATAATTGTGATACATTTGTTATTGTTATTTAGTTTTTTATTGTTATTTAGTTTTGTATTGTTATTTAGTTTTGTATTGTTATTTAGTTTTTATTAATTGTTAAAGCTTAAGCTTTAGAGCTAGCCGGCGCGCCCCTTTTAGGCAGAATGTTTTGACACAAAGGCTATTAAGAGGTTTTAGATTACCTCGGTGAAACAAGAAAAGGTGGGAGGCTATATTATACTGCAAATTGCATGGTTATTATTTATGCATGTCACTTTGCTGTACGCCTACAGCCATGCCCACAATCATATTCATACATGGTTTTTCAGTGGTCAGCTACGCAATTCTTTTCAGGTTTTTGTTTCACATTTTTGCAGCATACTTTCAGGCTTTATCGTTATCATATTCTGTGAATTTCAACAATGCTTTTTAAGTAATTTTTTTTTTTTATTGCGGTATTACAATTAAATTGTTTATAGTTTTTTAATTTCATGTGACAGTTTTGCGGTTATAAGTAATAAATTTATAATAAAGCAATTCAATCTCGCCAACGCTGCGCACAATGCATGTCAACGTGCTGATATAAAAAAGCGTGTGTTTATTTTGTTTTTAATTTCGTGGTCGATGGTAAGTTTGTGTCCTTTTCATAAATGTCGTATTATTCAGGCGTTCTAATTAATTCATTGCGTACCAATTCGTGTATGAGTGGGTGATATTTATGCCACAGGCCACGCATGACTACTGCTCTGCGCTTAAAATTATGCAACTTTTTTTTTAAAACTATTTACAAAAACTAGAATTTCATGCAAATTAGATGCAATTCGATGCAGCATGTGGTTACCCAAAGTGTGGAACAGAAGTGTCACTGGCAATGGTATTTGGCGAGCTTGTTGATGGTGGTGCTCAATTTGGTTTTGGTTGCATTTAGATATACTGAGGTCCGTCGCTGCTGTTGGCGATGTTGGTTATTTGTGTTTAGCATACGAAATTTCAATAAGCCACGCTTGAGCATATGAGCTGTTCTGTGTGAATTGTATATTCTCAGGCTTTCGCTTTAATTAGAAAATGCTTCGATAACTTAAATCGTTTAAATTTACAATTTATTGCCCTTTTTGGTTTTTAATCTCAACGGAAGTGAGACCGAAAAACTCATACAAGCCTTTAACATTTTAAGCCCGGCAATATTTTTTCATTCAAATGAAATGAGACCATAAAAAAATTATGTGCGAATAAAAAAAAAAAGGAAAAAGAAAATCACAGCATCACAATTTTTATTTAGTTAAAACACGAACAAAAGCCGCTACGATAATAAAAAATTCAGACATTGTAATTTGTTTTTACTTCTTTGTTATTGTGGCCGCGTTGGCATGTCACCGCAACAATAATTAAAATGGCAAGACAAGCCCAAAAGTATGCAGTGCCATTGTAAATTCAACACGTTACGCAAATTGCATGCTTATTATTTATGCATGTCACTTTGCTGTACGCCTACAGCCATGCCCACAATCATATTCATACATGGTTTTTCAGTGGTCAGCAACGCAATTCTTTTCAGGTTTTTGTTTCACATTTTTGCAGCATACTTTCAGGCTTTATCGTTATCATATTCTGCGAATTTCAACAATGCCTTTTAAGTAATTTTTTTTTTTATTGCGGTATTACAATTAAATTGTTTATAGTTTTTTAATTTCATGTGACAGTTTTGCGGTTTTAAGTAATAAATTTATAATAAAGCAATTCAATCTCGCCAACGCTGCGCACAATGCATGTCAACGTGCTGATATAAAAAAGCGTGTGTTTATTTTGTTTTTAATTTCGTGGTCGATGGTAAGTTTGTAAATAATGTTTTAATGTTTTAATGTTTAAGTTAAAAAATGATACATATTATTATGATTGCACAATTAATTAGCGTTAAATTATTGCTTTTACGGAACTGTTTAAATCGTTTTGGTTACGTTTCTGGTTTATGGTTTGTTGATTGAGGTTGCTAAATAATAAATATATAAAAAAATATTATGCAAATTTAATTAAATGTTAAGTGCTTTTTTGCTCACATGTGTAACACTGAATTATTTAAAAAATGGTTTTTTGGCAGGTTAAGTAAACTAATTACTCTGGTTGCCAATTGAAAAGTGTCTTACATTTATGCGAATACGATACTTAATGTTGTCAAATGGGGAACTCATACGGTCTTTTCTCAACAGAAATTGCTGATCGCTTTGCGGAGACTAGAAAGCATTTGTGCCCTCTTAGTTGCCTCTTGCAATCTGGTAAGTCTGAAGATTTTTGGTTGGATATCTCAGGAACCAATTGATCTAGAAGAGTAAAAATTGGTATGTATGATATTGAATGGAAATGAAATCTAGTTCGATTGAAAAGTTAATACACATGATGTGTCTAAGTGGAGCACTCTTGACTGCAATTCCTTACTGGTTGTCTTTTGTGTTTGTTAAGGTTTTAAAAGGCCACTTATTTATTTCGTCTAATCAAATGATAAATTTGTTGAAATGATTAATAAGATTTTCTTACAAATTACTGTCTGATTGAGTATATGTAAGTCATTAGTAAAGAAGTTTGTTGGCAAACAAAATTGTAATTGGCGAAGAACAAGAGAATTCAATTTAAGGCATTAAAAAGCTAAAATCCAAAAGCGAAACTAAAATAATGAGAAACACTTCAAATCAATTAAGCATTAAGACAAAGTTTAATTGCTTTTTATGGCAAAATTCGTGAGGAAACGCCAAACCAAATATTGACGTCAAACAGAAAGCTCGAGTGCTAAATGAAAATTTATGACTTAGTTGCGTAGCATTTTGTAAGTTCTCAAGAAAATTGAAAACGAAAATTGTTTGTTAGCTAAGAAGACTTTAACTTAATTTCAGTTTATAATTTACAAAAGTACGAAAACTCGCCACAAATGTTCGGCGCTGCGAAAATAGCGATTACAGAAACTCATTTGTTATGTTGATGACGCACAAACAAATATGTACGCATGTATGAGTGCGTGAAAACGCTACGAAGTATGCAACAAAATATTTGTCAGCAATTATGCGTAATTAAATCAAATTAGCGTTGGCACAAAGCGAGACGTCACTGAAATTGAAATACATTTGTAATTATGAGCAGCTTAATACATGCCATGCACAAAACAAAGCGAGAGCAAGACGGCAAATAAAGAGATTGACAAAAAAACAAAGAAGGAAAATGGCATGTTGTAACGAAAATGTCGTCTTGCCTTGATATGAAAATTTCATTAACTGAGCCAAGTCAAGCCAAAAGACTGACGACTGTCGTTGACAGAAAATTATGTAGCTGCTTTGCTGTCTCGACCGCAATTGCCACAAATTTGGGGTTGATTTAACTTGCAAGTTTGCATAATGCAAGTAAAGCAAGTAACTTTGCATATTGTGAGTATTCAGTGTGAAATCGGCGCGTATCACAAATGACTGCACAGCGCAGCTCAGCAGTTGCCCGTGGCTTTTCTATTCGCCTTTATTAATTTCTAGACTTCTTGACTTGATGATGATGTGCGCTGTGATTTTGTGTTTTCTTTCTTGGCTTGCTTTTTGTAATGTGCATAAGAATTTGCCGTCGGGTTGGTTGAGTAGTTAGTTGTTGTTGTGACTTGTTTGAGGCTTACTTGAAAACCAACTGTGTAGTGTATCTGTTAAGTGCATACTACTCGAAGCACTTTTGTTTTTGATTCACACTTAAAGTCGTTTACATATGATTTTCACATACATGAGAGTTCAACTTGTGCGGTCGTTCTGAATAGCATTTCTTGGGCATGTGTGTGTTCTTGAGTCTTGCTCTACAATTGCTTGTATGCTTGTGCAATTTCCTTACGCTTTCTATGCGTGTGTGTATGCGCCCTGCTCTCGTTCTCTATGTATGATGTCGTCACATTTGACGCGCAATGAAAATAATGAGAAAGAGTACAAAAATATATGCATTTCTTTTAGTTTTTCTTTCTTGTTCTTACTTGCTGCCGCAATAGTGAACGCTAAAAAACACATTAATATACGCGGGAAAACAATTTGCACAAAAGTTTAAGAAAATGGCAAACGGAAAGCAAAAATTTACACATGCAAATGTGAAAGTGCTCATGCCATTTTGTTTTCCTCGCACACGCCACTCTGTGTATACTTGTGTGTGGTTGGGTTGTCTGTGTGTAAGTGTGCATTATGAATGCAATAAAATACATGTTGAACGTGTTACGATCTTTGCATTGTGTGTGACCACCGAGTGTGTGACCTCTGCGAATGTGTAAAGTGGGAAAAGTATGTGTTATGACGTATGTTGTTCTTGTTGACCTTTTTACCTTTGGGGAGCATGTTTAATTTTGCTAGCAGTTTGTCATTGTGTACGTGATGTGACGTCTTTGGTTTTAATAACATTATGATTGTCGGTGAAACAAGAGTAAGTGTTGAGTAAAATAAGAAAAGTAAACAAGATTCTTAGCACGAGTTCTCTGTTTGTATTCTTTATGCAATGATGGGCATTGTAACTGTGTCATGAAGTTTGCAACACCCAATAGAGTGAGTTTTTAGACCATATAGAGTATTTTAAGTATATCCCATTGAGGGGATCTTTTTTGCTTCTGTAAGAGTTGACTTGAAACTTCACATTTATAGTCTTAGATTAATCGATTATTTTTAGATACAATTTGAAGTCATCACTAGGAATTACAAATGCGCTTAGTTAAAACAATTTGTGGCTTAATTCATTGAACCTTAAATTTAAAACCTTCACATTTTATTTTCGAAATATTATTAGAACTAAATGAATGACCCATTTTGATTATTATTATAACGAATAACTAAAGTCATTATTATTAATTTCCCTTTTTGTATTACTATTAATCAACTGTATCTTGGTGTTGACAATCTTTTGAGGCTCAGTGTATATTATTGAAATATCATATATTTAAAACCGAATTTTAAAATAAATGTTTTGAAAGTAGCTTGTTGTTAATCGATTGCGCTTCTGTGTGATAGTTGCACCCGCCTTTGATACAATTTAATCTAATTTTGAACGAAAGTAACCGATGAAATTAACCGCTCGACTAATTTTGAATCGTTCTTGCAGGATTGCATATATCAAAAATAAGGTTTTTACTACCAAAACTTTTTTGTTCTTGAATAAATATATAAGCCAAACAATGCAATTATGTGCCTTTATTAATGGTTGACTATATTTCAATGTTTTATAAGAATGGATCATAACGGTGTTGGACCGCCCATAAACACTTAAAAAAGGCGTTTTCATTGTAAGCAGACGAGATACATGAGTGCATTGCTTTCTTTAAGACAAATTAGAAGAGGGACTGCGATGCATCGTCTTTTTGAAAAATCAATAAAAAAATGTTCCTATAAAAATAATTGGGAAAACGTTTGCAAGAGTATATAAGTTTCGGCAAAGCCTTTCTGGTTATAACTTTTTTTAAATGTCTGTCTATACCTTCGAATTAGGGTATCATCATACTTATCCGTATTTTTATCTTTGCATCTTGCAGATAACTTTCTACCTATTTTACTATTAAGCTAACCAAAAATCAGAAGCAAGCACGAGAACCCATTTCAATAAAGTTAAAAGTTATTCGGTAATAAAAACGATCACTATTTAAGAGTTTATAAAAGCTTCCATAAGTTTTTTTAACAATAAATCAACCTCAGCTTTACTTGAATCAGTTCTGTCAGCACTTTTAAACAGCCAACAATTATTCTTTATTTTGCAGTTTATATAAAAATTACAATATATTTTGCATAATTTACAAAACTTTTCAATTTTTAGCAAAGAAATTTCCTTTTAAATACAAAAAACTTATTTTGTAAACATTTCTTTTCCTTTTTTTAGCAGCAATTCAACGAAATTCACAGCAAAGTTTTATTTTTCGATTAGCAACGGATAAGAATACACAAAAACAAAAAAAAGGAGAGCAAAAAATCAACAACATAAACTTAACGTCAGACGGAAAAATACAAAAAAAAAATAAACACAAATAAAAGGATACGCCAAAATGAGTTTATAAATGAAAGAAAACGAACGAAAACGCATCAAAAAATTAATACCAAAAAAAGTTCAACATTTTTGCGCATTATTTGCTAACTTGCAACCAAATACACCAAACAAACAAAAAAAAGGATAATTTGGTAGAAAAAATATAACAACTACGACGCATTACAGCAATGACAATGTGAAATATGATAAACTATTTGGTAAATATAACGAAAGTAAATGAAATTGTATTTTGGCTCCGAAGCAAAATTTTCCTACATAGATGACATAATGAAGGGTAAGGGGTTGTTGTCTGTTGTGCATGTTACCAGTCAATAAAGTGGATATGTTATAAAAGGTACATACCTACAAACCATTGTTTGAAAAGGATTTTGTGTTGGGACTTTGTTGGTCATAAAATACATTTTTGGCAAACTTAAAGCTTTTCGATTTGTTGGCATGGCTTCCTTTAAGTTTCTATGCTGCTTGGCACGCATTTAATACTCTCTAATAGCATTGTTTAAAGTGTAATCTCTTTGAGTTTACTATGCATTTTGTTGAGTGCTTTGTAGTTCAAAACCAAAGGCACTTTTTTCCTTGCCTCCTTTCGTTTTCAGTTATAAAATATTGATGTCTATAAAAGTCATTCTGTAAACAAAGACATTTATATTTATACAAATAATTGTTCGACTTTTATGGCAAAACAGACACACAAATATTTTTACTTACTAAAATCACGCATACGTCACGTGTTACGCAAACGAAAATAGCCATAAACGTTGTATATATGACTTCGACCCTTTATATCTTCAACACAGAACAGAAAAAAAAATCATTACGTAAAATCGTATTTACACGCGTTGTAAGTTTCCACAGCCAACACCAACAAGTTGTTGTTATGAACGGTTGCATTGTTCTTTTGTTTGCTTTTGTTATAAAACAACACAAAACCGATTTTGAATTGAACAAAAACCAAAACAAGCGTTAAAATAAGTGCATGTGCAGCACTTGTTATGTAGACTGAAACCATAATCTGGCTAAATGATTGCCATGTGATATGCATACGAAATATATCGACAGAACACACGCCTAAAAACTGACAACAGCGACGCGTTTATATATGCCACGAATTACGTAAAGAATCACAATAAATATTTCAAAAGCCGGCTCAGAGACAAAGCTGCACATGTGCGCGGCCGCTGATGGCCTCAAAGTGGTTGGCAGAGTGGCGGTCGCACACTCGGCGACTTAGCGCTATGACAACTAAGCCAACGCTGCAAATTGCTACACGAGTCGGCGATAAAAATGCAATGCAAAAAAAAAAAAAAATGGCGAAATAAAAAAATAAATAAAAATGACAGAAAAATGAAAATTGAAAAATTTTTGACAAAACGTGCCATGGCGTTAGAAAAATGTGCATTGAACTTGGCATGTCGCATGTGGCTGAGCATCATGTGTGTTTGCTTAAGGGCATGGTGTACACTTTTTCATATGGATGGTGTTTATATGCTGACAATTCGCTTAGAATCGCATTAAGTTGTGAAAAAAAAAATAAATGTTTTTTGAGTGAAATTTTCAAATTATTGATTTAAATATTTTGAATAAGTAAAATTAAATGTTGAGTAATCTCTAATAACACTGTCTGAGTTTTATAAAGTCTCAGTCAGTCACATTTGCTACGACAGTAAAAAACCTTTATGTTTTTTTGCTTTTCTGAACCTTTTTTATGATCTTCACACTTGAATTCAATCAGTGCTACCTAAAAGTATGCAACGAACAATAAAATTTCAATTTATTAGCTGGTTAAGCTCCAGAGAGCTAATATAGCTACTCGAGCTTTTGAAAAGTGTTTTATAGTAACCTTTTCTTAACATTTTGTTTTTTTTTTTCAAACGTTTCATAGCGGCTTACACCCTAAAAGCATGTTATAAATTATGAAGAAATTGATACCAAGCGCTTTAACGAGCAATTGTTTTTCTTTGGCTTAAAAACGTTTGTTTTTCGACTTACAATTTGTTGGCACTTAACACAATTTTTATAGCTTAACTCATTAGCAAATCAATGAGCTTTCGACGTTTGTTTCACCAACTCTTACCACCATACTGAAGTTGCTAATGGCTTTCACGTTGCATGTTCGAATAACACTAAATTTATTTCTTTGTTTACGTATTGGGTTATCAGTAAAGTATTGATCTAGCTATCGAACTAAGTTGGGTTGGGTACCGAAACGAAAATAAAAGCAATTTAGTTCACGCCGTTTACTGACCTACTAAACTTCTTGCAACACTAACTTTGACTTGTAATTTTAAATAGCAGTAACAAATTTCAGACGCCCACAAATTTGCTTATGCACTTTTGTATTCAAGTGGCACATAAATCAAGTTAGTTTCATGCTTGCTTTTTTTTACAATCACTCATAAAAAGTACGCAGATTTTTGTTATGAGAAAATGTCAACAGCACTGCTTAAACGATACAAGTCGTGTAGAAAAATGTGCGACAAGATAAACTGTGCAAAAGCAAAGCAAGAAGAGAAATATGAAAGCCATGTATATGAATGGCGACAGGACACGCCACAAGAGGGCACGTGCTCGGAGGTGAGTCTTGCTAAAGAGTTCATTAGACTTTGGCAAACGACGCAAGCCAATGAACGTATAAATTGCAAGCGAAAACCAAATGTTTGTCATAAAAAAACAAAAGAAAGATATGTTGGTATGGAAAACAACCAGCAAGAAAATAATAAATGAAAAAGCACTGCAAAATATTGAAGTCAACGTTAGGCAAGAAGGCGCAAAGCAGTCGAAATGGCATGTGCGCCACTGCAAATACGTGACACATGACATTAGTCGGCGTGGTTGCCCTTAAGTATGCAAAATGTTAAATTTTTCTTTTTTCTTGTTTTTCATATTTCATATTTTTAGTTTGGCATTTCGACTTGCTTCGGTTTATTTTTTTTGTCATTCGTGCGGTTTTTCGATTTGTGACATTTGACAGAAATTTGAGTTGCGTAGGCGTTTTTGGTTGCTTTAAGCAAAACAGCCATGGTGTATGCAATAAAATTTTTACGCAACGCGTTTACTTAATTTCACTGCCAATTTATTGAAAACATTGTTTAAGGCGATGTTGTCGCTAATGGCAGACGGGCCGGCCAGTGAAGTGAATTCCTTTGAGTTTTCGAAATTTTATTACCAAACATTACCGAAAAGTTTTACGCCTATTGGCGCCTGAGGTTATGATACAGCTTAAGCAATTTGTAACGCTACACTGGCTCGATACCACTTACTATCAAGGCCGTATATAATTTGCACGTACAAGGCTTGAGGAGTAGAAAAAATTTCGCACGCATACTTTAAGACTGCTATTAGCCATGATAACTTTAATGGCACGCTCGTCGACTCTGGCCAGAAGCTACGCAACACCAGCAAGTAAAGAAATCTACCCGATTTGAATGATTTATTAGAGTTTCATGGAAACAAATATTCACAACAAAGTTTTTCATAATTTCGTTGGTTAGCGCCTAAAAGTGTGCGATAATCTTTTTTGGTAGACTGACACACAATCCGTCATAAGCAAAAGAGTTTGACATAAAAGTTTGTCACAGATATTTATACACAACTCATTACGTAATCCATTATTGTTGCTAGTGGGATCGACATAAAAGTTTGTTGCCTTATTTAAGGCATTTTGCGCATTGTGCGTGTTAATTAAGTGTAAATTTCCTGCATGGTAGGCTTTTAGAAAGTTTGTATTTGCTTCGTTGTATTCTATTTACTTGTTGTGTGGTCAAAAACTTTTCAGCCTTGTGCTTTGATTCGATTCGTCAGCGGAATTTCCTTAAAAATATGTCACATTTCAAGTTCAAGATCGTTATAAAATTTATATGGCACGTAAAATGGCTAATAATATTTAGTAGCACATTTGCGAAACTATAAAATTGAAGTAACGTGTACTTATCCTGAAAGCACCAAATGATTTCCGCTTCATAAATAACACAAGTTCATGTTGTAAGTAGCATATAAGTGTGCGCAACATGGAACTCTATTTTGCCTTCATATACCTTGTGTTTTGTTTGTGCAACGGTGTTCATTGTAAAAAATGGTTTTATTATTTGTAAGTGAGATTTGTGAATATTTGTAATTTTATGTGTGTCTCTTTTACAAACAGTTCATCAAAAATTTACTGCTGAAAAGTATGCCATGAAATTTTATGCACTACATAGCTACGCGACGCGCGGAAAGCTTATAGTTTTTATTAAAATAGCTTCAAGTGCTATTCAACAGAATTATGAATATGTTTCGGCGCACATAAGTAGGCCATGAACTTAGAACTATGGCAATATAATACTTTGTTGGACAGCGAAAATCCAAAAATGATCATTTCATGAAGTTGTGTAAGTACAAATCATTTTATGAGTACACAAAAATATGGAATTGTTTTTAGTATTATAGTTTTGGAAATCAGGTTAAAGTTGATCTTGTTTTGACTTTAATATTTAGTGAAACTCAGTTAGTTTTCAGTAAATTTAAGACAAAGAAAATGATTTCAATTCCTTCCCAGCAGTTCTCTTTGTTTATTTAGGATTGGGTGCTTAGTTTAGGATTGGTTTCCAACTGACAAATTTAGACAATATCAAATTGTAAAGAATTTTTCCATTATCAAACTATTATCCAACTGGCGAACTTGAAACTATTACAAGAACTAGTCAAACTACTTTTTTCAACTAGCTAATTTGGGACTAGTATTTAATCTAGGCATAAAATCGCCAGTCTAGAAAAAATGTTTTAAATAAATAACATTTGTCAAATATGTGTTGGACTGTGAAACAGAAAGTATAAGTTTCCCCAGCATCGCCAGAATTTAAGTGTTTATCAATTAAATTATTATTAGTAAAAAAAAAAAAAATTTATTAAATTAATAATTATATAAAAAATAAATTAATTGGTAATAATAATACAAAAAACATTTTTTTCGTTCGTATGCCTCAAAGTGGAAGGGAAACCCTCGTACGGTAACTTATCAAAGGCGGTAGAATTGTGATAACTGACCCCTGCCTATGACAACCTCTAGTAAAACTCAACAGATGAAAGTAGGGTGAGCAAATTTAGTAAAATAAACTTACTTAATTGTGAATAAATTTTAAATAAAACGTTAAAATTTACACATTATCTCCTAACGGTAGACTACACATTTTTAAACATATTTGTACGCATACGAAAAGATAAAATGTTCAGCTTTCTTGTGCTTTCATTCGCATACGCACGCCACTCCAATCAATGCGACACATCCATTGTGACCGCAAATAATCCGATTTTCAATGGACCACATGCTTGGTCAACTTAACGCCGCTCTAGCCCCAGCCCCTTCACAATGGTCTACATTAAGGCCTTAAATTAATTGATTCATTTGCAGCTGCTGTTGGCTGTTGGCCGTTGCCTTTCGTAGCCGCAGTTAAAACGCTTAAACGGAAGTGCGAGAAATTGAAATTCGTACTGCTTCGGCTTCATTAAGGATGCTGTATATATAAATATGTGTGTGTGTGTGTGTGTGGGTGAGTGTTTACCAATCGAAGAAGGAAAATCAATTAACTTTTGAATTGTTTGTGGTACGAACTTCACGAATTTGCACACTGAGACGACCGTCAGCCAAGGCCGTTTGGGAAAATGATTGTTTTAATTGAAAAGCGTGGTAATTGTTAAGTAGCAATCGTCAATTTGGGTTGCTTAAAGCATTAAATTTCTATAATTCGATTTGATTTTTCTTTATTTTCATTATTTTGGCAATTCAAGTGAATTGATGTATTTGCCTGAATGCCATATCGCGCACATTCCGTCCGCAAGTCAAGTGCAATAGAAATGGATTTAAATTGCAATTTGATTGTGAGCAAATCCTTTGTGGTTATACACAAAAGCGACAAAGAGTAAAAGACAGAGCCAAAAAAATAAAGTCAATGGCAGAATGAAGTAAAAACTTTGCAATATCTTGTGGCAATCGTTTTGGGCTTCAGCTTCTTGTCTCCATCACGGTTTTCAGTGCGGCCCTTGTGGCAAGCCAACATGAACACAAGCATGCTCGGCTGCGTTGCTCACTGGATATTTTGTCTGCCACAAAACTTGCTGATTATAGAAAGAGCAAAAGACTTACAAGTTTTTTAAAAAAGAATTTAAAAAACGAAGAGAATCTTTCACTTTTAGAAAATTAAATTTTTAAAGTGCGTTTTACTTCTTATTTCTTAAAGACTTTTAACGTTAAAACTGTTGTGGCATAAATTATCTTTGGTAAATTAAATCACACTTATGGAAAGTAGTAGACATTATTGTTGCATGTTGCTTCACAAATGTGCAGCTTATTAAAACGATTGCTATTGCCCTCGCAGCCACTGTAGTTGAAAAAGATGCAGCGTTGCATTGACGAATTGTAGCCATAGCTGGGTATAAAATCGAAGCAACTGCCTTTTTTTATTTCCTGTTCACAGAAGGATTTCTTTTTGCTCGCTATAATAAAAAATATATATTTTAACTAATTTGTCAAATAAAAACGAAAAAAAATTACACATCTTAGCAGCTTCATTGCTTAGAAGATGTAAGATTAATATGTAAAGCCAAAAATACGACTTCATTGCGAGTAGAAAGTCAGCGAGCGACTAAAAAGCAAATATAATTTAACTTTTTCCATTTAATCTTAGCGACTGTAACGAATTGTATTGACTTTCGCAAAGATCGTGTGTTAACAACTGTAGGGTGGAGGCCTCCGAAGAAACAAACTGTGTTAATTGCTTTACGCTCAATTCTTGCAATAGTCACAAATGATCACAAGCTTAACAGAGTCACAATTACACTGTTATCAAGTACAGGTCTACATTGTATTGATTTGTAAAAGTTTGTACTCCTATGCTCCTTTCAACCACACACATCATAGAACAGTTCAACGTTCACAGTTAATTACTACTTGAGTTCATATGTTTTGTACGAGATTTAGGTATGGTAATATTGGAGTTCTTAATTTTAGGAACTCTTTATCAACCTTGAGACTATTTGTAACTGTTGTGAGAATACGCCGTTAATTTAACCATACTCATATGCAAGCCATTAATCCGTATCTTCTTTAAATCATAATAACATTGCATTTTAGTTTCAAATTCAAGCACTTACACATGTATGGCCTATTTTTAAACTGGTCATGTGCTTGTACCCATTTACAGTCCTGCTCATATTAACTTAACCTACAACTCTTCAAACTACAAGCCACTTTTGTCTTTCGATTGATTTTTACGACTCAAGTTGATTTTACTCACATTTCTTTTTCAAAGTTGCCTGCTGACAATTTTCCGAAACTTTTTCTATCTCCTGTTCGGAGTCTCAAGTTCATGTTGCACTTGGCAGAGGCACTCGAGTCAAGGATATGTCTCCTAAATAGTTGACAATGTTCATACACAAGCGAAAAATAAGAAAAGAGGATAAAAAGAAAAGTATACAGTTTCAGTTTGCTGGTTTAAGTCTAAAAGCTTATTTGTTGCGTCGCAATGACAGTTGACTTCCCTTGCATTGTGGCGGATTAACATGCATGTGGGTTCCATAGAAACCAGCAAATGAAAAAAAAAAAAACGAAAACAAAAACAAAAAAACACAAAAATGGGTTGGGATTAAAAGGAAAACGAGATTTTCGTTAGTCATGCCATTAAAAATACTGAGAATTGCAATCTGCGTCAAGCTTTGATAAATCAACAGTTTTGATCGAACACTAAAAATGCCAAAAGACTTCTGAGAAAACTCAAACTCAAAGCGTTCACAGCGAAAAAGACTCTGCAGAGACAAAGGCCAATTTTGGGCAAATCTGTTGTTTTGTTTTTGTTTGTTGGCTTGAGTTATAAATAAAATCTTTTGATCTGACTTCGCATTAAACATTTACAAAAGTTTATACTTATTATAATATTATGTCATATAAAAAGTGCGGCCATTATTTAATTGCATTGCATACTTTTTGGCTTTCGAGTTTGAGTTCGATGAGCTAATGAGAGCATCATTTTTCCTATAAACGTGTTTGGACACTTAATCTGTGCGCTGCTGACGCCAAGCAATCGTTAAATATTATTGTCATGGCTATTAAAATTCCAATGCTAATTTGAAATGAGCTTCACAGTTGTCAACTTAGACAACGTCGCTTGAGTTCGTGTCACGCCCGACACGTTTTGCCTGTAATAAACGCGCCGCGTGTGTGACGTTCATTTAATTGCAAAGGCCAAGGCAGTTTCTTTTGACGATACCGGTGGCAGCAGCATGAGAATGCATTAATTACACTATAACAGACATTAAAGAAGGCAGAGAAAATCCTGTTTGTGTAAGGACACCAAAAGACGTAAAAATTACATGTTTTTATAGCTGTTTGTAACTTCAGAGCAATATGAGATAAGAAGATCAATTGTTTCAGAATTGGCTCAGTTTAAGCGCTAAAATTCTTTGATATATATCTGTAACGATACAAGTGTGATTAATTTTGTCTAGCGCCACTCTTAAATTTCTAAAAATATTTGAAGATGCTTTTCTCATTACAAGTCACTTGTAAGTATAATTATTATTCATAACTTACTCATTACACTTCTTGCAAACTGGTCACCTTAAATCAAATGCAAGCATTTTTTGGCGTTCTCACTGCGCCTGCGCTATGCTTGCTGTGCCAGAACACATCATTAACACCCACAATCCAACAGCAGAACGACAAATGAGCGCGTCGACAAAAACAACACACAGCCGGCAAAATGTGCGCGCGAGCAATGAAAACAAGAATAGCAGCAACAATGACTGAAAACAACAACAAATAACAGCTGTGTGAATCTGTGTAAGTGAGTTTCTAGTTCAAGTTCAATGCAGCGCGCGCAGGGTGGGCGGGTAGAAAGTTGAAAGGCGTTGAAAACTGCACGTGACGCACATTAAACCTACCACAATAATGCACTTTTGAGGGGGTGTTGGGTGGCAACAAATCGCTGTTTGTACCGGCCGGGACTGTTAATAACAGCTGTAACTTTACATATGTTATTAAGGATAAACAGCGTTTTTACAGTGAATGTGAATTACATGTCTTACAGCGCGCTGTCGGTTTTACAGTAAATCAATGGACGGACTGCTCGTGCGATTCCTTCGCGTTTTGCCTTCGCAGATTGTTGCGGTCTTTCAAGCGATTCGGACGTAAAAACAATACGAGCTAGAAAAACATTTGATTTACTCATTTGAAACCGTCTATTTTTAAACGTTAGACGGAACGATAAGGCGCGTGTTTCAAATGCAGTCCGATACGCCTAATTTTCCGTGACATTTTTATGATGCCATCAATTAATGTGCAATTTAATATAAGCGCAAAGATGAATATATTTTGTGAAGTGTGAAAAAGTAATTAAAATTGTAAAATAAAATAAAACATAATAAATAAATTTTATTGCTTGGATAATTTGCCAAAAATTAAAAATAAACGAAATTTTATTGCCCAAAAAATCTGAAAAGCAAACTATTATAAACGAAAAAAAAAAAATAAATAAATATTTAAAAGAATTAATAAGAATGCTAAAAGCAATATTTTTTTATTTCCCAATAAATAATAATAGATGATGTCTATTGTGTGCTAAAAAAAGAACTTTAAAAGACATTCAAACAGCAAAAAGAAAAGTTATTTGTCATTCTTGAATCTGCGTTTTGAATGACAAGTCGTGTTGAATCCTTTCTTCGCTTGACGCTTTTTTGTGTTCAAATGACTTGCTGTCCTTGAGCGCGTTTGTACACAGACTTTTCATACAATAAAAAACGTCAATGAGACCAACAAGAAAAGCACAAATCAATGCTGTTGTCATCAAAAATTAATAGGTTTTCCACTTACCCATTCACCCATTGAAAATCTATCAGGACTTCCTTCTCTCTTCCTCTTCATCGCGCAACAGCTCTGAGCGCAAAAAACGAAATATGAAATCTCGCAGTTTTTGTCGATCCTCGGAGTTCTTGAAATAAGTGCTTTGGTTTAAATTGCGGTGGCCGTTTTTAGTATGACGCAATAACAGCATAAGACCATATCTGAGAGAATTACCGCCAAATTCGGAGCTTTTGTCACCACGAGAATTATCGCTGTTCATTGTGGATGCAAATAGATGGTGTTGAATCAGTTCGCAAGCAAAATTTTCAGTGAAAAGAAGTGCGGTTTTTATGAATTTTCTAAAAAATTAAAGCGACCAAAAAAAGTGATGCCAACTTAATTGTTAAAAAATAAACTACTTTAATGTACGGTTCGGCAGAACTTAATGAATCGAAGCCGTTTAGTTAAAGAAAAAGGTTTTCTTTCATATTAGTTCAAATGAAGCATTGAATAATTTGGGAATTGGACAACTTTTTTGGAAAATTGTAATATTTGATTGTCCAATGCGGTATATAAAAAAGATGTTATGATGAAAAGGGTTTTGGAAATTGCTGTGGGCTTTTTTTTTAAGTCATATCGAGATTTGAAAGTTTCTTTGTTAACCAAGAGCCATTTAACAATAGTTATTTTTTAACGAAAGAAGTTTTAAATTTGATAAAAACAAAACAATTAAGTCAGGTCAAGTTTCAATGATATTATAATACCCTGCATTTGACAGCTTCTTTGTTAAGTAAAAATGTGAAATTTAAACAATTTTTAAAAATTTTTAAAATTTTTGCAAATTTTAAAAATTTCTTAAATTTAGTTTTTTTTATCCGAATATTGCGGACTTACAAAATTTATGCAATTTGAATTTATTTCAAACCAGGATTTAAAAAAATTTCACCAAAAAATTTTACCAAAAGGAACAGTGTATAAAAAAGTATAAATTTATTCAAGTCGCTATTATTATTTTTTGTATTCTGAATTAACCTTTTTTTCTTCTATCACCATTAAAAGACTTTGTTGACTTAGTGAAAAAGAACTGTGTAAAGTAAACGCATAAAATATAAAAATACTTATGCCAAAAAGCTTTCAGAAAGAAGAAAAAACAGCAGACAAAAAGTGAAAACATCAAATAACGAAAACGTATTCCAATGAATTCAATGAAAAATTGATCTGTCAAAAAAGTGTACAAGAAAGTCCATAAAAAAAGTACAAACAAAAGAAAACCTTGTGAATGTGTGCTTTGCATGTGAAATCATGTGAAAAAAGAGCGTTTTATCTGCATGACATTATCTCAAGATATGCACAGATGTCGGCGACGCAGCAGCCGAAGTAGCGACGACGTGAACATTTCGAGATAAACAGTAAGGTACATCATATGTTGATGCTATTTTACGATGCTTTCAAAGCAACGAGTCAATGTGAAGTAACTAGTGCCAAAGCCAGCAACAACGACCACCAACTAAAACTACAACTACAACAAGAACCACCAATCGAAGGACATTTAGTGAATTGAAACGAAGGAAGGCAAAAATTTATCGAAAGTTTCAACGAAATAACGAGCGCAAGTCAAGTCAGCGGCTAAGCGACCAATCTAGGTAAGCCAGGACAAATCTAAAGAACCTACAAACTTACATTTGCATTATTTGCTCAAAGTTTTTTCTTAATAACTGCAAATCAATAATGAAGGTTTTCGTGGCTGATTTTTCTATTTGAAAAGACAATCAGACATTTTTCTGTGCGCTTTTATTCTTCTTTTTCTTATCAAAAAGTAAAAAGAAACCGTAAAATTTTCTATAGAATTTGATGATGATAGTTAGCTTTTAATGCTGCTGATAAGATTTTGCTAAAAGGGACAATACGAAAATGATTTTCATGCTCATCACTCAAGCATTGAGCAAATAAATGGAAAATCATGACAATTTGCGTCATTCCATGGCACAGATAAATTTATTTTACTCACGCAGCTTTACTATTTGGCAATTGTGTATCGACTTGAATCGAAGTATCGAAGCATATTATGGCTGATTACAAAAACTGAGGTCAAGAGCAGAAACGTCGTTTAATGAAATCTACTCAAGCTTGAGTCGTAGAAAAATTTAAAATAATTTATAAAAGTCTAATTTAGTTTGGAGTGCGATATTTTAGATCTTTTTTACAAAATTCAAGGTTTTTTTTATTAATGAGTGCCATATGACATATTAATTAAACACGAGTTGGCAGCGCTGCTTATTAAAGTTTGTAACGTTTGGTGGAAAAAGTAAATTTGAGGAATTTTTTTAAAATATATGTAGATTATTTTTAATAATGCCTTTCGATTGTGAAAATTTCCGTTTGAGACTCTTGTGGCTTAATTTTGCTATCAACACAATTGAATCTGTTAAGCTGCCAGTATGAAATTCGTTGTCTTCAATTCAAATTGCGCACGAAGTACATTAATTTTGAAACGTATTTGAGCCATTTTAGCTCACACCAAAACTCATTTCCGGATAAGATAATTTCCTGTACGAAATTTACACAAGACTATGAATCACATTAGCGTGGCTTTGTTTGTTTGGACGAGTGGGTGGCTAAGTGGTTGGTTGGCAGGCGTTGACGTACTGTCAGCCATCGTCAGCATAATAATCATCTGCCGGCAACATGAGCAAAGTCAGGATCAAATACAATCTGCGCGTCAAATGAAGCAAAAATGACAAACATTGTTCGGCGTCTCTGTCTGTCTGTCTGTCTGCCTGTCTGTCTGACTGTCAGTCAGTGTGGGTTTGAGTCAATGCCAATTTTCGACAATTTCGCGTGCCGGACAGCGGCATTTTTAATGACACTTTGATTGTTTGATTGCCGCTCACGTTTAAGCCATGAACACACACTTTTTGTGGCACAATACCGAAAATATTTCGCTTTTTTTTTGGAATTTCTCATTGTTCATTTGATGAAGTGGTACGAGCGAAACTGTCAGACAATGTGTGGCTTTCTTTTCGCTTGGTATTTCTCAGACCAACAGCATCATCTATCATTGTCGACATGCCATGAATTGCACATTAATTTGGTAATTTTTATTTATTTGCTATTTTTCAAAATAATTAATTTGCGCAGGAAGTCAATTGAAGTTTGCGTCAATTGTCGCTTGAGTTTCCGTTTCTCTTGCGTATGCGCGCTAATGACTTGTAGCGTCAATCAATGACTGCTCCAGTAATCATGTCAATGCGAGATACATTTGAAAGTTGAAAGACAATGGCAGAAGTTATCAATCAATTTAAGTAGACAAATCAGCTTGTTCGCTTAGAGATTTCACAAAATTGTTGAATTTCTTTTATTTGACATAATCAGCTTAAGGCGTTTGACATTTTCGCAAGAACAATCTGCCGATTTCGCTATTTTCAATAATTTCCAACTTATTTCGATAAAATCTAAATGTGGCATATTAAATCACACAATTCCCCGAAATTTATTGCCTTGCGTTACACGCTTCACAAAATCTGTTCGTATTGTGCATTCATGCGTAGCAAACTAAACCATTTTCATGGCATTTATTTTGCTTTTAGCATATACTAATTGCTACCCATGCTTCAATCTTGACAACTCATTAACATATAAATAAAACTTCAATGTCAATGTTTGCTTGTCTGTATGTCGCATTGCCTAAAAGCATGCTGCTGTCGTAGAGTTTATAGCTTATAAACAACAAAGCCTTCGCCCACACGCACTTGATTTGTGACTGCACGAAATCGCAGCGCAGATGAAGCACAAAACGTTAGATTTTGATTAGACAGTCGACAACAAATACAACAGCTAGCAAAGCAATTCCGACTGCTTTGACATTAGTACCAAGCACAATTGTGCAAAGCACAGACATGCCAACTGGCGCCACAAGTGAATGCACAACTTCCGGTCTGCATTGACTCTCGTCGTTGTAGTGCCTGAAGAAGAAACAGGCATGTCATTTTCTTGTCGCACTTGTGGAATTTTTTAATATTACACTTTGTTGCAATGTCGCAAATGTTGCAAGTCCTGCTTGTATTATTGCTGGGTTAAAAAGGGTTAAGTGCACAATGGTGGGGGGTTGTGTGCGGAAAAGTCTTAATACTTGGCTGCATCCTTTGGCAGGCCAGCTTCACTTACTCGACATTCTTGCCATTGTGTAGTGAACTCAGCTCGACACTGGCGCTAGAGTTTTCAAACTTGCCGGGCTAATAAAATAAATTTACTGAGAAATATTTTTCGTTATATAAAATAAAGTACAAAGGCAAAAAAAGCCCATGACTGCCCGTTGCTTCTGCTATCAGCCTCCCTGTCTGTGTGTCTGTATGACTGTCAGTACATGTGCTTCAGCCTGTTACATACCGCCGGCTGCTATGAGCCAATAAAAAGCTTGAAACTGCTTATTTATTGGCTTAATTTCACTTGTAGCCGGCTAGAGTTGAGTCAAGTCAAGTCGAGTCGAGTCGTTGCACACCAACGCTAGCAAAGAGGCTAAGAAAAAGTGCAGCACAAGTTGGTGAAATAAAACTTGCTGTTGAAAATTTTTGTGTTCAGGCAAGTGAGCGCGTGTGAAAATCCAAAAGCTTATCTCTGCTGCGTTGTTTGACTTGAAAATGTTGCAGTGGTGGTGGCAGCGGCGGTTTGCGCGGCGTTGGCTTACAGGATGCGGAAGCGGATGTACGCAGATATGTATGAAGTTATTATTAGTTGCATTTATGGATGTGCAATCGTCTATGAAATATATGGCATATATTTAAGATTCTATTGTTGGCAGCCGACAGCTTCGTAGTTTCCGTTTCATTTTCTTTGCTCTCCTTGAAAATGGAAGCATGTATAAGTGTAGGAAAGGCATTATCAGATAAAGTATTTTAAGTTGGCTATTTAACTGTTCAAAATATGGCCTCAAATTGCCTCAAAGCAGAGCAGCATCAACTCAGCATTATAACTTTTAATGTCTCTAAGTATGCAATAAAACGTTAAAAGGCCAATTTCGGCGTAAGAATTGTTATTTCAACGCTTACAAAATCTTATCATATTTTGCCAGCTTTCTAATAGTTTCTTCATGTAGTTTGCCTTGTGGTGACCCTTAATGTATGCAATGACATAAGCCTTGTGTAAGGCTTCTTTTAAATTTCATATGAGCAAGCATATTTAAGACACAACAGACTATTTCGATAAGCCACAATAACATTTTTGCCTATGGGTTAACCTTTTTAGACGCAGCTACTCATTTAAGTGTATAAAAAACATCATACATGGCCAGATAGCCATATGCTGCTCGAAAGTATGCTATAAATGTTATAAATTTGCGATTATTGAGCCATTGAGCGTTTTTTTTTGGTAAGGAAATGCTTACTTTCGTATTTGGCAGTCAAAAGCATGCCCCTATCATCTTGACATAGAATTTATACGCTTTAACAAAGAAAAGTATGCTATAAATTCAATGAATTCCTTGCCTTAGCAAGCTCGACGTGTTTTCGTTTGATCGTTAGGCTTGTTTTCCACCTAACCTTAATAAGTACAAGCCACAAGACATCAACTAAGCGCCTCGAGGGCAAAACTTAAATCTTATCTACATACATTGCACAAGTAGCCTTGATAAGCGGCGTCACATTGCCACAGTATTGTGTTCGTGTTTTTGGTTTCTTGTTTCTGTACGAAAAAAGGGTTTTAAATAATTTAATAAAACTACCTTTTTTGTTATTGTTTTGTCTTGCAAAGTCGCAAAAGTAGGCAACACATTTTGAAGTCAAAATGGCGCAAAGCAAATACGACAAAGTCAAATGGTATAACGTACACGTTGATTTTACTTATTAAACGTTGAAAGTATGGTTTTGCTCACTTGGTTTCGCTTGTCGGTGTAACTCACATGGTTAGCCACGCTTGGCTTGGCCGCGGTTACAGGTTACAGCTGTCATTGCATAATTTTAGGCGCAAGAGCGTAACGCGGTCGACAGGGACACAGGGACACAGCAACACGCAAAAGTATAAGTATTTGTGTTGCCTTTTTGGTGCATATATTTTAAATGTTTATTAAACACTGGGGAAATAATGTTTTTACCTTAGTTTAAGAAATTTTAAAAGTGTGCTGCATACTTTAAGGGTTGCACCATGAACTTGTGGCTTGAGTGGCTATTGTTTTGTGTCTAAAAATATGCTGTATTGAAAAGAAAAAGAAAAAAAGAAAAAACAAACCGCAAACACACAAGACAACAAAACTAGTGTGCCTTGAGTAACTGAGGTGGCGATAGTGTCTGTCTGCGTACACCGTCAATTGACAGAAATAACAGCGCATGAAGTATACTTTTAGGCTTTGTTGTTGCCTTCGGTTTGCGTATTTTTTTGTTCTTGTGTGTCTATGAAGGTTCTTTTGTCTAAAATTAACTTTCGACGTTTGCCTCTTGCATACTTTAACCAGTTCAAAGGCTTTGTTTATAATATTTGCTATGTCAGACTGTTTGTTTGTATAATGAACCAAAAAACACCGAAAAAACTGTAAGCCATATGCGTGGGTGGCACCCGAGCAACGCATAAATATTAATGAGTTGTTTTTAAGCATAAAATTTGTTGCTTTTTTTTTGGCAAAAAGTCGCCAAAAATTTATTTATCGAAGCACGTTGCCAACTTGAATATTTTATACAGAATTGAGCCGAGTTGAGTCAAGCAGTGGCTGGCTTAAGGATTTTACACATTCAAGCTTTATCTTAATAAATAAGCGGGTTATTTACCCTACTCACCCCTGAGCAGTGACGACCTAACAACAAGGATTTTTTTTTTTATAAGAAAACATTGTTGACCGCAAAAGTAAGCTGAGTTCATAAGGAAAAACATTTTCATAGCGAAGATAATAAAACTTTTTGGCCAACTTTTATATATTATTACTTTTTTTATTATTCATAAAAAGAATGTTTGCCAATTTTATCATTGGCCTTTAATGTTTCCACCAACACTATCAACACAGCTTCCGTTTCCTGCGACGACGGCGATGACGACGACGACGCAAGGCAATGTCGAAGCAGTAGAAGAAGCACATACCTGACCGAATCTGACCGAGGCGTAGCATTCATCATTGTTACCTTTTCTGTTGTTTTCAGTTTCGAGTTTCTACCGGAAATTGCTTTGATGCTCTCTGTGGTTTTAGCATAAATGCCGGCTTAGTTAGTTTGCTGGCCCTCTTAAACAGGTCTGATTGACGGAAATGGACATGTCATGACAACCGACCGACCGCACGCAAAGACACAAAAATAAAATAAATACTCATTTGTGGTTAAGTGCGTTAAATTGGTTGCGGTTTAGTTTAAGTGGTTTTTGTGCTGTTTAATTTTATTGTGCTTGTTTCTCCTTTCGGTTAAGTTATGTGCGTGTTCTGTATATTGAAGGTCATTTGGTCATTCGAGGAAATCAGTTCATCGGACGAAACGTATTAAGTAATTCCGGTATAGACAACTGAAGGCGTCGTGTTTCTTGCGTTTTAAATGAACCAATGCACAAAGGTTATTGCGGGCAAAGTTTGGCTTTGTGTGTGATTTCTGTAATTGCTTCGTACTTCAAGCTTAAAGTGACCACAGAGAATTTCTGTTTCATCAAAGTTGCCGGTTTATCTATTTGTTTTATGGCTTGAACGCCTTTGTGGAGTTGCATTATTATCTTTAGTATCGCTTCATAAATTTGTATGCGTTCACAAGCTGCCGACGTCTAAGCACATTGCCCGAGCTTGCTTATAGCAAATGTTATGCAAATAAAAACATTCGTGTTTTAAAGTTTGATGCGTTAAAAATTTAGTGAAAAATGTTGGAACAAATTAAAGCTGAAAGGCATAAATAAAATCCAAGCATGATAATGTGCAATCGTAGCGAAACGAAAAGAAAGCCAAGCCAGAAACGGAAGTGCAATGCGCCGCCCATTGCATAACAAAAGTCCTGAGGCAATTTACGTTTACAAACGGAGTCAAGTTCTTGGCCTTTGCGTGTGGCATGCAGCACAGCTGCACGACAACTGTTAAGCCGCAGCGTTGTGTTGAATTCGGCTACGCTGACAGGTTGTTTGTTCGCCGCAAAAGAAAAATTAAATGGGTTAAACTTTAATTTGTTAAATTTCAGCTGACATTCGTAAGCAACTAAAGACCTTGTCACGTGCGCAACGAAATGGCGTTGTGTTTCGGTGATTTCGTAAATAATTGAATTGTTTGTTATTTGCTGTAATTCAAGTAAACTTGTTAAGGTCACTTTGGCTTGAACAAATTGCATGACATGTTGCTGCAATTCAACAAATTGCTGGCATAGTTGAGTGAAGTTAAAAAGGAACGCATTTCTGTCTGCAATGCAAATTGCACAGCAGGTGCTGTCATAATCACAATAATAAAGTCAGCCAACGTAATTGACTGCATTTGCAGCACTGAAAAACGCACAGAAAGAAGCGCTCTTCGGCCTTGCCAAAGATTGAACTCTCTACTAGTGCCACTGCGATTTTTGTGATAAAGGTTCATATCTCTCTATCCTAATATCTTTCATGGCAATTCCTGTTTTCACCTATACATAAATGGTTGTGGGTGGTGTCATTGCATGCCTAAGTACTTAAGCGTGAAGTTTTAAGTCATTTAGTAAAGAAAAAAAAGGTTTATTCCTACTAGGATTCAAAAATGATCAAGATCCTTCTAGGGAAGGCGCTCGTTCTAGGAGTTGGACCTTGTTGATATTATTATACTCTTGCAAAAAGAGTATATTAACTTTGTCATGAAGTTTGCAACGCAGTGAAGGAGACATCTCCGACTATATAAAGTATATATATTCTTGATCAGCACGACGAGACGAGTTCAAATAACGATGTCCGTCTGTCCGTCTGTCTGTTTCAATGCGATTTCCGGCCAGAGTTTTAAAGTTAGCAAAAAAATTTAAACGCAGAAAATTTTCTTCTCCTTGCAGGTATTTGGTATGTAAAATTCAATTTGATCGGATGACTATAGCATATAGCTCCCATAGGAACGATCGTTCAAAAATGATGTTTTTGCTTAAAAAACCACTTATTTAAGAAGTTATCGACTCAATATTTTGCACAAAAACTTTTTTAACATCAACAAAGATACCGTACAAAAATGGTCAAGATCAGGCTACTATAGCATATAGCTGCCATAGGAAGGATCGGTCAAAAATGAAGTTTTTGCTTGAAAAACAGCGTGTTTTTGGAGTTATCGACTCAATATTTTGCACAAAAACTTTTTTGACATCAACAAAGATACAATGCAAAAATGGTCAAGATCAGGCTACTATAGCATATAGCTCCCATAGGAACGATCGGTTAAAAATACAGTTTTTGTTAGAAAAACTTTTTTGTTCTTGAATATAAGCAAACCAAACTTTGCTATGACGTGTTTTTATTAATGCCTGACTAAAATCCAGAATTTAATAAAAATCGGACATAAGGGCGTGGTATCGCCCATACAACTAAAAACTTAAAAATTAGACTTCTCTGTAAGCAGACGAGAACAAAATTGAAAAATGTAGTGAAGTTTGACTACATTACCTTCTTTAAGACAAATTAGAAAATGGACGTGGCTACGTGTATGATTCTTTTTGGAAAATTATAAAAGGATTTCCTAATAATAATAATTGTGAAAACGTTTGCGACAGTATATAAGTTTCGACATATCCGAAAATAGCTCCCTTACTGGTTCCCTTTTACG
The DNA here is from genome assembly GCA_037044515.1 of Phortica magna. NCBI lineage: Eukaryota > Metazoa > Arthropoda > Insecta > Diptera > Drosophilidae > Phortica > Phortica magna. The sequence goes on from JBAMBP010001347.1 coordinate 27,239, forward strand.
GATGACAGTCTTTGGTGTTTGCTCAAACAATACTCAGTCAAGATAATACAAAACATTCTAATTTGTTCTTAAGATTCTTGGTTCTAATATGTGGTAAGGATTTCATCCACGGAATGAGATTTATTTTGCCTATAACCTTTTGCAGTAAGTATAACACAAAACCAGTAGTTTTTTGACATTTATGAGTCTGGCGCAGCAGGGGTTTTATTACATGTAACTCTTCTTTAGCATTTTTCGCAAAATTACAAATAGTTTAATAAGTCGAACAACTCCTCGGCTGCGTCGCCCAATTCATGTTTCATCTTTTCAGTTAAAATCTGCCGTAAAGTCACATCGTTTGCTTGAGTTCTTCAACCTCATTAAATTATTCCTTATGTTCACACAATGTGCAAAACTCCAAGTGAACCTTGAATGGTTGTGGGTTTTTTTCGTGACATTTTGGGCACTCGTCTTTTCTATAAAAAAAAATATGTATATATATGTATATGTGTATAAGAATTTATCAAGTTAAACAAGTACCGTTGTAGGCGTTCCATAAGACAATGTTCGTGAAAAACGTGGCCGCAAACGGTGGCAACGACTTCAAGCGACTTCGACAAACGCAAATTGCAAAGTGTACAAATAGCACGGTTATTCATATTTTTTATATTTTATATAATAAAACTCGACTGCACAGTTGCTCGCTCAAAAATTTGACAGTTTCTACACTTTTCAGTTAAGTGCTGCCAACTTCTTTTTATGTCAATAAAAAGAGGCGTTTCTTAATTTTCTTATTGCAACTTCTAAGGTCGCGATTTTTTAGTTCTTTTGTATTAGAGAGTGTTTGTACTGTTTCATGAACTCATTGTTAAAATGACACATGTTTATTAGCAAACTTTTGCCAACATAGGCCATTGCATTGGTAATTTAGCAACCTGGCAAAGATAATCACTGGAAAATTGATTTTGTGCACTAATCGTGTAATCAATTATAACACATCTTTTATTCATATGACATGAAGACAAATTCTCAATTTTAAGCAAATTTGCAACTGTCCATTTTCAAGGATTTAATACTTAAAACACCCTTTTTATACTCTTGCAAAAAGAGTATATTAACTTTGTCATGAAGTTTGCAACGCAGAGAAGGAGACATCTCCGACTATATAAAGTATATATATTCTTGATCAGCACGACGAGACGAGTTCAAATAACGATGTCCGTCTGTCCGTCTGTCTGTTTCAATGCGATTTCCGGCCAGAGTTTTAAAGTTAGCAAAAAAATTTAAACGCAGAAAATTTTCTTCTCCTTGCAGGTATTTGGTATGTAAAATTCAATTTGATCGGATGACTATAGCATATAGCTCCCATAGGAACGATCGTTCAAAAATGATGTTTTTGCTTAAAAAACCACTTATTTTAGAAGTTATCGACTCAATATTTTGCACAAAAACTTTTTTAACATCAACAAAAATACCGTACAAAAATGGTCAAGATCAGGCTACTATAGCATATAGCTGCCATAGGAAGGATCGGTCAAAAATGAAGTTTTTGCTTGAAAAACAGCGTGTTTTTGGAGTTATCGACTCAATATTTTGCACAAAAACTTTTTTGACATCAACAAAGATACAATGCAAAAATGGTCAAGATCAGGCTACTATAGCATATAGCTCCCATAGGAACGATCGGTTAAAAATACAGTTTTTGTTAGAAAAACTTTTTTGTTCTTGAATATAAGCAAACCAAACTTTGCTATTACGTGTTTTTATTAATGCCTGACTAAAATCCAGAATTTTATAAAAATTGGACATAAGGGCGTGGTACCGCCCATACAACTAAAAACTTAAAAAGACTTCTTTGTAAACAGACGAGATACAAGATTGAAAAATGTAGTGAAGTTTAACTACATTGCCTTCCTAAAGACAAATTAGAAAATGGGCGTGGCTACGTATATGATTCTTATTGGAAAATTAAGAAAGGATTTTCTAATAAGAATAATTGTGAAAACGTTTGCAAGAGTATATAAGTTTCGGCATAGCCGAAAATAGCTCCCTTACTTGTTATATATTAACTATAGGCATGTTAGAAGACCATCATTCGAATGCTAGCCTTCGTTCTTCCAAAACAACTAAAATTTAGCTAAAAAGTTGGAAAACTTTCGTTTTGCTTGATATCAGCTATCAGTTCCAGAGACCCCGACCGATCATATGGGGTTCGAAAAATTAAACATTACTGTCTCTTGCTTTATATTATCTTTTCTTTATGTGTTCGAAAATCTCCTTCTGTCTGTTACAAGCTTCATTACACATTTATAGGACTCTTCACTCCATGAAAGGTATAAAAAAATTTAGTGAAACTGTAACAAAAACAAACAAATATTTTTGACTTGAAATTTTTATTTTTGTATATAAAAAATCAAATATATCAAATTTCGCAACATTTGTTGTTGAATATTTATGACGTTGACGCATTTTGATTATTTTGAGCACGTAAGGCAACTATTTAATTCAATTTGCTTTGAATAAATTTGCTTTTGAAGTCACTGAAGAATTTTTGATTTGAATAAAATTTCATGCAATCTTATTTGCAAAGTTGGCAAAACAATATGATTTCCTATAAAAATAAATTACAATTGTGGTCTCAACACAAAGCCAAATTGGTGAATTCTCAACACACACATACAGACACAACAACAAATAAATACTAAACAAGGAAAGCAAATAATACTTTTTACCAAAATCAATTTAAGTTCCTTTTTGCAAAACAATTTTACCGGTCGACCTCAAATTAATTTATTCTTTGCCATTTCTAAAATTCACTCAACAAGTCATTGTCGCAAATATTTTGCATGCTTGTCTGATTTCCGAAAGTGGCAAACAAAAAAATTAAATGAAAGGCAATTCAAAGGCATCAACATCAACATCATCGTCATCGTCAACGACAACGACATCAGTTCCTTCATGCTATGCTGTCTACGTCTGTCGTCTGTCGTCTTTCCAAATTTCCGTACTTTTTCTATTACCTTTGGCCTTCAGTTGCCTCAGCAATTTTATTCTTTCATGTACATACATGTACGAACTGACGAATTGTATGATTTCATATTTTCCTCTTCCATTTTCATTTGTGTTGTTCGGTGGTGATTTTGATTTCATTGGTGTTTTATTTAAATCGACAACGCAATTGTCGAAAATATTTCTCAGAATATGTTGGCAGTTCGTGTTTGTACTCACATACAAATGTATGTATCATTTGCTACATTATTTTTGTGTAAAATGCCATAAGATGCAATTTTAAATGATTTTTATTGCTTTCGAAATGTTGTGTGAAATATTAAAGTGCACGTAAATGTTTTTACTGTTCATATTGCATGAGAGCGTGAAGAGTGCGCGTTGGTTTCAGGCGCGTGCTATTTTCGTGCTGCGGATTTGTGCAGATATGAGGGTCACTACTAGTGTTTGTAGCTATGTGTTGTAAGACGCCATCTGACGGCTTCAAGAGAAAGTTTAATAGTTGTATTTAATGACAACTTTCATCAGAACATTTTATCTATTAAGCGCCATTTGGTCTCGAGACTTAAATTAAATTAGTGAATAAATGATCTTAACTCTTAAAAATGTCGTGTTATAAGGAGTTTGTTTTTACAAAGTGTCAAGCAATATTCATGTTCATCAACACTCAAAATATAAGCAGTGACCCTCGTACAAACTAAGTTGATTATACTTCTGCAATAAAATGGTTATATATTATGTTGAAATTTGCTTATACATATTATACATAAATTCTGTTTGTTGTAACTTATAGTCGTGAGTCCATGATCAGTGTGAGTCTGAGAGCATGTGTAATAAAATAATTATATCTTAATTTAGTCTCGCCAGCTTGGCAACGCAAGTTTTGACTTTCGGACGTCTCTAATATTGGCTGAAATTTACAGCCTCATTATGTTCAAATCGGTTTAATGCTCATTGATGCTCAATACGTATGTTTAAATAATAAAAAATCTTGACTGCAAAAATTCTAATTTTGTGTTTTAACTTTCGTCTAAGTTTATTTTCTTAGTCAGTCTGAATACATCAACAAAAAAATGCCACAAACAGTTTCAGGTTTCGTTGAGGCTCCTTTGTGTTGATGACACAAATTGTTTTTGACTCCCCTGAAAGAAAGAAAATAAATAAAATAAATTGTTGGAATTTCATTTTCAATTATCGTAATTTATTTTTATTTATTTTTTTTAAGACTTCTTCTGAGCTGATGAAAAGTGCCTAAAAAGGGCGAAACAAATGACTGACGCATAAAAGCTTCATTTAGGAAATTAAATATTCATGCAGAATTTTTCAGAGCAAAAGTAAGGGAAAGCCCAACAAAACAAAAAATATAAACAACTCACGCACACACACACACACGCATATATATAATAAGAGCTTGACGCTCCTGGAGCACTCAATTAAGTAATATGAGTGCTTTAATGTCAAAATGTCAAACAAGCGCAGAAAAAAAAAAAATAAATGGAAATAATTTTTAAATTAATAAACCAGAAACATAGACACATATACAGACAGGCAGACAGCGTGTGAGAGAGAGAGAGCAGACCGGAAAGTTGTTTACCGCTTTTACTCTTAACAAACACGTCTCTCTCTCTGTCTCTGTCTGTGTTTGTGTCTCTGTCTTGTTGCTCGTAATATTTAATTCATGTCAAAGTCGCTGTGTAAGCACGGAAACGGAAGTGCTGCTGAGAACGACAACAACCAACTTAACGCCAAAACGCCCACAAAATAGGCAGCATACATTATGGCCATGGCGCAGCGGTTGTTTTGCGTACTACCTGCAGAAAGTCCCCAGATTAAATGTTGCCAACTTGCTGAGTGTGATTGTTTATAATCATGAGTCTGTATGCGTCTTTTGGTCTGTGTGCATGTCTGTTGTTACACACAGTGTAGCAAGTTGTGCCCTTGGATTTTTCTCACACTTTGCTTGCATGTTAATAAAGCATTTTAATATCAATATTAATTAAAATTATCTTTCATTTGTTGTTTATAAAAATTTAATGCACAGAAAAGTCTGCTAAAATTTGTGTTGTCTGTCGGTCGGTTGGTCGATTATTTTGCATTGCAAATGTCTCGGGAGACTACCATTGAGTGTGCGTGCTTGTGAAATAAGCCGGCATTGTGTAATGATTTGTGTCTAATAAGGATTTCACGCGCGTTGAGCTCTGACATTTTGAGAGCTGCAAGGCCTCTGTTGCCTGCATCACTCATACAATTCCTCCCAAGTTTCTTAAAATGTACGCTTATTTAATTACGTTTTAATTTTGTTCTTTTCACTCTGTTAAGTTGTTTTTGTTTTATGGTTTTCAACTTTTAAACTGACTTCATTAAATGTGTGGGCATCTTTTAATGAAATTCGTTGGAAATCTCTTTTCTGCTCAAAGTTGTGCAGCTCGTTGCGCTTTTCATTTCTACTTTATTGCGTTGCACAAAGCTATTCATTCCACGAATTCTGTTAAGCTTTATTGCTGTGAGTGATTCTAACGAATTTTACTAATTTCATTGATGGTGTTTCAGAGCCAGTGACATTTATTTAAAATGTGCATGCTTTGACCATATTGAAATTATTATTTGGTTATCTCAGCGCAGGAATATGTTGTCGTAGCTGTTTGGCAGTCTTTGCGTCCGACTATGATTATTTGCAATGGAATTTGGTAAATTTAAATGCTTACGCGAGTGGCACAAAGAAGAGTGGGAGTTCAAAGAAATTATTTGAAAAAATAATTTATTAATTTATTTTTTTTAATTTTTATTTATTTATTTATTTTTATTTTTTTGGAATTATTTTCGACAAATATGAATTCCGATATTCTAGAAAATAAATTTGTATGAGTTGATTGGGTTTTACCTTAAACATTAAACTGATATTTTTGCTCGATGTCAAACGACACTTTATCTGTTTTGAAAGGTCTTGAAAATTTGGCGTTTCATTATCTTAAAAGGTTTTTAGTTCGTTTAACTTAAGCTTATTTATATTAGTCTCCGGGAAGGCAAGTTTTCGGTTAGCAAACTGCTTTCAAGCACTCATGCTAGTATGCCAGTCTATATTTCAATCAATTCTCGTGAGACTCAAGCGCATGTTTATTTATAGTGTTCTTCTAAAAGCACGTCAAAGTTTTTCTTAATTTGTCTTTCAACCATAATATCACAGCAGTAAAACTTTATTAACCTTTTCGTTGTTTCGTTCTTTTGCTTCTGGCCTTTGGCTTGCCACGCTTTTTTCATTACCAACCATTCGTCGTCTACTCAACATAATGCCACACTGTAAGAAATGATCTACATGATGTGCAGGCACATGGTTTTATGTGCCTTCAAATTCCAATCAGTGTCATATTTCGCTGCCAAAAATGCAATAAATTCGCTTGTGAGAAATAAAGTAAAAGTCGTAAACTAACTTACAAATCGAATAAATGCGAAAGCAAGAACTTTCTCAACTCATTTCAGCACAGTTTGCACACATAAATCCACACACATATATTGCCGCGCTAGGGCAAAATGAAGTGACGGGCAGAGCACATTTTCAATTTCGACGAGAACATACAACAAGACAGACTCTTCGGAGATTACAATAAACAGATAAATTTATATATGCGCATAATGGATGAGCGCAAATACAAGGCAACAAGGAGCAAAGCGTTGTATATGATAATGCCAACAAGCTTAATCAGAGGGAGCAGCAACTGTGGCACAACCGCAAAGTGCGCGTTAAGATAACACATTGCCGCATAATTTGGCACCTTGAATATTCTGCAAAACATGTAAAAGAAAAGCAAAACACAAAAATGTATAGAAAAACAGAAAGAAAGTACTAACAGCCATTGATGGCTCTTTTGCTTGGCTTCAAGCCACTGACAGCTGTGCTCAAAATGTTTGGGGTACGCTATCGACATTTTAATTGAAACGAAAATATGAGGCGCGCATGTTAAATGATGCTGAAAATGTTTGCAATTGCTAAGTGAAAAGAGTTGAAAAGATTTGAATCGCACAAAATATTTGGCGTGTTTTGCATATTGCCGAAGAATATAAGTATATTTGATAATATTAACAGCAGGTATACTTTGAGGCTTTGTTTTTATTTGATTTCACAGCAGAAACTGCTATGTGGCAGATAAAGCGCAAGTGCTGCTTATGATAAGCTACGTTGCAGATGTCTTAGCCTTCATTGTGTTGAAAATTATTATTGCCTTGGCTTACGAGGCGTATGCGTAACGCGATATCGGTAGTCACACGCGAAATTGTATTGTCTGGCGTGTGTTAATGCGCACATTTGCAATTTGATTAGCTCTTGCGATATGCCAAGGACAACTGACAATGAAAATCTAAGCATTGCGCAGTGAACAATCAAATGGTAGTTTGTGTGTTTCGATCGATTTTGTATTTAAGATTTTGTGTCAATTGTCTTAGCTTAGTTTGTTGTTGCGTGCATGCTCATTAAGTATACCCAACTTCACAGCCACTCAAACTTATTAAACTGCACTTAAGTCAGGCTCAAGCCAATCTTGACATCAGCAGAAGTGTTGTCATGCTGCATCATTTATAGGCCAAACTAAAATATTTAATGACCTTTTGTATCGCATATGCCCAAGTGTCTCGTCAGCTCGTCGGGTCGTCTGACATATCGCAGCCAATTAATCTTGAGCTACAGACTCATTACTCTCCGTTTGACAGCATTCACAAATATTTGCATACTTAAAAACTATTTAAACACGAATTACTCATACGACATGTTTTGTTTGCTTTGTTTGTGTTTCACTGACCTAAACTTTCAGTGTTAAAGGTCAGCCCAATGTATCTTTAAATTATTTCATTTCATTTGCCTTGTTTTGGCCCTCGTTTGTGCGACCTTTTTGAGTTTTAAGCGTAAGTGACAAACATTTGTCATTGTAAGTTTTATGTAAAGCATGAATTTTGCATTAAATAAAATCATACATAATGACAGACAATGTAAATTTGACTAATTTGTTGTTGGTGTATGTGTTGAGGTGCGTTTTTGTGTATTTAAACATGCAACAGAAGGGAGTAGGTGAGTATTTAAAATGAGGTTGAGTCGATTTGAATTAAATGAGATATGAAATAAGCTGCTTAAAGCTTCAAATGAGATTTTAACTTGCATTAATACAAAACTGAGCCTAAAAGTTGTCTAGTTTTTTGGCCATTGAAATTAATTTCTATAAATTTATTCATACGTTGTTCTCTAAGCATTTGATTCTTAAGAGACATTGAAAATGAAGCAACCTAGACTCTTCGGGCATGGCTACAGCAGCAGCTGTAAATCTACTAATTTACGCAAAAGAAATCCCTTAAGCCAACCTTGGTACTTTCGGAAAACTCTTCACTGGCATAACTTTTAATTTATAACTTGCCATTTTGCGTATACACAGATACATCAACTTTAATTCCTCAAACCACAATTTCATAACATTAGAAATTTGCACAACGAAACTTACAATTTATTGTTTGCACTATAAATCACAAAACGGGAAAAATATATTTGCAAACAAAGAATTTCAATTAGAGAACTGGTAACTAACCTGAGCTTCAACTAAGCAAGAATTATATTCTACAAATATGAATGGGTCATGCTGCTGCTTGCTACATGCAACTGCAGAACATTATTTGGCACATTTTCTACTGTGCGCAAATAAAGTGAAGCAACAAAAACAATTAAATGAGTTTATGAGACCGCAAGGTATTTGAAGAAGTGCAGTTTTGAAAAAATTCCAAGAACGAAACTGTATGCATACCTGGTATGGTTGTTTGTTTAAGTTGAGTCTCTCAATTTTTGTTTTTTTGGTGTACATTTTCGGCACTGAGCGGTTTATGCAATTAAGAGCCTTGCAGTCGCAAATAACATGATGCTCTTTCGAATGTCCTTCAGCCAGCGACTGCATTGCTGCCACATAAATCTTGTTATCCGAAAAAAAGTGTATAGAAGAGCGAATTGGTTTTACGAGCGATTGAACCACAAAGACATAAATTACGCACTCATTGAAAGGCTTATAGTCAAGCAAGCAACGGAAATGTATTCATTTTGGGTAAATTTAAAGCAAAATAGCCATTTTGTAAGCTTTTAAGTATGCAATAAATCTTATGTATGCCAATTGGTTGGCAGTTGCGTGTGGTTTTTGGTCTTCAGGTATATTACTACACACTGGAGTCGTTTGATGATAATTAATGAGCGAGCCAAAGTCGAGTAAGTGTAATTACAAAATAGTTTTGCATAATTTTAGGCAGTAGTTTAATGAATAGTAGTTTTAATGACATTTGAATACTTACACTGTATAAATGTGGGTAATGAACAGATTTCAAGCATTAAATCGAAGAGTTTAAGTAGCTGAATAAATTGTAGCAGAGTTTAAGGCGTAGTGAAGCAAAGTTGCGTTATTGATTAATAAATCTTTATTATGTGTTTGTATTTATTTTCTTTTTTTGTTTCTTTTTTCGGCCATCGTCTCTTTTCTTTTTTAGTGAACACAAGTGTATGCTTGAACATGCGGCAGTGTTTCGTTTTTATTATAAACTATATTATATTCCATAAATACTTGTTCAATACTTCTCCGCACTTTCATGACACTTCGAACAGCGCACAAAATTCAAATACTTTTGAATAGTTTTTGGCACTTGAACAATTTTCATGCTGCCATAAATTGTACGCCAACTTCTTATGCCATTACTGGCAAGGCGTAGTAGTGATTTTAACCAACGTCAGCTGCAATTTTCTGCAACTTACGAAATAAGCTTTGTCGTTGCGCGTCACCAACGACGACAAGGATCACAAGCACATCGCCGCTGATGAGAAGAATGATGAAGTCAAGCATGGCACGTTGATGCTGATGCTGACACTGACGTTGACTCTGATTCTCATACTCATACAGTCTATGACGTCAGCGAGCCGCGGCCAATTTTTGTTTTAAATTTTAGCAGACAACCCAACCAGTCTGGTGGCACTAACAGTGGCAACACGCAAAACTTTACGTAATCTTTTCGCGCTCAACTTTAATGGGAAGCTTAAAGTTTTTTTTTTGTTTTCATCTGCCTTTTTTGAGCCATCAGCGTCGTTGAAACTTTTGATGCCATGTCGGTGCGGGGCACATAAATATTCATGCCAAGTGACATCGAAACTATAAATTATTGGCAGCGCTTAAGCGTTAATTTTCACAGAACGCCGCCAAGTATGCAATGCATCAAATTCTTGGCAAAAGGAGAATAAAAAAATAAAAAAATCGAGAAAATAACGAGTTGACTCATTGCCGTTACAGTGTGGGTGCTCATAAGCTGGATGAATATCCATGCTTAACAAAAAACCAAAAAAAAAAAAAAAATAACTATCGTTGTAATGTGCATATAAATCACGCCCATAAATATGCAATACGAGTACGCGACGCGTGTAAATTGTCTGGGGCTTTGCTATTTCCCTGTCTTAACAATTATACATAAAAGATGGCAATTCACTTATACAAAGGGAATAGCAACGTTGTTGCTTGGTGCGGCAACAAGATGCTTTAGAATGATTGTTGCATAGTTGTCGGCAGCCGTTATATGGTGGGCTAATCTGAAATCGCTTTTTCGGCATGTGTGCGCTAAGCTGCAAACAAGTTTTGCTAAAGTTTTACAACATTCGTGATTTTTTTTTTGTTGTTTTTGTGTTTGTTATTTTTCACTATGCCTGTGCGAGATTTTGTACTTTTACTTTTGGTTTTACAACGTGTACTCCTGTTGGTATGCAACGCTATTTGCACTTTGCTATGCACGCTTTCAGTGTGGGCGTGTTTATGTTTGTGTTCTTTGTTAATGTGTGTTTTGCATTCACTAAGGTGTTGAATTTGCGAGTGTGTAACATGTTTTTGTGGCACCTTTTTGTGGCGTGCGCCTGAAAGTATGCCTTTGATGCTATCGTGTGTTGAAATTTGTGTGTGTTTCTCTGTACTCTTGTTTAAAGTGTTATAAAGATTATTTTTTACTTAAAAACATGCGCTTTAAATTTTACGTTGGACGGCAATATAATAATATATTTTTTTTATAAATACGCTGCCAAAAAGCATGCTATAAAAAATTAGTCTACTGTTATTTTGGCTGACTTTACCGCGTTGGTTGTGTTGGTTGTTTTTGTAAGACACACTAATTCATACAATAAATCATAAAAATCGCGTGTTCGCCAATTTTTTTGCTGTTTTGTTCACGGTTGAAAACACAGCAATGTTCAAGCATATTTCACTTGGCACACACTTGTTCATGCTTTTGCTCATACAACACACTCAATTACCACTTAATGTCCTTACTGCAGCACAATTTACGCAAACATGAAGATTGCACACAGGCAGACAGTGGGACTAACTGACAGACAGAGAGGCGTACAGTCAATAATGAAGACACACCTACGGGTACAGCGGACGAGTGATTCGTGGCTTGGCATACGCTGTAGTACGGCCAAGTCCCTCTTGCTGTTGCCGATCTCTTCTGGCCAACATTGTCTGCTTGCACGAGGCCGAAAACACTTGCATTAAATGCCTGGCATTGCCAGCTATACAAGAGTGTTGTATTGGTTTTTTTTTCAACAGTTCTTTCAGCCAGCCCCTTGTTGTATGCAACACGCTGTTGTGTTCTTATGCGCTACACAGTATGTGGCAGAGCTTGTGCAAATGCCATAAAAAAGGTCAATGAAACGTGATAGTATTGTACAACGACTTGAATTTGCTTTCCTTCGTCGTCTTCATTTTGTATAGAGGCTACTTGATCCAGTTTATCCCGTGTCCATTTCGATGTATGATTTACACTCTATTTTCAAAACTGAGAGACAAGATTCTGTATTCTGTATAAGCAGACTGCCAGGGGGCGATTGCTTAATCATCTCAATCACGAACTTGTGTACATATCTCCAACCATCTAAAGTATATAACCTTTTCTATGTTTGGAAATGTCTCTTTCACTGAGTTTCAAGTTTCATGATAAGTTTATGATAATATTCATTGTATGATGGCTTAAAAATGTCAAGGGACGTTGGCTGTATGTTCCCATCAGACTTAGCTCATGTATGCAAGGTACTTCATTGTCGCGCATGCCAGTTTACGTTGCTATTCTGAGTTGCCTTGTTTTTTTTTTTTTGTCGTTATACTTTCATGCGACGCTTTAAGTGTGTGCAATGGAAGAACAACAATACGAATTTGTTTTTACATGCCGCTTTCAGCCTGCAGCATGCAACACTCATAACGAGTTTGCCAACACTTGTGCGCAACGCCAATAAGTAGGCAACAAAAACCAAAAAAAAAATTGTTGAAAATAAAACATGTTTGTAGCGCGCAACTTGTGACATTTTTCCTCTGTGTTTTTCTTGTGTATTTCTTGTCAGCTGCCGACAGCTTCGACACTGCCAATTGCGCTTTGAGTATAGCCGTGTTCATTTATTTTTCTTTTTTTTTTCAATTTTATTATTTATTTTGCGGCTTATTTTGTGACATGCGATTATTTCAGCGCAAAATTAAAAAAGTTTCCCATTGAACCGTCTGGCTAAAATACAAGACCAAAAAAAAATAAAGAAAATAAGGAAGAGCTTGTTATTTATTTAACATAATGCACTTGGCACTTTAATTAAGGCCAGCCGTTGAATTTTGGTCGTGGTCGAAGCTACAGTCGTTTATCGACGTATGATGTTTAAACTCTTACTTGTCACTTATCCTCATTCCTCTGTCTTTCTATACTGCTCTTTCTCCTAGTCTAGTCTGCTACTTTTTACGCCCGTCAAACTTAATGAGAACTTCCTAAGCTCATTTATGCGCAAAACAATTTCCGGCGGAAGTATTGCAGCGCAGCTCATGCAAGTTGCACAAACTATTTGTTCTCCTCGTTTAACGACGCGCACTTGCGTTACAAACCGTGTTTGTCACTGTTTTCTAGTTTCCTGTCACTTAAATTGCGCAACTAAATTACAAAATTGTGCTTTCAACTCGGCTCAGGCCCGACACAACTTCTAGTGGCAATCATGCTTGGAACTTTGTTTCATGACTTACTTAAAATTGAAATAGCTGCTGACATTGCCATAAAAATAGTTACGAGTCACGTTGACTGTTGTGCGTGCGCGTTTATTGGCGCTTAAAAGTCATAAAAAAAATATATAGTAAACAAGTTGACAACTTGTTTGGTTGAAAGTTGATGTTGTGCGCGGATTACTTGACTTTTATGCGGAAAGCTTCATGTTTTGGCTTGTGGCATACTTGACTTAAAGTGCAATTAAAGAGTTCTTGCGTTTTGCTTGTTACAGGGCGATAATATGGCTTTCAATTAATAGAAGAGGTGCAAAGCCTGCGGCTTGCGGTACCGTGCAAGCCTACACAAAAGTTTAATCAGTGTAAATGCTCATTTTAATAAACGTTTTAGTAAATGGATTAACCTTTTGTGCATTTAAAAATAAGGGTTTTCGCGACAGGTCTTTTTAAGTATTAAATCCGTGAAAATACACATTTGCAAATTTGCTTAAAATTGAGAATTTGTCGCCTTGTCATATGAATAAAAGATGTGTTATAATTGATTACACGATTAGTGCACAAAATCAATTTTCCAGTGATTATCTTTGCCAGGTTGCTAAATTACCAATGCAATGGCCTATGTTGGCAAAAGTTTGCTAATAAACATGTGTCATTTTAATAATGAGTTCATGAAACAGTACAAACACTCTCTAATACAAAAGAACTAAAAAATCGCGACCTTAGAAGTTGCAATAAGAAAATTAAGAAACGCCTCTTTTTATTGACATAAAAAGAAGTTGGCAGCACTTAACTGAAAAGTGTAGAAACTGTCAAATTTTTGAGCGAGCAACTGTGCAGTCGAGTTTTATTATATAAAATATAAAAAATATGAATAACCGTGCTATTTGTACACTTTGCAATTTGCGTTTGTCGAAGTCGCTTGAAGTCGTTGCCACCGTTTGCGGCCACGTTTTTCACGAACATTGTCTTATGGAACGCCTACAACGGTACTTGTTTAACTTGATAAATTCTTATACACATATACATATATATACATATTTTTTTTTATAGAAAAGACGAGTGCCCAAAATGTCACGAAAAAAACCCACAACCATTCAAGGTTCACTTGGAGTTTTGCACATTGTGTGAACATAAGGAATAATTTAATGAGGTTGAAGAACTCAAGCAAACGATGTGACTTTACGGCAGATTTTAACTGAAAAGATGAAACATGAATTGGGCGACGCAGCCGAGGAGTTGTTCGACTTATTAAACTATTTGTAATTTTGCGAAAAATGCTAAAGAAGAGTTACATGTAATAAAACCCCTGCTGCGCCAGACTCATAAATGTCAAAAAACTACTGGTTTTGTGTTATACTTACTGCAAAAGGTTATAGGCAAAAGAAATCTCATTCCGTGAATGAAATCCTTGCCACAGTTAGGGATATTAGAACCAAGAATCTTAAGAACAAATTAGAATGTTTTGTATTTTCTTGACTGAGTATTGTTTGAGCAAACACCAAAGATTGTCATCCGTAAAAGGGAAAATGGCCATATTTTATTTGCAGTTTTTCTTTGATCAGAACGAAAACGGGCCTAATTGCGAATATGAATAGTTTCCTAATGAATCAATGAATTTTTTGTCATTAGAAAATTATTGTTTTTGTGAGCGTGCAATTTATATTTCAATTCAAATCAGGTTGATTGAAAGTCGCGGCGACTTTTTAACTAACATAATAATCCACAAAAAGATACACACATGCTTTCCCTAAAAAAAAGGATTTTAAACTCATTGAGCACTTTTTTCCAAACAGCTAAAAAGTATTTGAGGACAGCAAAAATATGCATATGCAAATAAAGTGCCATGTGCATTTCTTCGAAGTTTGAAGGTACTGAACAAATAAAAAAGACAGGTATTCAATTAAATGAATAAATTATTCAAAACTCGGTCGTATACTTCGACCACAAACGATACTGTACGAAATGGACGGAATGCAACTATTCACCAAGCAACCACCAATAAAATCAAGGACATGTAATAAATACTAATAGACGGCGCAATAGTTGCAAATTGAAGGCGCACATTATTATTTTATTTGCGTAACAAATGCTTAAAGTGAGTCATACTCGGTGTTAGCCATACTGAGGTGGCCATACCGAGGTGGCCATACTGACTTGGCCATTTTAAATATACACTGCAGGGCTCACAAATCAAAGTCATGAACAAAACAATTGAGTGCGACGTGGTTGAGTGTACACGTTCTCAGCCTTGTTAATCACAATGAAAGAAGGTTATATCAATTGGAAATGATATGGCAAATTTAAATTTCACAAATTACTTGAATGCCAATAAAATGAAAAGATTATTTCCAATGCATTAAACTTGCTTACATTTCCGCAAGTTAAGGCAACAAATCAATAAATAATGCAATGACCAGTCAATCAGTACTAAATTATTTATGCCGATTGCGCAAAAAGATTCCAAAAATAAAAAAAATAAACTGTCGAATAAAAAGAAACACAGTCAAGTCACTCTGTGTTGCGCCGAAAAATCACGTTTCACATAATTTATTTATTAATAAATACTTTTGTGTGCTCGTATAAAATATGCAAAGGCAACAAACTTTTTACGCTTGATTAGCGAAGCAATAAATAAAGTCGATCATGACTTCGAGTCTATTAAAATATTATGTGCACTTTGTTGTTGCGCAAAATGCAAAGTTTTTTTGCGAAAAGTTTCTTTTGTTTTTTTGACTCTTCTTACACAACTGACCCACATTGTTGGCGCGCAACTACGGTAGTTTAATTAAGTGTGCTTGCCCAATGGTAGAAAATTATTATTAATGTTATTGCCGACAAAGCAGACTTTAAGGCGCAATGCCCGTACAAAGTAAGTGCCTTGGCAGAATTGGCCGACAAAGTTAAAGTTCTGCAATTGCAGTTGCACGTGAATTATTGAAGAGTTCATTGCAACTTGTATATGACAGTACAAAGCAGAAAATACTTAATGTTAGCTGCTGCAGAAAATGAGGTCAGCACAGCACCTGAAATTATGCAACACTTCATGCAACTTTCATATGCAGCTGCTTTTGCCAATAAAGCATTGAAAATACTTTTCGATTTGTATTGACAGCAAACGTTTATCAATTGTGACGTAAACTATGTAATGGCAACGCCAGTAACCGTAAACGAGCATTAAGCCTAAAAGCATGCAAAAAAAAAAAATGAGCAAAAAAGAAAAAATAACAAACTACTGTGCTGTGCGAGAAGCCCACTTGTTTTTGACACTTTTGTGCTTGTGTGGGCACAAAATGAATAGCGACTTTGGTTGGCATTTGCGTGTGTGCAAGTTGGAAATGCTATTACATGGTAAAAAAATTTTAGCATGCTTTCAGGCGCAGTATGAGGGGAAAAGTGTGATTTAAACGACCGTTGAAAGTTGAAATGGTGTATGAAAATGAAATATCGTTTATATGAGGTGTGAAACGATTTTGACAGCTTTTAAGAACAATTTTTATGCGCTACTCATGTTTAACTAAAGAAGAAGTGTCTTTAAACTTGTTCTTAACTCTGAAAACTTTTTACTTACATATTTAATAATACTAAATCCCCAAAGCAAACGTATTAAGCATATTTTTTGGCTCTGCTACTGCTAGCTAGTTTTTCGCTAGTTTTATTTTTTAGTGTCGACATATACAAGTGGCTCTAATAAACCTTTTAGTGTCATCAGGTACACGTTTGCCTTAGCATAACTTGAGCTTAACTGTCAACTAATGCCAATTTGGTAGCAACACCAGGTGGCGCCACAATGTTTGCCATGCTTCAACTGAACTAAACTGAACTGCCACTGACACTAAGACTCAGAGCGAGCAAAAAACACATACTGACACACTCACTTACTCACTTGTTTGGTCGTTGTTTCCCATGCATATTTTACTTGTCGGATTACGTTACGTATAAGTGATATTACAGCGTTCTTGAGCATTGAGCTTGTTAGCGACTTTGTTGGCTTGGGTGCAAAAGACTTGCAATGCGAAAAATCCTTTTTACTTGCTGACAAATACACACACACACATACATTCGTACGTAGAGATCACTGTCATTGCTTTGTGCATGCTTGGCGCACATATGTAAGCATATAAGTACTTTTTACTAAAAGCTGGTTTATATTTTCTGTTTTTCTACTTAAGCCAACAAAACTTTTGCTGTCCGTTGCACGACAACTAATTTCCATGGTTTTTCCTTGAGCGCATGTTAGTTTTAATGATGCGAAGTACCTTGAAAAAGATGGTACAAACGTCGAAAACAGCATGTCTTTACCGTTGAGCATTTTATGTAGCATACTTTTTGGCTGCACTTTTCTCCTTCTGCTGTCATTTAGTTATAATGCTGGCTTAGACTTGCCATGCTGATAAAAAGGCTTAGCTGTAAAATGTATGAGTGTGCGTCATAAATTAATATTACCAAAAATTATGCTATTATTTATTGGCTTTTTGCAAAAATTTGTTTTCAGCCAATTTGTTATAATTGGCAATTGTCATTTGCATTCAATTTCATCTATGGCCGGCCGCCAATCAGATTTGAATGCTGTCGTGTCAAAAATGTTATTGCCGCCAAAACATGCAAATTTGTTTCATTAAATAACTGCCGGCGTTGCATAAATGCTGGCAATTTGTTGGCTAATTGTTGTTTGCCCTTTTCAGTTTTTTTTGAGTCGTTCTTTTGGGGTTTTGTTGGCGGCAATGGTGATGATGAGGAATTTGTTTGCATGTGCGACAGTTTCAACATGTTGATTTGTTAATATTTTTATGGCTTTTGCGTGCATACATGAATGCACATTGCGGCAAATTGTTACATGTATTACAGGCAATTGCAATAGTTAGGGAAGCACTTAATTAACATATAAGCGGCTTATCAGCGTGGAGTGAAGTTTAGCATGAGGGGTTAATTTATAATGAGTAGGCATATTTCATTTTCGCATCATATTAGGTGCGACACATATTTATAATTTTAGATTTTGTGAAGTGTCTTTAGCGTCAAAGAATAGATTGTTTTGCCGAAAAAGAAGCTTAAAAATCGAACAACAAATTGCCAATTTATCTAGTGCAAGTACAGCAATACACATATTTCTAAAGATTCTCTGAAACTTTATTTCTCGGATATACCATAATCAGTTTTATTGACAACTATTTAAAGTGGTCAGGTTGCTCTTCCAGCTTTGAAAACTTCTTCAGGCTTCTTTGGTATAGTAAATAGTGTAAATGCTGAGCGATATTTAAGTTTCTACTAAATAGTTATTAATAACTAAAGGCAAAAGGTAAAATGAAGAGTCTGCTCCAAAGTAAATCCTCAATCAGGTAACTACTTATTAAGAATACTGTATTGTGTACTATATTATGGATTGAATCATGATTTCCCCGAATAAATGCGAAATTTTGGATTAAAAAACTAAGCCCTTACTAATGAAGCGTGTTGGAACATGCCAAAAAGATCCGATGGACTTAATAATCTTCCATTGTACTCTTTTTCAAAGAAGTAATTAAATGTTTCGATATTTGACTACAAATGAATACAAAGGCAGAAAAACAGCACAGAAAAACTTCACCTTGTGTGGTATCGGAGCATGTCTACTTATCATCTGTAAGCTCTTTTTCCATGAAAAGCTGAAAAGTGAGTACTACGATTTTTAATTGACATTTTGAGCATGAATCAAATGAACCTTTTGGCAAAGGTTACAACTGACATACAAATGCTTTGCAGTTACATGCACGTGCCTATAAATCTGAAAAAAAATATGTTAAAGTAAACGAGAACAAACCAAAAAAAAAACATGAAAGAATTCTTTAAAAAAGTTTCAATCAAAAAACACGTGTCAACTTCATGTGTTTACTCGCCCCAAAAAGCTTTTGCAGAACTGTGCACATTTATTTCTTAATTAAGCCGCTTTTTAATAACAATGATTAAAGCATTTGTTGCCAAGGCCAACTGAAAGCCGACGTATGTATGTACATGTATTTATATAAATAAATACTTGTTTGTTTGCCTGCCATTTTTTGCTTCGCACAATGCTCCGTCCTGACCCTCTTTCGTTGCCCGCACACTTTGCGCCTAATGAGAGGGTGAGGAGGGAAGGGAAGTGCTGTCTGTGTGCGTGTGTGCAGATAGCAAACTTACGTGCTCTAATTATGGTTTTCATTTTAAAAGTGCTTTTTTTCCTAATGCAGCAAAACATGTCAGAATAGCAAGCAGAAATGCGGCAAGACATGGCGTATACTTGTTTTCTTTTACTCAGCTGTTAATAGCACATAATGAAGCTAATCGATTGCCTTTCGTTTCTAATTTGTTGCTACACATAAAGATAATTTCACTTAAACGCAAATTTCGCTTTACTTTCATTGCAGCGATCAAGCAGAGGCAACAGTCGCGCCTAAAATATTGTTAAAGTGGCGGCAAACATATCAACAGCTTAAAGCAAACAACGATGCATATAACAACAATTACAATAACAATAGTAACCGCAACTGCAACGAGCTACATGTATGTGTTGTATATTTAGATGCAACAACAACAACACCAACTATTGAACAACAACAAGAGTCAAGTTTTCACTAACCGCCTGGTCTAGAATTGTCTTCGCTTGGTTGCAAAGCGCTTCAGCAACAACAACAACAACGAACTTAACAACATAACCTGATGACAACAACAAGGACAACGACTACTGATACCAGTAGACACATTAAGGCAACAGCAACAACAACAACAACAAATTATAACATTTCCGTTAGTCAACGACTAAGCACGAATTCAACCCACCAAAGTAGCGCAGCAATCAAAACGGCAACGACGATGACACAGATGATGATGATGATGAGGATGATGATGGCAACAGTGGCAGTGGCAGCATCTGACCTGCATCATTATGCAACGACCAAACAACACGCAAAGGCAGCGCGCACACGCCGCAAAAATTCCTTTACTGTTGGCTTGCTCACGACTTTGCTCTGGCTTGCCGTAAGCACAACTGCAGCACAACCGAATGACGATGCTGGCAGAGTTGCCCTCGCACTTCATGGTCGCAACAGCAGCAGCAGCAGCAATATGAGCACCACAGATTTAACCATATTAGTCGAAGCAGCAACAACACCAGCAGCACCGTCAGCCTTCTCGTCATCATCATCATCATTATCAGCCACAGTAAAAGGAACAACGGCAGCAGCAACAGCAATGACGGCAACATCTTTGCCACATGGTGGCGTCTCTTCGGGCTACACGGTCGCCACTGCGACAGTTGCGAGCCTGAAACTTGGCTCGGGCATTGCTTCGGTGGCCGCTGCTGATGTTGGTGTGAATAATGCGACTGGCGTAGGCGGCGCCGCTGTTGGTGGCATAGTCGCGGGCGAGGACGTCGATGCCGAGGAGGCTGCAAGCGCCAGCGAGTACATATTTGATCGCACCGATGTGCGCATCATCTTCATAACCTTGTACACTTTGGTCTTCTGCTGTTGCTTTTTCGGTGAGTAACTTTGATTAATTTAAATTAAGTGATTACTCGTGTAAGCGACAAAACGACTCAGGGCGTAACTGCTGACACAATTTGTTCTTACATGTAACTAAAATCAAATGATGCCAATTTGGTATAAGAATACGGGTTTTCAACGATAACGTTTCCAATTAGAATGTTGCAAATCCTGAGATCACATTTGCTTTATAAATTCTTCGAAGATCTTTCTACAAATGTGTAGAGTCTACAAAATCTCCATTAATTATTTTCCAGTTGCAGTTTGTAAGTTGCTTCTAATAAAAAGTACTCTTTAAAGTTTTTCTTGCGTTGCAAAGAGAAGAAGAAACTATAAAGCACTCCATAAAGTCTTACTTTACGTGCTGAGCTACAAAGTATTTTCAGTTGATGCTCATTTGTTTATTTGTTTATTTATTAATAAACATGTACTGCTGGGAAATACTTAAAGTTATTATAATATATAAAATATAAAAATAATAATTAAACACAAAATATAAATAAATACTATAAAAATAAATAATAACCAAGAGCGAAAAAAAACAAAAAACTCATTTCATATAATAATTTCATATATAATATAAGTCTCTGACCCTATGGGGGAAATTTATTTGCATTAAGCTATGCCCAAACTCTCAGCCATGTGTGGTCGGATACTAAATTTGAATCAGTGTTAAACGTCCATCCAAAATCCGCTGTTGCCAGGCCGCTAATCCACAGTAGACCTATGAAGGTAGCGCAGAACGGAGGAGTTGAGTGTCAAGAGAGAGATTGCAGGTGAGATGACCTGATAAAGATTAATGTAGTTCATACCTTAAACGTTCTTAAGCTCAATATTGCTTGCTTTATTCATCATAAGCAACCGATTCGATTGAATTCAATATAATTTTGTCCCTAAATTCTTCTTATTAAAAACTCAAAGCTGAAATTAGTTAAATTCCGCAGACTTTTTTTCAACTTAACTGTCTAGAAAACAAATATTTACTCATGATAAAAGTGCTTTGCCTCACGTCGCATTTACAGAACCTTGTCCAGCACACACACACACATGCAGTCTGAGCTCATTACTCTGTGCAAAAATGTGTGTGTGTCTCGAAATCAATTTGTTGTTCTCTTTGAAGTGCATAAAAGCGAAATGAATGCACGAAAGTAGCGAAAATATTGGCACACAAATACAGACACACACACACACACACACACACACACAAGTGTTGATGGGTAGCAGCATGAGTCAGTCACAGTTGCCAACAAGTGAGCATGTAATCAACTTATTTGCTTAACGTTGCTTAACAAATACATGCAAACAACGGCAAATATGCATAGATACAAATACACACACACACACATGCACTGCGCTTGCTTGCTTGCTTTGTTAGCGTTGTACGTGTTGTTTGTGTTGCTTGTGTCGCTTTTATGGCAGTTATTATTGCCTTTTTGGTGTTTGCATGCGTGTCGACTAATTGCAAAACCGAAAATCGTAGACGCGCAATTAAAGTTGCAACACCAACAACAACAACAACACCTTCTAACCTCACCAGCGGCTCCCGGCTTTTAACACATTCAAGCAGTTGGCTGTCATGCAGTCGCCTTAATTTTATTGCCACGTTGTATGTTTTGCTGCGTTCGCAAACAATTAAAACGGCAACGGCACATGTTTTATCGCCCGTTGGGAAGACTTGTTGGCGTTCTGTATGACTTTCACGCCAACCTGCAACACCGACAAATACGCAATGCCACTTCGGCGACGCCCGTTATTAGTGTCGCTTCACGGCTGCGCTGCAATTCCGTTGCGGGTGTTGAGCTGAAATGTGTGTGCGATTTGCATAATGAAAGCATTTAATTTTAATGTGTTTTTGAGCGAGCGATAAAAGTTATCGAGCAACGTGTGAAGCGACCTTTTGCCAAATGAGTTGCGATTTTATAGGCTTATTGCTTTTGAGCGGAAATTTAATTAGACAAGACAAGATTTTATTGAAAAGCAAAGGCTTAAAGCACTTTGACAACAAACATAAAAATTTATTAAGCTCCTCTGATTGAGATTTTAGATTGATCTGACCTGATTTGCATAACATTAATAGCCGCTTGACTATTAAAAGGGATGTTCTACTTAATAGCATTTTAATATAATTTTAAAAGGTTTTCTAATAGCAGTTTTTTTATCACGTTACTTTGCTGCCATTTTGCACACCAAATTCAAAAGTGCCCAGCGTTCGTAAGTGGCAGCAGTGCCTGGTATAAGAAACCTATTAATTTTTGCATCTACGAAGCTGTTAAAATTACTATTTGTTTTAATAGAGTTGATAACTCAAATTCTTTTAAGATTTGCTTAGGTTGCATTGAGCATCAAAGCGAAGCGACCACTTAATTTTAACACAACTTCACTCGAACTTCATTTATCCCAATCGTCTAATTTATGTTCAAACGTGCACATAAAAATAATGGCGTATATGACA
This sequence comes from Phortica magna, assembly GCA_037044515.1. NCBI lineage: Eukaryota > Metazoa > Arthropoda > Insecta > Diptera > Drosophilidae > Phortica > Phortica magna. Next base: position 50,185 of record JBAMBP010001347.1, read on the forward strand.
GCCGCAAGCGAAGCCCAAAAGACGCTCAACGCATAATTCATGTTGACGACAAAAGTTTCACAAAAACCAAAAAATCACAAGGAAAAAAAAATAAATAATTGGCAAACAGACAAAGAAGCAGAAAGAGCGTCAGCAGCGGATCGAAGTAATCCCATAGCAATGAAGCAACAAACTTGTTGGTTTGAGGCGCACAAAGCCAACTTGGCAAATAAAGTAGTCAAGTAGCGAAATGTGAACAAGTGGCAGGAAGAGCACAAAAACAAGCGAAAGAAGAAGCAAAAAAATAACAATAATATTACCAACTTGGGCACTTTAAAAGAGCAAACTGAGTAATTGCTCAGTCAGCAAAAATATGCATGTCAAACTGTGTCTGAAAAAAATAGACAGGCATATCATATACGACGAAAAAAAAAACAACGAACAAGAGTAAAGGAAAACAATGTTGATATTAAAAAGAAGCAAGTAAGGCTGCCATAGAGTCAAATAGAAGGACATGAGGCTAAGGCGCCGATATGAGGCAATTTCGTTTTGGTTTGCGGTTCCCAGAATTTTAATACACGTCTCTCTTTGTGTCTGCGCCAGCCTGAAGCACCAATAAGCTGAGAAAGGCTGAGAGATTAATGAAAACGAAACGTTGAAACGATCAAATTGACGACGAGTTGCAATAATGGAAAAACCTACGTTGCATATAACGAAGATTGCATTGGCAATATGCAATTTTGCAAGTCTTGTTATTGTTCAAAAACAAAAAAGAAGTAAAAGAAAAAAAATCGAAGGTTTTTATTGTGATTTTAAGCTCAACTTATGTGGAATTTTTAATATTGAAGGACATAAGCTTTTGATAAAAATTGCAACGGAGCTTGAAGTACCTTGTTCATTAAAATTTGGCGAAGACTTTTAAGAACATATAATAATATGTGTGGAACAAGTATACGCACTGAGGTACGAAAGTATAATTTCGTGCGTCTAATTTGTTTGTTTTCAAGACCTTATCTGCAAGGAAATCTAAGCTAATAATTCATTAAAATTAAAATGTTCCAAGAAAAAGGTCAGTGGGTTCAAAGTTCAAACGTTGTACACTGCGGTTTTTTTAATTTGCCTTTGTCTTCCGTTTTGAGGCGATTATAAGCCACATGACTACAATTATGATACTTCAACCCTTTTTAGTTTTTTTGAATTTCGTCAAAAGAGAAGTATTTGCTTCATTTGTTATTTGTTAATAAAATAATCAAGAGTGAAGGAAAATTTACCACTTATAAAATAATAATAAAAATTCCAGTAGCAACAAATGTCAAAGTATAAAAAGAAAGCCACAAATGGTACAAGTGTATGTTTCATAGCATACTTGCAGGCGCTTGTTCGAATTACTCATTTTAATTTGTTTGGTTTGCCCTCATGTGAGTGCAATTAATTAAACGCTGAGATGCATGACTAAGCAGAAAACAAATAAAGGAGCAACAATTTCTATTAGATCAGCACTTGATTAGTCGCGCAAATATCACACATACGCACTGTTGTGCGGGTCGAATATACTTCTCATTTTTCTTTAATTAACGGCCATCGAATGAAGCAAATTTCACATGAATTTTATTTATTTTTAAACTAATAAGTATAAATTCAATTCCAGCGAATAATGTTTGTTGTCATGCCATTTTTGATTGTAAGTGCAATTAAGTGACAAACAGAAAACAAACATAATTTCTTGTGAATGGCGGTTAAATGTAAGGGCAATTAAGGCTTTTTTGTGCATAAATAATCTGCCGTTAATTTACTGACATTTTTTTAGGGTATTTTGAAGAATAGAGGTTCGCTACTTGAGTTCGAATTGAGAGATGCCCAACCAAACCATTTTCTTAATTATATATAATATACAATTGTGAAAATCTGTTTGTTTCTTTCCTTTTAAATGCTAAGCGAACTCACGGTTCAAGGTAGAGAAACAAAGCGTGCTTAATTATGAACCCAGACAGTTAAGTTGTGAATGAGTTTGAAGAGGTTTGCTGAAAGAAGGAAAAGAACGGAAGATGAGGGAATTTCGAAACTGAAATTTGAGAGAAAACTTAGGAGCAAAGTGGAGCATTGAATTAAGACGAAATGGAAAAATATATAAATGTCAATACGATAAAAAAGTATTTATTTTAAATTAAATTAAATGTTTTTATTAAAAAAAAAAAAAAAACAAATTACAATTTTGCAAATCAATTCGGAGATTTGATTTCTTTGATAAGCAACTTAAATTTGTTTTAATAATAAAGCAAAAAAAAGTATACAAGCAACTTATTTGTAACTTGAACGAATACACAAATTTGTAATATCTTCTTTAATTAAACTAACAAGTCTCACTTAAACTACAAGTAAGCCGTGCAACACATTGTCTGTGCTGCAACTTTTTTAATTATGGCAAAAAACGCGAAGCGTTGCAAAAATGCTTGAAGAAAATAACTGCGCAATGATTCAACTTGAATGCGAAGCGTACGCCATGTGTGTGTGTGCGTGTGTGTGTGTGTGTGTGTGTGCTATGAAAAACTTTCAGCATTATTAATTTTGATAAAGTAAAAGAAAAAAGTACGCAAAAAGAAAACAAAGCAAGTCAAGTTTCGTGTTCGTGTTCGTGCAAATATCGCCGATGTCGAAAGTTTTAAGCACGCATGTCACTAAAAGTAAGAAGACAAAACAAATTAATACGCAGCGCTATTTTGGCGCATCTTCTAGCTATTTTTGTTTGGCACAAGTCACTGCCAAACAATTAAAAAAGGTCACTGCTAATGTGCCAAATTATGACAAGCGCAAGTCTCTGGGGTCGCACGTCAAGTTGCCGAATGCATGAAATTAATTAAGGTCGCCACAATTCGACAACTAATTTTACATTTCAATGAATTTTTCAGCGCAGTTGTAAATGCAAATTTGACAGCGCGCATAATTTTTCTCATGCACATTTGAAAAAAACCCAAAAAAAAAGGCAAGAAAAACAAGCAGCACAAAAGTTATTGTTCCCAGCTGAATTTTTGTCAGTCACATGAACACACCGTGAGCCCACAAGGCTCATGTCCTTACAGCTGCCCTTGGCTGCCGTCCGACAGACGTCGTCTCTCATGCTTATTTTTGTTAACAGTTTTTAATACATGCCGCTTGGATTTATGGTTTTGTTGCCGCAACAAAAACGAAAGTTTTGCGTCAAGTTTAATAAATTTAATAACTGTGCTTGTAATACGCTTAAACAAGAACGTGTCAAACTTTGTCCTGCGCCAGCTGACGGATTGCGTGATGCGCGCTGGGTTGTTGCCAATGATGTCAAAGTGTCTGTCGAAATTGTGTTTTGTTTATTGGAAACTTACTAATACTAATAATTTTGTTGTGATTTGTTTCTGTCTTTTGTTTTCGTTTCAGGCAATTTGCTTGTGATATTGGTTGTCACATTATCGCGGCGCCTGCGTTCGATTACCAACTTCTTCCTGGCCAATTTGGCGGTCGCCGACTTTTGCGTGGGCTTATTTTGCGTTATGCAAAACCTATCGATTTATTTGATTGACAGGTAAGTCCATGGATGCTGAAAAACATGCGGTAATGAAAAGTGCTTGGCAGCTGATGGTTGATGTATTGCCAAAGGACATTATTTCATTGTGTTGGAGTGCTTTTAAGAAAATTGCAAATTTAAACGGTCATGGGAGATCAAGTCAAAGATTGAAAGTTTAAAAGCAATTCAAGTCAAGATCATGGGATAGGTAGAGAGGCTGTCTCATAAAGTAAGACTTCAGCTTAGGTTTTTGTTTTAATTCAAGACCAGTCAAATGCGTGTAAGAAAAGAGAATGTATCGAATAATCTGATAGGCGTCAGTCTCAACTTGTTTTGTCAGTCAGTCACAGCCAGTCGCAGTCAGTCACAGTCGGTCACAGCCAGTCACAGTCATTCACAGTCAGTCACAGCCAGTCACAGTCAGTCACAGCCAGTCACAGTCAGTCGCAGTCAGTCACAGCCAGTCGCAGTCAGTCACAGTCGGTCACAGCCAGTCACAGTCATTCACAGCCAGTCACAGTCAGTCATAGTCAGTCACAAGCGCGTTGATATTTGAAATCTTTGTGACTGATAGTGATAAAAAGCGATTCTCAGACAGTCTTACATTTGCAGTGTTAAATAAATGGGTTTTATTAATATGTGAAATGTTACTTTTGCACATTTTGAGTCTCTTCAATTTTTAGCGACTTATAAAGAGGCCCAATGTAAGCCTTGTGACTCTCAGTGCCTCAGTGTGACCCCAAAACCTCTTAACGAGTGTTTTCTATTTAATATGTTAATACGCTTTGGTTTGCTGCCATTCGTTATCCAAGCTCTTTTCGCCTGCCAGTTATGCAGCGTGTCAGGTCTCTCATATACCGTCCCACGCCTTCATCAGTAACACAGTCAAGACCATAAACAATATACGCCTTTATCATCACGGACTGTCATATATCTTGCTATGATAGAAAACAAAACAGCATTACTCATGTATTATGCCATGATTTGCGTGCGAAATCAACATTTGAAATATGCGTTTTCGCCAAAGAAAAATGGCGTGAAATATCAAATAATGTCAAAATTTCGCTGTTAAATAATGTTTGTTGAAAACGCGTGCAATGCAAATAAATACAATAATGCGATACAATAACGAAAAATGACATCAAAACAAAAATCTGAAATTACATTTGAGATGCGTGTGAGAGTCGTTTGTTTGGCATGTTAATGTATGCAAATGAACCTTTTGTTGTTTTTAGCAGCTTTGCCACAAAAGCACAAAATAATTTTGTTTGTTTAAGCTATGATTGCATAATCATAAATGCTTGTTTAAAACGCCATTTTCAGTTCATTACTTGTTGGTGCTTAAATACTTGATTGCTTTTTGCTTTCAAACAATAATGCTTTTTCAGTGAATCCTTTTGGTTCATTGGTTCAAGTTATTGGCACGTTGTTAATACAGAGGTTTTTTGCTCGCTCGGTAAGCTGATTGACTTTCGCGGAATTACATTTTAAATGTAACTTCTTAATTAAAAATCAAATTCTGTAGAAGACGCATGTTACGTAGCATCACATGCTGCATACGGCAGTCTATCGCTTTGACTTTGCGTGCTAGACTGACGTATGTTTGGTATTGATCAATGTGACATGGGCACATCATATGCTTGCAATAATTTTTGAGAAAACCAATCTGAATTTAATTAAAAATACTGGATTTTGCAGATTTCCCAGTATTGATCAACAAACAAAACGTGGTTTTAAGAGAAGTTTATGCTTTGTTTGTATGTATACACAGGGTATATATATGCAGCGAAGGTGTAAGTGGACAGTCCTTACTTCTCGCTGCTTTTTTTAGAGAGTATGTAAGGGGACCTTCTATTTGAAAGAAGCGTTTTAGGGAAATATCCTGGAAAAAGCGATCACTCATATGGCGCACTCCCAAACCAAAATTTCATATGCCAATGGGTTATTAAATTATTATTAATATCCCAATGGGATGCCGGCCTTGAAGGTCCTATAAAGAATATAAGGGAGTAATCGGGACGACAAGAGGCATTGATTAAGCTACGTCTGTCTGTCTGTCTGTCTGTCTGTCTGTCTGTCTGTCTGTCAGTCAATCCATGCGTATTCATCAATGTTTCAATCATCAATTTACTTGGTGATATGAAGAGATATTCTTCCAACTCAGTTTGAAGAGTATCAAAGGTTCGATGTTGTTAATATTAAAATATTTGTATTTTCTTTATTTTGGTAGCAATACAAACTCAAACATATTCACACACACACACACACACACATGCGCTCATTGTCACTTACATTATTGTTGTTGTTTTCTGCGTTTAATTGCTGTAGTTTTTATTTCTGATTCGTTTACTCACTTCTCGAATGTTCGCTTTGCTGCACACATGTCAGTGTCATGCCACACACACACACACACACACACACACACACACACACACATACACACACTCACACACATACACACACTCACACACATACACAACTCAAGCTCAAACACAGAAACAGAGACAAGAGCGCACGCTCAACTATCGTCATGATTTGCCCACACACAAACACACACACTCGCAGAGCAGAGCAGGAGCTGCCTTGTGCATGGTGATTGTTATTGGTGTGAATTTTGTCGCTATTTTAATGTTTGTGTCACTTTTTAATTAGAAACTGAGCGCAAACAATATAAAGTTGCAATTTCCAATAACACAAGCAACGCATGCTGTCTCACTCTTGCACGTACACACACACACACTCACATTCAATCACTGCTTGGCGCTGTCGAGCGCCCTGCGCCCCTTAGCCGCCTGCTCGTGCATTTGTACAATTTGTTTGACGGCTTTCAATGAATTGCGCTCAAATTGATGCGAGCTTTATTAAATTTAATTGCGTATACGTCGTGTTGCCACGGCTGGCATGCTTGGTCGCGGTTTGAAGTTATTTTTATTTAAATTTTAAATGATTTAAATTTTATTAAAATTTAGTCAACTTAAATCTTAGCCAAAATAAAGAGCAACCTAAAGTCACAGCGCTCTAAAGTATGCTTTGCTTAAATGTCAAACTGCATGAATGTTTCGTGTTGCGCATACGACACGTTTGCCTTTTCGCATTGTTGACTCTTAGCAAATGCAAGTAACTGAATTGACAAACGTTTTTTTATATTTCGCATACAAAGTTCACTTTTGCGCATTTTTATTTTATTTATTATGATTTTATTATGCATTTTTTGTCGCTCGCCGGTTTCTTTATTTTCTGCGCGCAAATGTTTCAGTTTCACTTGCATGGCAGCTTTTATTTGCTTGTTTTTTTGTTGCCAGTTTTGCACACGTATTTGCACCTTTTATTTCTTGCCGTCGTGTTGCTGTCCTCATCATTGCCAGCTGCAGTTTCTTGCAACTTGTCGCAACTTCATGCATTGCGGTACACTTCCTGTGTGCTGTTTGGCCGCTGGTGTGTGTGTGTGTGTGTAGCTGTGTTCATGTGTGCTTGAATAATGAAAAATGTAAATTGTTTTACGTACCAAACTTGTATTTTTATTTTCGCTTTTTATTACACTTTACTTTGCTCGCAGGCGTCGAGTTCAACTGAGTTGAGTTGAGCTGAGCTGAGTTGACGTTGCAAACAAAAATATTCTTGCTCATGTTTACACGTGCCTGTTGTTGTTTTATTTCACTCTTAGCTACGATTTTTATTTGTTCTTTTTATTGTTTTTTTTTCCTCGCTTTTTGTTTACTTTTTTATTGTTGTTTGTGCGTTATGCAAAAGTGTTTGCGAAAACTCCCATGTGTGTTTGAGTGGTGCGTGCATAATGCAGGCTAATTAAATGTTACGCATACGCAGCGTAGCGCGCCAAGCGAAGAATGGCCGTCCGCCGTTGACGTGTCTTGCGTGTGTACATTTAAGGGTGCAAGTAAACACAAAAGGCACAAAGCACACCTTCGGGTAGTTCGAGTAAGTGAAGGGCAATGTAATTGCGCTTGTATTTCAGCACGTATTTTATAGCAACTGAGATGTGTGAGGTGTTTTTGTTTACCATTTTCTTCGAATTCACAGCTTTTGTTTAATGAACGTTTTTGCTTTAGGTTTCCTTCAAAAGAAGCCAAAGCGGTGGCAACAATTGTCGGCGAAACCTTGTTACTTTTCATACTCTTCACGCAGTGAACATTATTATAACTTTGTCATGAAGTTTGCAACAGTCAAAAGAAGAGATCTTAGACCATATAAAGTAACCATATGCTCGATCGGCTCGACGAGTCAAGTTTATTGAGTTTTGCTCGTCTGTCCGTCTGTCTGTGAATACTCGATCTCTTCCCACAATTTCGAAGCTATCGACTTGACTTGTAGTCAATTTATTAGTCGGAACCGGCAGTATTGGGCCACTGGAACTGGTAGCCCCCATACGAAAAAAAGAAGAGAGATCGAACCATTGAAGCTGGGACCTGCTATACAGATTGAAGAAGAGGAAGAGAGGCAAATTAAAGATTGATTTAGGAACAATAAAGTTTTTTTTAAAAAAAACCATCACTTTGATTGAAAAAGAAAACTAAGCCAAAATGAAATGAATATTCAAAAGAGCATTGAGATAAAAGAAGTAATGTTATGCATGGAAACTTAGAACTGCCTTGTTTTATTCAACTAACTACATTTCATTCGTGTGTTTTCTGCCTCGCCTTACTCGCAATCAATTAATTTGAATATCATGCCGAGTCAATTTCTTTAACTTCTCAAAAATTTCGTTTAAAAAAAAATACATATTACGCAATTTTACTCCAAGTTGAATTCACGTTTTCCTCTGCAAATTATAAATTTAAATAAAGTGTTCGTTTGCAAATTAAAAACGAAAAAATTCGCGTAATTACTTAAAACGTTTGTTTGCTAATTCATGTCTGACATTGTCTCGCGCATTAATTGGCAATATTCGTGCAAATATGTTTGCAAATAATTACGCGCAAATGGCATTAAATCCGCGACAAGTGGAATAATAAGCGCACAATGGGCTTATTTAAGTCTTGATATTAACATTTTCATAAACGCGGCTTAACATTTCCGAAACAATGACGGCCAAATCCCAATTTTGCGAATTTGGCGCATTTCAAAGGCACTTTTGGCTAAGCACAAATAATTGTGGTCATAAAAAAAATTACTTTCGCTTAAGTGGAAATACTAAAAAAAACACGAAAAATAGGAAATTAAAACTAAAAGTTGCGCTAATCCATTAAAACAAAGCATGGTCCATTAGCTCAGCAAAGAATTGTAATAATTTGCGCACTAAAAAATGTGTAAGTTGATTCTGTTATAAAAAAGTCATGAGTCCTTAATGGAGTGCAATAACTTGTTGTCGACTAATGTGAGTGATTTTTTTAATGCGTGTATTAATATTACAGTTGGGCGTGAGCCTTGATTGGAAACGGAACTGAGAAAAAGTATTGTTGTCTGTTTTGGTTGGGATCGCATTTGGGCTTAGTGCATTATAACACTTCATTTCCATAGACCTTGTAAACGGTTTCTTTTGATTTTGCGAATATATATTCTGTTAAAAGAAAGCAGTCTTTTGAGTTAGACTTTTCTCTATTAAATATTTTGAAAATGAGAAATAGTTCGTACATTAGATAAAGGTTTCAACCACAAAACAATTTAATAAATTCTAATAAGCCTCAAAGAGTAGAGACAAATATGTGCTTAAGCGGTGTATTGCCATGCCAGTCACATCATGACTAACGCTTGGCTTGAGAATCGTTGTGACCGAAAGTAAAAAAACCGTATTGTGCTTCCAAACTGTTAAGCTATTCTTCTGGCTGACGAAAGCTTCTTCCTTACTTTATTTTAAATAATTTTCCCATTGAAATAACAAATTTTCTTTCGATGACCAAATCAGCTCGTCACTATTTGTGACAAGTTGTTAGTGATGAGAATCGCTTAAATAAAGCAATTAGTCACAAATGACACTTGTGACTCACTGTGACTCTATAAGTCTTGGGATACAGTGTGGAATTGATGAGCTCTCGTAAATGAGTTCTTTGCAGAGCCGACAAGAAGCCACGGCCTCGTCTTTGATTCTTTGAGTTCCGCCAGTAGATGGCGTCTATTTATTTTGTTTGGTTAATTGAGAGCTGGCAGCATCCGGCAGTAGTCCACAAGAGTTTTATTCTGATATAGAGATCACACTTTGAAATTGTGTATCAGAACTCCTTTGCTTTCTTTACTCTGTGATTTGTCTCTGCCAGCGTGTTCTCATCTCATTCTCAATGCTCACCAACGAAAGTCAGAAGCTTGCCTATTTCTCTTTTACTTACTTCTCTATCGTGCTTTACTTTAATTTTGTTAGATTGAAATTTTAACTTAATCTGAACTTATCTTTTGTCTTGAAGGTGTGGTCAGAGCAGCAAAAGTTTTTCTTTTAATTTGTATTTGAATTATTTTTGTGTTGTTTGTGAATTTTGTGTTAGTCATAGTCAATGGGATCTCAAATAAGCTGAAAATGAACTGTCATTAAACTTTCTTGGTTTTAAACTTTTTGTTTTTGTTTATTTTGATAAAAAAAAAATAGCCAAGTTACAGCAAACAACAACAAAAACAACAAGTAAAGTTTCATAACTGGCTTGGAAAGAAGGTGGCAAAACTTTGTGTGTTACTTTGTTGTTGGTCTCGGACTTGTCTTGGCTTTGGGTACTGGCTTGGTAGTCCTGGTGTTTTAGGCTGTAAGAAGAAAATGAGCAGCTGTGATGACTTAAAAGCGCACACGAAAATTAAAGCATAATAAATAATGAAATTTGTATTTCTTGTCAATCTATTTGCAGTTGGGTCTTCGGCGAGTTCATGTGTCGCATGTATCAATTCGTGCATTCGCTGAGTTACACCGCCTCGATTTTCATATTGGTCGTCATCTGCATGGAGCGCTACTTCGCCATTGTGCATCCGATAACCTGTAAACAGATCTTGACAAGCAGCAGATTGCGTGTAAGTAAATTTAAATAGAAATTTTTCTTTTCTTTCATTTCGTTTTCGATTTCGATTTCTGTATTTGAGCCAAGTGAAAATGTCTGACGTGAAATTAAAACAAGCACGAAGCGCCTTGTGTCTTGCTTCTTTTTTGCCAAAAGAAATTGAATTTTATTGCCAAGAGGCACATTTCTCTACCGAACGTGCCTTACAAACGACAGATAAAGAAGGTTGGCAGAAATTTGTGCTTGAAGAAGAAGTCTTACACAGTAAAAGTTTGTTTTGGCCGAAAATTTTTTAAATAAAAATGTTAATAATTTTAATTGAGAAAACTCTCAACAGGTTTTTGATTTTTACAAGTTAGCCGAGAGAATAATAATAATAATCATAAAAATGTATGCCTGTAAAAAGAACAAAAAGAAATGGTTTACTAAATGCGAACATTTGCGGCTCGTCAACTTTGTTTTAATGACTTTTGTAAGTCATTAAGTTGGTCTTGATGTACTTTTTTGTACTTCATACATAAATTAGAGCATTTTTTGGACCTTCGCTTTGAAAAAAAGCGCCTTACCTTTTTATACTCTTGCAAAAAGAGTATATTAACTTTGTCATGAAGTTTGCAACGCAGTGAAGGAGACATTTCCGACTATATAAAGTATATATATTCTTGATCAGCACGACGAGACGAGTTCAAATAACGATGTCCGTCTGTCCGTCTGTCCGTCTGTCTGTTTCAATGCGATTTCCGGCCAGAGTTTTAAAGTTAGCAAAAAAATTTAAACGCAGAAAATTTTCTTCTCCTTGCAGGTATTTGGTATGTAAAATTCAGCTTGATCGGATGACTATAGCATATAGCTCCCATAGGAACGATCGTTCAAAAATGATGTTTTTGCTTAAAAAACCACTTATTTTAGAAGTTATCGACTCAATATTTTGCAAAAAAACTTTTTTGACATCAACAAAGATACCGTGCAAAAATATGGTGAAGATCGGGCTACTATAGCATATAGCTCCCATAGGAACGATCAGTTAAAAATACTGTTTTTGTTAGAAAAACTTTTTTGTTCTTGAATATAAGCAAACCAAACTTTGCTATTACGTGTTTTTACTAATGCCACACTAAAATCCAGAATTTTATAAAAATCGGACAACTAAAAACTTAAAAATGGGACTTCTCTGTGAACAGACGAGACACAAGATTGAAAAATGTAGTGAAGTTTGACTACATTGCCTTCTTAAAGACAAATTAGAAAATGGGCGTGGCTACGTATATGATTCTTATTGGAAAATTAAGAAAGGATTTTCTAATAAGAATAATTGTGAAAACGTTTGCAAGAGTATATAAGTTTCGGCATAGCCGAAAATAGCTCCCTTACTGGTTGCCTTTCAAATTGGCATTACTTGTTCGCGCGGCTCAGCCGTGAAATTTATGTGCGCCGCAAATTTGGCACAATTTATGTGTGTCAGAGACAACAAAGCCAATAAATTAGCCAACGATTGCCTGTTAAGTGCTTTGAGTATGGCCAAAACTCATTTGTCTACGCTTCATTTGTTTGGCCATTGTGTGTTTTATTGCTGGTCAACCAATCAAATATTAAACTAATATGCATTATTAATTATGTTATTGTAATTAGACGAGCTTTGGCATTTTGCACTCATTGTTTCGAGCATGTCATTTGAATTATCTGAAGTCGTGGCGAGTGGATTGATGTGTGTGTGTGTACTTGGCGAATTTGTTCAATCACTGCTGAGCAAACACTCAGACAGAAGCACTTGTTGTCTGCGTAATTTAGCGAATTATTGCGTTTCACATACGCCGCTGAGTATTTAATTAAATGTTGAAATTAATTGTTTATTTGCGTGCCCGAAGCGGCTTATGGCATATTCCTTTAGGCCACTGGTCGTATGAGTACTTTTCATTTAATTTGATGGCTCGCCTTTGCTGAGTGTGAATGGTCGTGAAGAAGCATTTTTATTTGTGTTAAGCCAGTGGCAGTATTGTCTTGCTCTAAGTGCACTGTGCGCTCACACCACATAAAGTACTGTAATGTTGAAGGTGGCTTTCATCTTCGGTGTCATATTTAAAATATTTGCCCGCTAAACTTTTCAACTTTTTCAAGTGTTCTGCACTTTTGTTGAAAGTCACATTATTTATTATCTATTGGCTTCAGGTATGGCCGACGGTTAAGCAGAGGCACTTGTTTAACATCACTAGGGATTTAAATGTATAATTCAAGCTCCTTTTAAACGTGTATAAAACCGACATAAAGTACAGTCAGCTGTCTAGGCCTAATGTAAGACAGCTCTATTAAAAGTGAAGGAGTCTAAAGAATAAAATGGCTTTCAAGTCACTTAACTTCCGAGCACTTCAATTGTACGTTCTCTTCTCTCCTATGTTTGCCTGTTATCATGAGAATACATATGAGCATCAAGTCCTATTGTGCGAATTCATAAGGAATTTCTTTTATTTGGGTTTCGTGGCTTTAATTGGAATCCAAATACGAGTATAATCTAATTGTCATACCATGACAGGCTCCTTTTCGTTGACCTTCCATAGCTTCGTATCTATGCTATTGGGATAGAAGCCAGTAAGATAGCATGGGCCACGCCCACATGCACACAAAATATAAAAAATTGTATCTCTGGAACCAATTGGTCTAGAAGAGTGAGAATGATATTTGGTAAAAATTAAATGAGTTATAAATGGAAATTGGGCATGGCAACTGTCTAAAACACTTGTTGATAATTTCCCAAGTACTTCGAAGGTAGCGCTCTTAACTCCAATTTTTAACATTTTCTTTTCTAACAAGAGCCTGAAACTTTTTCTCCTTTCACAATCCAATCAGATGGTCATAGTAACCGTGTGGATCACATCGGCGGTCTATTCAACGCCCAAGTTCGTCTTCAGCAAAACCATTAAGAACATACACACCGAGGACGGGCAGGAGGAGGAGATATGCGTGCTGGATCGCAAGATGTTCAACTCCAAAATGTTGGATATCATAAACTTTGTGCTGCTCTATGTAATACCGCTGCTCGTGATGACGGTAAGTCTTGAACGTTCAACTAATTGAAAGTGCAAGCACCTCCCCCTTTCCCCTCTTGGTTGTTGGCTAATTCGGCTATAAGAGTTATGTTAAAATTTTTCTATTTTTTGTGATGTTTCGGCAGGTGCTCTATAGCAAAATCGCAATCGCTTTGTGGCGCAGCTCGCGTGGCCTCTCGCCGCATGCAATGGCGGCCGCTCATCATCATCACCAGGCGCCGGAGAGCGGCATGGGCATGCACAACAGCATGTACCATCATCATCACCATGCGCATAATCATCACGGCCATCACTCACATCAGCACGTGCACCATCAGTTGCAGCAGCAGGGCCTGGGACCGGACACGCCGCTCTCGGGCAGCTCAGCCTCGGGCAGTGGCGGCGGCGGCGGCGTCGGTGGCGGGAGCGGCGTCTCGTTGTCACGTAAACAGAGCAGTAAATATGAAAAACGCGGCGTCAGCATCACCGAAAGTCAGGTAAGTCAGCCACGTGCAACGTAAGTAAGGAAATGCAAAAAAGAAAATAAAATGAAAAATGAAAAACAAGAAAACAAATTAGAAAAACCGGGTTTTTGCTTGCAAAGTCGCATCCTTTCTGTGTTTTTTGTCAATTTTGCATGGTTTATTTTTTGAAGCCGATTTTGGCGCTGGGTTCGTGTTAGTGCCGCAGCTGTGAAGCGGCAAAAACTTTGTTAATATGTTCGTAAATATGTAAATCTGCTTTCCGACAATAATTGCTTGAAGCGCTTAAAGTTTTTGCATATCATTTGTATTTTTTTTCGTTCGCTTTTTGATTTTGTAGTTTTTGTAGTTCTCACGTGTGTGTGTGTGTGTGTAAACGAGTTGTCAAAAATTTGCATTTAACACGTTGAAATGCACGAACTTTGAACCTTTTAATTATGCTCAAAGGCAAATATTAAATTTCAAGAAAACATTTGCTTGAATTCGCTTAAAGTTGCCCAATTTTTATTATGTAATAAAACGACTTCCAACGCACGAAATTAGTGCAATTCAATTGGCATGTGCATGTTTAGTTACTTGACTGAGACTTGAGGTTCTTGTGTACCACCAACAAAACAAAGTCTTTCAAAGAAGATGAGCGATAAATGATTCAAAAGACTTCACATTATTGTTATGAGCATCTTTCATTATGTCTGACAAGTCTTTCACATCTTACACATTTGAGTAACTCATTTACTACTATTTTCCATTTCCTTTTTTCGCTTGCTTCATGACTACTTATATAATATAAAGGTCCTTTGACCAATTTGTCCAATGCATATGAAATTTTGTCAGACAGAATGTGTTCCTTAATTTCAATTGGCTTTTTTTTCTCATGTTTTGCTTATGTCTTATTCTAACTCTTTGTTTGTAAGACAGTCAAGTCAATGTACTAATTTTAAGGAGTATTTTCATTTTCATGCCAAGTTAAGTCGTATAATTTTCAAATGAAAAACAAAAGCTGAAATTATATTTGTAAAATTGTCTTTTAATTTTTAAGTCATAGTCGAAATTTATGAAATTTTGCTATTTTCTAGTCAGCAATTTAAGCCCTGAATAGCAGTGTAGTCTGTGGGTTCCTTAGCGCCACCATGTGGTGACCAGATGTAGGACGTCTTCCTGCAATATTATAGCTCGTCATAAACCCTCACAGAGTGTCCCAAACACTTCTTACTTATCCCAATCGCACGCCTTGGGATTTCTTATATTAATTATTGAAGACAATCTAATGAGAGTACTTAATAGTTTTTGGCGGCATTTGCTGACTAACTAAGAGAGCTCATTGCTATACATGTCACATAAGTATGTTCCACTACCACCAGGACTCTAGTGTATTCCGAATTCAATTGTCTTTGCATGATGCTTGATCTCCAGCTTTTGTCTAGATCTGGCAACTATTTATCCCGTTTTCCTGAATCAAAATTTCAGTTGTAAAATGACTTATTATCTAAATTCTGACAACAAATTTAGACTTCAAGACTTAATGAAGAAATTTTTGTGGTAAATAAATAATTGAATTGAATTTAATTCTACCAAAGTATAAAAAAGCCACCTTCAAGGCCCAATTTAAGGCCAGGAATACCATGCCTTAGGCATTCAGAAAAAATTCCTTCAACATTAACAAAATATCGCTTCAATCATTCATAGCTTATTTAACTTTTCCAATGCACAACTTTCATAAATCAAGAGTTATTATATTTTTTGCCAACAAAATAATCAAAATAAAAGTTTCAAAACTTTCGCTTTGCAAAGAATAACATTAAAAGTAATTATCAACAAAATGGCTTAAATGAAAAACGTTGCAAATCAAATGAAAGTGTGAAATTCCCACGCTTGAATCATTATCCGCACACCGATGAATCGTGTCGTGCAACAACAGCAACAACGTAGTTTCTGCAGGTGTGTTGAATGCATCCACTTTGCCACTTCGATACAATTTCCGCTATCACAAGACGAAGTTAACACTTCTGTTCGCCAGCGCTGTCACTTGCAGTCAATTGACGCTAAGTAAGTGCCAAACGACCGACCCACCGACGGACGGACCGACCGACCGTGTGAGTGAGTGAGCAAATAGCGAAGACAAGTTGTTTGCTACTTGTTGGCTGAGCAGCGAAAAGTTGGGGCGTGTTGTACTACAACAAGTATACGTCGCGTTGGCCAGGCTAGCTTATTGAGCTTGAGCTTCACTGTGGCGACTTGCTACATTCTTCTTCATTCCAATTGCAGTCTTGACTTGCTCGCAGCAATTTTTTATTGTTGCTTTCTTATAGCTTCTGTCTTCTGTTTTCTGTTTTCTTTGCAATTAAGCGCGCACCTGAAAGTTTTTTAATGCATTTGTTTTTGTTTTGTTTTTCTTGGCATTTTTATTTATAATGCGCCACTTCTTACTACGCATTGACACCTTCCGGTGACTCGACCAACGCGTTCACTTGACTTCCGCTTTGTCATTGAGTCACTGAATGGCTTAACTTTATTGCATGAAGTGCGTCGCAACTCGTTAAACTTGGCAAATTAGATTTGAAATTCATGTTGTCTGTAAAGTTTGCCAATATGAATTGTATTACTCATGATTTGTGTTTGAGTGTTGAATTTTGCATGATTTTCTTTATTGCCTGTTTATGTATACAAATGTTTATTGCTTTAAATGAATTAAGCACAATTATGCAATTAACTTTTCAATTAAGTTTATATTTCTATAAAACATTTTTCTTCTCTCTTCTTCCCTTAACCGCTAACAAACTTTTCCTCAAACAATTTTGTCTCTCAAAATACAAACAACAACAATGAATAAAATCTACAACAACAACAACAACAACAACACAAATAAATACACAACAAAACTTTTAGCTTGATAATTGCAAGGTAGGTAACAAATTCACACAAATGATGATGGCCTTCATTGTTTGCTGGCAGTAACAAAGTCAACCTTCATTCATTAGATAATTGAAAGTTTCAGTAATTTCATACATTTGACTTCCTTAAGAAAAGAAAAGTAAAGAAAAGATCAATGAAATGTAATTGTTAGATTTGTGATGTACATGAGTCAAATGCTTTATTAGATTTTGTGTAAATAAAGAAAATGTTAGCTAAGACTTAAAGGCATAACAATTATGCGTGTTGTTAGAAAAAAAAGTGTTGCATAATTTTAGGCAATCTTGTCATACTTACTTTCATTACTCAACCATTCTATTTACTTATGCCAACAATCAACTTCACCGCGACATATTAGACTAGCAAAGTGTCATCATCTTCAGCAACACATGCCATTATAGTTTGTTGGAATTTACAGCGCTTAGACAACATGCAAGCTCGAATTTCATTACTTGTTTCCTGTATATATCATGTCATCTTTCACACACAACAACAATAACAACAACAATACACATTCCTTCAACCACAAACCTCACAATTTCGTTCTTCTATTGTTAGCCAACTTTCTATGCTCTTTTTTCATTTAATACGTTCGTTCATATTTGTCACATTCAACTTATTTAAGCTTAACGATTCAGAGCATTATTTGTTATTAAATGCGCACGTGCCATTCTACTTTTGTTCTTTTACACGCGCGGCCAACGAGAAGGTCTCACTCGACGCGGATCGGCCAATTGTGACCGCCTGCCGTAAGACCAGCTTCTATCAGCACTCGCATACACATGGCCGTGCCTCGCGTGGCAGCTCAACGACAACATCGGTGGGCGGTGGCGGCGGCAGCGGTGTTGGGATGGGCGGCGCCTCACACATGTCGCACTCGTCGAACAATGTGCTGCGCGCACGACGCGGCGTCGTACGAATGCTGATAATATTTGTGCTGACATTTGCGCTTTGCAATCTGCCATATCACGCACGCAAAATGTGGCAATACTGGTGAGTAAGCGACGTACATACATACATACATACATATATATATATATATATATATATCTGAAGTAAATGTAAGACGATTTGCATTAAGTTACAAAAAACAAATAGTAAATGCGTCTAAGCAGGCAAATAGACATGTGTGTCTGTGTCTCTGTCTGTGTGTGTGTGTCTGTGTGTGTGTTGTGTAGTGTAGGAAGTACAGTGCAGTGCAGGAGCGCTCATGTGGCAAGTCGCTGATAAGTCCTTACAATACAATAATCGCTTATGTCGCATAGTTTATGTTTGGCCTCTTGTTCTACTTCTCCCTCTGCCTCTGCCCCTGCCTCAGCACTTTCTGCTGTCTCATGTATAATGCCATGTCAATTATCTGCTTGTATCGCTCCGTCTGTGCATATAAGCAGCTCAGAGGCTCTCAATCGCAAGCAAAGCAATTCATCTTGTTAACATTTTGCATTAATGCAGCGCCGCTTGGCTTATTTCCGGCGCTTGCAAGCTGAGCACTTCCGCTGATAAGCTAAGCTGATTATTTTGCAAAATGGTATTCAAATAAGTGAAAAATTGTTGCCAATTCAATTCAGCTTAGAACGATCAATTAAATGTATAATCGTTACATTCTTAGCCGCGTTTAAGCATTGAAGAAAAGTGTTCATTGAATGCTTAACTCTTTTCAAGACACCGCTAGCCCGATTTGTAGTCAAAATGGCGGCGGCCGGAAGTGTGTGCATTGAAAATGTCTTTTGATCACTTCCACTTTTATTTGCTTTCTTGAATGCACTTGTTCATCATGCTTTCCTATCATGCTTTGAGCGCTTTTACCACTGCTCTTGGTTTTCCTGATTCCAATTCCAATTTCTTCTTCTTTTTTAACCCTTCCCATTAATCTTGTTGCCTTCTGTGTTACCCTGACTTGCTTCCCTGTTTTTCCCCACTGTTAAATTGTTTTTATTATTTGATTATTTATTATATATTAATGCTTCACAAACATTGCTTTTACAAGAAATATCCGCGATTATTACGTCTTTTCTATCCTCTTCTTCAACCCACGCTCCCTAACTGCGGTTTATTTTAAACTTATAAACGATGCGACACCCACTTTTGAAACTATTTCACTCACTGTTCCCTTAACTCTTCAGTTCATTCGACTCATTTGATACTCAAAACACTTTGAACTTCTTTTTTCGATTAATTTGAAAAAATCCCTCAACATTCATGATAAAAATACACATACATACATCATATGTATTATGTGTTGTTGCATGGCACGGCCAGTGGTGATTCTTTTCCATTTGAGTTGGTCGGAAATTTTAACGTAAAATTAATTATCATGTTTGTTCAGTGAAGTCAAAAATAATATCGCGTTTGTTGTATTTCTCATGGCGTAGCCATTGTTATTGTTGTTGTTATTGTACAACAATTTTCAATAACATGCCATTAAAAAAAACACGGCATGAGTTCATTTTCCGCAAGTTTGCTGTCAAAAGTGATGTCATTGTTTTCGTCGCACCAACTGCAGAAGAAATGTTTATCGAAATTCATTTCCTATGAGTTTTGGTACATAAATAATGGAATTTTTATAAGTGATGACATACGAACGTGCGGAAATTTAAATTGGATTCTTAGGTATTCAAAATATTTTCTTTGATGCAATAAATAATTTAGCTGTTAATCGCAACTAATCCCACAGATGGCGCTACGATGCAGTTTCATGCGAAAAATGAGTTAAATTTTATATGTAAGCGAAGTAGCCTGCCCACAGTTATCTCGAGATCTCCAGAACTATACGAATTTCTCACTCATAAACATAACTGAAGGAATTTCTTGCTTCCGCGCTTGAGAGCTTTCACTGTACTTGCTTTCAGAGTAAAAGATTAAGCTATCTTACGGTCACTTATATTTAATATCAAGGCTAATGTATTGAATGTCTGCTTTTGAAGCTAATTGTGTACGAATGAGTAACTTTTTCCACTTATAATTAATTTTTGGGCAAATAAGCAAATGTGGCATATAAATACACATTGCCTGCTCGGCAGACATGGTTATACATACTCGTATTTGTCTCACACGAACAAACAATTTCCGGCTTGTCTGCTGTCAGCAAATAAACAAGCTTTAATACACACATGATTTAAGATGTATTTACTTATATATGGCAATAACACACATTCATATAACATTCATCATCACCCATACGCCAATTAATGTACAGACCAATGATTCCAGCATTAGAGTACGTGACCTTGTCTTATAACAAACACATAATCATTCACGAAAAGCAATAAAGTGACCAACCAAATAAAACAACCAGCAAATCGACTGGGCGCTGGGAAGTGCTGTGCGGCGAAAGGCATGAGAGAGAGAGAGAGATGACAACAGAACATTTTTTATGTGCGCTCGTTCATCTATTTTTATATGTCCATTGTTCTAACAAGTTGTAGAACAAAAATATCACGTTTTTTATTTATGCCTGCTTTTTTGGTTTTTTTGGTTGTTTCGCTTGATTGGCAACACTGGTCGTAAAAGCCTTGCAGCAGCCAACAAGTCACACAACACACTCAAATGACCACAAACTGTCAAATAATGGAAAAGCGCAACGCCAAAAATGAATTGAATTGAATTTCCACGAAAAGCAACATAGAAAATAGAAAACAAAATTCATTAAAATAATCAGTATTGCTTTTGGTTTTTGAGAGCTTCTTTTTTGTTGTTCGTTTTGCAACACTAACACGAAGTGGTCAATTGATTTGAATCTATCAAATATTGCTGTGCTGTGCTTTTCAAAATGATTTTTTGATTATTACATCAACTTCGCCGTTGCTGTCAACGTAAGCACAAAAATGATTACATTTTAAAGTCAGGACGCCTCAGCAGCTGCAAGTGATTGCCCCGAAATGGCCCACTTGATTGTATAGTTTGTTACTACTAGTCTTATCAAGCCGCAAACAAACACGTGTCGGACATTAGGCAACATTTTTCTTATTACTTCTACGCCCAACCACATTAAATTAAATGAGCTCGGCAGGGCTGTCATTATCATTGCGCAACAATAGCTTCCGGTTTGCTCATAATGGCGTGCATTGTCGCTTCCGCCTATCATTGTTCGGTTTTTTTTTTTTTTGCTTTTCATTATGTTTGCTGCCTCGAAAAAATGGAGCACATGCTTAGGCGCTTTAAGCGCTTATAAAGCAATAATTGTATAAAGTGTGCTTGTCATTTTATGTAGCATACTTTTAGGTATGCGTTGAATGTTGTTGATGGCAAAAGGAGCTGCTTCAACTTTCAAGTGCTCTAATGCACAAAGCGTCACTTGAGCAACACAATCAGCATATTTGACAGTTGAAAAATTCAAAAAGAAGATAGAAGAAAAAAAATATATGTCACAAACAAAATTCACACAAATAGTAAATAAACAAACAAACACCGAAAACTTCTATACTTGACTACCTTTGAGTGCGAAGCAGTTTGTTGCTGCTTTTGTTGTTGAAAAGTTTGTACAACAACGAATTGTCAAGTATGACCATTCAGCATTGCAAATTTTTCATATTCCTGCTATTTGTGTGAACGATAAAGTTTTGGGGCGATGATTTTTTATTTGTTAGTTGAAGTTGTGGCAGCAAAAGTGCCTGCAATTTTGGTATGATTGTTGCAGTGGTGCAGAAGTAAGCAAACCCTCTGCTTGTTTTTTTACCCTGTCAGGGGTAATTAAGTTTGCTTGAGGCGAAATGTATGTAACACCCAAAAGGAGGAGAGCAAGACCCCAGAAAGTCGAGTTATATAGCCACGTTTATCCATCCATCCCTCCATTCGTCCTCACCAATAGTTCTGGGGAACTCTAAGATCATGAGACTTGAAATTTGACAGATAAACTCGTGTGTTCATGCGCTACTTCAAGTTTGATGGAATTTTTGGCACGCCCACTCCATCCTGACCAATCAACACCACTCATTTTGTAACTTAGTCATAGCGATAAAAACGTGAAACGGTTTGTAGACTCACTAAGTATAGCTCTAGAAAACTGTATACCAAATTTTTTCTCCCTCCACTTCATTTCCCTTAAAAAGTTGTATTCTTAAAATTGCTATTTCTCCAAAACTGTAAAAAGTACGAAGCTGCTGTATGCAAGCTCAGTAGACAAACCTCTCGAATTACCAACAAACTGAAATTTTTCATAAAATACGCATTAAGCACTTGTTTTTTATATTTCACACAATACTTTGTAGCGAAAGCAGTACTTTGTAAGTATGCAATGTTTTTTTTTATTTATACTGACAGCACTGTTGACCCTGCCTTACCAAAGATATGGAACAATACCAAAAGCTGACAGCTAGAAAATCATTTTTAGATAAGGTGTATACAGAGTGTGTTGACTATAAAATATTAAATATTTTGAGGAACATTGATCAGCTTGAAGGGCTACATAAAATATGGTAAAGAAGGTTGTGGGTTGGTTTGCAAAAAAGATGAAATAATTTAAATTATGTAATTTAATTATTTATGTAAGTAAAAAAAAAGGTAATTTGGGTCGCGTACTGTGAGTGGGTTAGAATAAGAGTGATGCCGGTCGTTGTATCCACTGCTGAGAAGGTTATTTCAACTTAGATCGACAGATTAGAGTGGTTTCACGTTTGGTTTGCAGGATGTACCTCTCAACTTTGTACCATACATCCAAGAGGGTGCTCAGACTTGCTTATTTTCACTACAAAAAACTTGAGACAAATTTTTAGAAGAAGGTGTGGTAAATTATTATTTTATAGCAAGCCAAGTGTTCTCGTCCTGCCCTTCATCCTTCTCCATAAATCTATATTAGAAAATAAGCATTTAATTCAATTATGCCAACTCACTTTTTATTTATTATCAATCATATCTGTTTACCCGCTCCTTTTTTCCTTGGCTTCTTTTTTACAATTGACGCTCATCAGTTTGCACTTTTAATTAATCCCTCTCCTTGTCAATAACAATTCACTGCAAAACAATTAAATTATCTGACGTTTCTTTTATTAGTCTTGCTGTCTGTAAAAATCAACACTTGTGTTCTTCCTTCGTAATTAGTCCAATCAACAGCTTAAGATTTTAAGTGCCAACAAAAATAATTTTATTTGAACCGAAAAAAGAGACTGCCGCAACAAGAACAACAAGAAAATAAATCAAGTCAATCAGTAATTAGTGCGCATTAATAAAATTATACTTAAGTAAATCACGTCTGTGCGTTGCATAAAACACGCGCACAAAAGGCACATGAAAAATTATTGAATTAATGCATTGTGTTCTTTATCTCTTTACATATCCTGCCTGCTCATCTGCCTGCCTGCTCATCTGCCTGCCTGCTCGTCTCTCTGCCTGCCGACAACCAAATGACGATGTCAAATGTATTAACCAAAACGAATTCATCAACAATAAAACACACTCACTCACGCACGCACGCACGCACTCATGTATAGGTCACGTTCGTACCGCGGTGATTCCAATTTTAATGCGTTGCTGACGCCACTCACCTTTCTCGTCACGTACTTCAATTCGGGCGTGAATCCATTGCTTTATGCATTTCTGAGTCGCAACTTTCGTAAGGGCATGAAGGAGCTGCTCCTTTGCTCCTGGAAGAAGGGCAAGGGCAAGTCATCATCGAACTCATCAATGCACCATAAGCGTAAAGCATTGCAGGTGAGTCAGCTGGATTGCATGTAGAAGACAGCTTTTTTTTACTCGTGCGCCTTGCAATATGCAACGTTTTATTTATTTTCTCTTAACCACACACACATATTTCATGTGAATTTTTCATGGTTATATACGTTTTCACACACCCAAGCAGACACATTCACTGCCCACGGACACGACGCACATCGGCAACGAGCAACTATGATGGCCCTGGTGGAAAATGCAGTTCAAGCTTTTTGGGCGTCGCGCTTAAGCAGGCAAAAGTGCCGTGAAGTATGCTGTGGCAAACAACATTTTCAATTTGTAGTTTTAACTTGTAGTTTTTAAAACATTTTTGTAGCCATGTAAGCGATAATGAAGTGAGCGATTTTCATTCATTTTCTTTTTTAAGAAAACTTTTTAATTGTAAGTTTAAATGTGATTTTTTCTAAGCCTCTTGCTTAATTGTTTTAGCAAATAAAACTCAAAACAAAAGTAAAGAAATAAAAAAAATTAAAATTTAAATTATTAAATAGCATGAACATTTTGTAAAAAAAAACTTAAAGAAGTAATAATAATAACTATACAAAAAAATAATCATTGACGAAGAAAACCAAAAAAGCCGAAATTATTAATTATTAAATTTAAACATAATTAACTTTAAACTATTTCAAAACAAAAAACAAATGTTGCATGTAAATATATTAACGCACAGCAAAAGCGTCTTGATCTAACAATAAGCTACGATACATTTTCAATAAATTCAATAAAGAAAAAATGGCATTCGAGAAAGCACTTGTTTTCATTGAAATGACTTAACCTTTTTGACCTTTTTTATAGCAAGCCGAAATTAACTTGTGCGAATTGGCATCGATTCAGCTATTTTGGCGCTATTTTGCTAAATTTATATACAACGAAAAACATTTTCTCATTAGCCTCTTTTTTCAGTTGACTTGACAAACCTTCAGGCGACTTTCATTAAAGGCAAACTTTATTGCGTATAAGCCACGTTGGCGCTTTAAGTTTTTCGTGCGGAATTTCGTCCTTTATTTAAGGTTGCTTTGTGTTGTTTTTGCAACTGTTTTTTCTTTTATTAAAAATCAATCAATTGACAGCAATATTCGACATTTGCTTTCTACACAAAGTTGCCTTTTCTTACACTTCATTTCAGCTTCATTTCAACTTAAATTCAGCGCGATGCGATTCGATCTGGCGCGCTAAAAGTAGCGTAAATAAGCAGGCGAAAAACAGCCGTCGGTCATACATAAAAATACAATTTATATATTCTCAGCGAAAAGTAATCGGGCAACCAAGTACTCAGCCAAAGGCGTTGATTGGCAGCATAGTGCATAGTAGAAAAGGCGGAAAAAGAGGTGCCACAAGAGGCGTGAACGCTTGTGTATCGAAGGGTATGCAAGGTCTGCCGTATGGCTTGAATGGCGCGCGAGCATTGAACATGGATTCTCCTTCTTTTTTTTGCGTTGTATTCGCTTCCTAGAAGTGCTTCTTGTGCCGGAAGGTCTTCTGTTTTAATACAACGGATATTTTTAAACATTCAGCAAAGGTATTGGAAAATAATTAAGTGTATATAAATACCTTAACCTTTGGAACAGTCTCATTCTGAGAAAACTCGCATAGCTGTTGGGCTGTTCGACTGAGCGGCATTTCATTAGCTTTTAATCAGCAAATAATTGCGGTAGGTTAAGCACACGCTTGGCACAAAACGGAAGTTCGGTCGATTTAGTCTCAGTGCTGTTTGACTGAATAATTGTTTAGCACTAAGTGACACAAACAGCTTAGGTTGACAAATGTGATTCATTGGTTTCTTCAATAACTTTCTCTAACTTTTAGAGATGATAGGAGTCCTTCTTAAATGTAGGACAGGTAGACAGGACAGACAGGAAAAAGATACTTATCCAAGACCAATAAATAGATGGCCGGACACAAAAGATGACAGGAGATTAATCAGCTAATTCCTCCATTTAAAGCATCATAGAAACCAATGGAACGAAATTTGACTAATAAACAACTTTCCTGTAGTTCAAGAATAAACATGGTAATTAACCAAACTAACTAACTAACTAAGTTTAGCAGATACATGTATATATCTTGTAAGCTTAAACGGAAGAAGGGAACGAACGCAGAAAGAGCTGACCAACAAAGTAAAATATTACTTACTTGAATATTTAACTTTATGATGTTTGAGTCTTAGCGACCTGGATCACTCCAGAGTTTATTTAACGTAGCGTGTACCATACAACAGTTTACAACCACAGTGCCCTAATTTTAAGCTTGTGGCGCATGGATTTAAATCTGTGCCAAATCAGCATCATTGCTTACGCGACTACCTTATTGAAGTTGTGTTCCACCTGGTCACATATTTCATTGCATTTGTACACACTTGTATCTATTGAGACCCAACCAACAAACAACCAATGATCTGGGACTTGTCTCTACCCGCTGTACCAAAATTAAACCGTTGGGCAAGTGTTGCCTTACTGCTGAGAATTAGTAATGGTAGTAGTACTGCGATAAATAGTAACAGTAACTCTACCAAATTCGAGCTACATACCATATCTATACATTGCCCATATAGCACGATCTAGGACAGGTGGATGACCTACCATATATACCCAAGACGCTGAGGTCGAAAAAGTTTACTCTTCAAATTTTTTTAAGCTCAAACCCTAGATTGTTGTTTGAGTCATTGGAATTCAGTAGCAACTCAACTTTCACCAACTGAAATCTCTTTCTCCGCAGCTTGCACCCTCACCAATGACAAGTTGCACTTTCTCCTGCAAATATTGACTAAATCGTTTTTTAATCTATTTAAAGAACATATTTCTTGGAACCGAAAACAAAAAATGTTCAACTTGAAAGCAAATTTGTGCTGCGCTGCAACCGCAAATCGATAACATGGCTACCGAAAACAAATAGCATTAAGCTTATAAATGATGATGGTAAGATTTTTATTGCCAAAAATAGTGAAAAAAGGACGGCGATGACCAGAATTGCATTGGCGTTGGTTTAACCGCATTTGTGCGCGTTCCCACATGAATCTAACAACTGTCGAACGCTGCGAGGAGTTTTACGGCAGGGGGCGCTGTGATATTAATAAAACCGTAGAGCCAAACAGGGGGAGGCCGAGAGAGTGAGAGTGGGAGCGTTGTATTCTTTTGATTGCATTTTGTAAACATTGGATTTTCGTTGCGCATACGCCGCGTTGCACAGCGCAGCAGTTTTCAGCGGAGCATGGAGCGTCAAAACAACCTTTGTTTGTGTTTGCTGCCATAAATTATTACTTTTCGCGCTTTGTTTCAAATAATTGTTATTTTTATCTGTTGTCGCTGCAGTAAATTCACGAGTGTGTTGCATCAAATGGCGCGACTCAATTGACTGCGAAAAATTGCAGAAAGCCAAAGAGACAAAAGGGAAATTGCAAAAGGAATTGTCGTTTGTCATACTAAGAGATTCGGCTCACAAGCCAAGTGCGCTGCAGTTGCAACTTCACTTGCCGCTTGACCATGGCGCTTGGCACTGTTTTGGCCAAAAGTAAATGTGTCAAGTTGGCACTTGACGGCGAACATGAAGCGCGCTTTGTTTGTTTGACACTCACTCGAGTGAGACTTGGCACATTTTGCAAGCACACAAAGCAGTGAGCGGGACAGGACTTGTACAGGTCTTTGACTAGCGGCAAGAGATGTCTTAATGACTCGCTTCGACTTCGTTGAACTTCCACAACCTCTCATGCACTTATATCAACACAAATCACACGCAAATGTCGGTTCACCTTCAACAACTTTCGCTAGCAAATTGATTTACGTTTAATCTGTTTATGTGCGAAATCGATTTTGTTTTTTTAATGTCTTTTGTTGTTCGCTCTTTTCTTGAATTATGTTGTACGACTGCTTTGAGCATTGAAAGCGCGCACGCTCATAAACAGGCATATCAATCATACGCCATGTGGCGTGCGGCGTTCGTAAAAGGCGTATATGAAGAGCAACAATAACAACAACAATAATAATAACAAAAACAACAACATAAAATTTATGTTTATCTTGTCATAAATTCTGATTAAAATTTTATTTGCAATGTAGTGTGCGTGTGTGTGTGTGGGTGTGTGTTTATGTGTGTTCATATGCGAATATTTGTGACGCTTTTTTCGGCGCGCCTGAAATTATGCAACGTCGCATAAATCATTGCCAAACAGAAAAACGAGCAAACATGCAAATTTATGCGAAATGTTGCCACTTGCAAAGGCGTGGCGGCAACTTTAGGCGTAGCGAATTCAGTTGAATCACTAACGAAATCATTTTTATATGGCAAACACTAATTTAATGTCGCGACTCATGGCTTTTTTATTTTACTTGGAAATTTCATGCGACGTGAAATAAAAGTGAAGATGAAATGCTAAAGATAAGCCGATGAAAAGGTGAAAATCAGACTTGAGGCATGTTTAAGTTAACAAATATTTAAGCGTTTGCACGTTAAAGATGCCTTTGCCACAAGCAACGAAACTTTATTGCATCGAAACGCTGCTCTGACTCTTAGTCGCTCCCTAAGGTACACATGGATAGGCGGCTTACCCAGCACAAGCACATAGAAGCCAAGAGAACTAATGCCAAACTGAGGCCAAGTAAACTCCACTGGCTCGCTCTCCTTGGCCTCGACTATGAAGTGCCCCTGTATAACTCCAGACTATTGCTCCGTTGATATCATCTATCCAGCACGGTCCACAATTCTGAACACCGCAAAATAGTTCTAACATTCAATAATTGTTTGTTAGCTTCTTAAGAAAAGTGAACATGCAATAAGTAAATAAACTCGAATAGTGAAGAGTTTACAATTTGTATCAACAGGGAAGCAGTTGCCAAATGTTGCTATACTCTCAGCAACATGTTGCTAAGCAAAGTTCTTAACTGCAACATTTTCAAGTGCTTGCATATTGCTTTAAGTTTGTGTGTGTAAATGAAATTCCCAAAAAAAAAAACACTAAAATAGGCAGAAAAAATTAAGAAAAAATTCCAAAAAAATTAAAGAATAAAAATGCGTTTCACAGGCGCACAGCACAGCCAAGCAGGCTGACGACAGCATGAAGCAACTAAAGTGTATGTGCAACAGAGAATTTGATATTTTGTGTCGGAAAATGTTTGCACACCGAAAAAGTTTTTCCTGCAAACTTTTACCACCAAAACTTGGGGCATGGCATGGGGCAAAATATGGCAGAGCAATGATGTCGAAGTCATGTCATGTAGCAGGCGGCAATGCAACTCGTTTAGTGTGTGTGTGTGTGTGTGTCCATGTGATGTACGAGCGCATGGACAAGAAAATAAAATCGAAAATGGCATGCAAAATGTATCAGGCAACGCAGCAAAAGCAGCACGGCACAGCCACAAAAGAAAATCATTTTTCGAAAGAATTGAGTTTTTGTTATTGCTTCAAATGATTTTGATTGTTTGAAAGTTTTCCTTCCTTAAGTTCGATGTTGATGATGAACCCACGTTTACATGTTGATTTGGCTTAAAGTTGTTTGTGTTGAGTAACAGTTATTTGTTAAATTGACATGGCGTATAAGTTAAACAAGACAGCTGGCAAGCTAGTGATTATATATGCGATAAGAGTATTTATGCAAGTTGGTCTGCATCGGAGAGCTATGATCGAACCGACAGTTTTCAATCAACTTGTATGATCGAAATGTTCGGTTGTGTTCGGATCGCTCACGAGCTCATTCAGATCGTGCACGCATACATACATAAAAACGGCACATGCATGCCAAACAACTAACGAATAAATGTTACAAACAACTTATGCCAATTCAATGGTCTATGTTAAGTAAGGTTAGCCAGTGACATCCGGCATTTTAATACGTAACCTGACTTGATCTTCTAAGCTTCTATCGGCTTTGTTCATACGCTCAACATGCTTCAAGATGTTGTGAGTCTGGTTTGAAACGACCATTTGTTCATACTTAATATATGAAGTAAGTAAATCAATCGCTTTGACTGCTCGATCGAAAATGTTCAATGAGTACTTTTCATGTTCGATCAAACAAGTTCGTTTCGTGTACGCAACTCGATCGAAACCGTTTGCTGTTGTAAGTTGATTTCACATGATTGAAATTTTGCTAGAGTGATTGTGTATGATCGATCATACTCACTCCAGCTCTCAAGTCTCCACGAATGTATTCAAACCGGCAAATGTATCATTCACTCAGAAAACGAATGCTTACTTCGCTGTTCTTATTCGCTCATTCAATTCCACTGCACTCATGATTATATTTTCAGTTCACAGTTAAAAGGGACAAGACTTTATTAGATTCACTCAGAGTGAGTAAAGTAATTAATTCTTCTCTGCCTCTTAGCCTTATATGCCTTGTATTCATGTTAACTTTTATTATGCACACAAGTGATTTTTCGCCTTAGCAAAAAAAAGGGAAACAAACAAAGTATAAAAACATCTGTTTGAAACTGTTGCAGGCTAATTGCACTTCAGCGTATTTTTCAATAACTTTTTAATTAAAATGTTCACTTCACTCCGACAGGCAGAGGCAATTACCGACTGCCTTCATTTCTAGTAAATCAGCAAAGTTGCAAAATCAAAACAGCTCATCAATTATGAGGAAAAAAGAAAACTTTAGTCTATAATACTTCGAAATCCACGCCAACTGCACACACACAATATTTTCCTGTTTCAAGTTAGACGAGAGAAGCTGCTACAAGCTGACACTGCAAGCGCATGAATTAATTAATAACAAGAGCAAAGCTGAGGAGAAATATAAGAAAAAATTACGTATACCACCTGCAGTGACAAAGGGATTAAAAGCCATTCAAGTGAAAAATTACGTATTTTTTTTATTTACTGCTGACTGCCAACTGCGTCGATTGATTGAGCATGGCAAGGCAGGCAAAACTACTTGTCTCCACTGGCTGGTTGGCACAAACACATGCCTGTAGACGTTGTCAACTCTCATGCGATGCTGCTACTTCAATTTACTCCCCAAGACACACACACACACAACGCTTAGCAAACAGCTTAACTTAAGCCATTTAATAGCACAGATTGACTTGCATATGGCACGAGCTGTTCATTGTTTCAAGCTCAATATGTTTGTATAGACTCATTTTGCTTTAATACTTCATCATGTTTGACTAAAGACTTGCAAGAGCTTTATTTTCTTTATTCTCATACATTAAACTAAATTGTTTGCTAAAGTGATCAATTTTGCGTGTGCAACATGTTGTATGCGTAATATAAAAGTTGGGATAATCCAAAGTGAAAGGGTGGGTTTGAATTTCAGTGGTTTGCTTATTAATAACGCTTGTAATTAACTGCTTAGCCAATTACATCATATTAGTAGGCCAGACGTAAGCTCAGAAGAACGCATTCATTCTGGCGACTCTATTAAAATCATTTAATAGTTACGTTAATAGAAAAGTTAATAACTTTCATATTCTAGTCACTGCTGCCGATTTGCATGCCATTTCCTACTGTTCCTCGGGATAGTAAATCGTAAAAATTTTGTCAATAGAGAAAAACACACTTTTAAAATTCTATTAACATGTTTTTTAATAGAATGTTGATCTACAACAAAGCCTAATAGAGCAACTTTTAACTATGCGACGAATAAATGGCAAAAGGATAACCTTGTCTTTAAGTATTTGCCTTCCGGTTTTTCAAACGAAATGATTTATTAACCCTTTGCACAATTCTCATTATTACTGCTTATTGCACACGCTTGACTTTGCCACAAAAAGCTTTTAAAAGTCGCTTTCCCTAACATAATTCCCCTTCAGAACATGTTCGGTGTTCGCATTTTGATGAATGACTTCAATAGTTGCTTACAACTTTTTGTTTGCTGCTTTGACTCAAGAAGCGTTTAAGCCACGCACCAAAAGCAAACCGTTTTACATGTTTACTAAATGTGAAGAGTTTCCTTGCTGCTTCCTTTGCCTTTCGGTTGTTGAACGTGTGTTGAGCTGAACATGTCAAAAGGCTGACTCGCAGACAGTTTCCGTTCAACATGGCCGGCGTTGATTCGCCTTATTTTGTATGTTTTGCTTCGTGCTCTGCTCTGCAGCTGTTGCCTGCAAAGCTAGCCAAGGCGCAAGGCTTAAGTCTGCTAGTGACTTGGCTTGATTCCAGTTGGCGCTTAATTAACTTGCAACATGTAATTATGTGCAACAGCAAGCTGACATCGCTTGAAATCTTGCCAGAAGACAAGAACTTGACTTTGAGTTTGCACATTTGCTTAAATAACATTTTATTTTAAGTATTTTTTGCTTTTTTGAGTACATTAAAATGTCAAACAGAAAAAATTCTGAGTTAAAACCTTCTCGTTTAATTTTTTAAACATTTTTTGAAATACTTGAATGTTGTTTGAGTTGATGTGCTTTATGTTCTAGTAATATTCGCGACACATGCGCCAATATAACGCTGTCATACCACGCGCAACTATTGTTTGATTTGTTTCAGCTTGTGTGCTGAGCAAATACGTACAAGACATACAGCAGTTCAATATTGACAAACATTACTCAATGCCACTCTAACAGCTAAATGATAAACTTCTTTTGACTGCTCGTCAATTCATGCAAATATTAATTTATTCTGAGTACAAAATGATACTTTTGAGACACAAACAGAACTAATAAGGTAAGCAAAACTCATTTTCATGAAAAAAAAGCTGCAATACTCAAAGCTGAAATATTTATTAATATTCAATGATGATATAAAATTCAATTCTCACTTTAATAACTTTATTAGTTTCATTGGTGTTCGTTTGCACCAGAAACACCCCATAAAACGCCGTTAATCGCCTGTGAGAAGCGCAGACAAGACGCCTCATGTCGCTCGATGGCTGAGCTTACGTGCATGCGACGACGTGCTGGTCAGCAACTTGACCTCGGCCTTACACCAGCGCACATAAAACTAAGCCGAAAAATCAATAAAAATATATCAGTTAGTCATATATTACTACACAAGAAGCGCAAGAACATGTGTACTAACCATATTACAGACACATAACAACATATAAAAAAGCACACTAAAAAAGAAGAAGAATAAGAAGAAATGAAGGCGAAGAATCAAAGCAGATTTTGTCTTTGTGTGAATGGAAATCTCTGACCAGCATATTGAAAGTCATGTTTATCAATCAGTGGCAGCAGTATGGGTGTTTTGCGTACGTCTGTGTGTGTGTGTGTGTGTGTGAGATACATGAATGTCAGAGATCAGTGCGCTGTCCATCGTGGTAATCAGAAAAGCAACAATCATTTGCGCCTGATTTTCTGTTATTGCTTGTACAATAAGACATTTGGCAGACGGAAACGGAAGAGCGCAAACGGTGGCATTAAGAAGCAGCATAAGCATAAGATATAACAAAAGGGTGAGTGAGAGTGAGGTAGAGAGAACGAGGTGGAAGTGAGATAAAAAGTTTAAGGAAGTGGCGAAGTTGGCTGGCTGATGTGAAGGCGCTGAGCTGAGCTGAGACGTGTTTGGGTTTGTGCTCTAATAGCAAATGATGTTGCATTGTTGTTGTTGTTGTTGTTGCTATACAAGGCCTGGGCATGCTCGTGTGTGTGTGTGCCTTGTGTCTTTGCCATTATCCTTTTGCATTTGTGTCTACTTAGCTTTCAGCATTGCTTAAGCCTTTTCATGGCCATTGGCTTAAGCATTGAGAGCTTGTAGACAATTTCACATTCGAGACCGCTGACTAAGACATGCGACTTTAATAATTGTGTGTAACAAGCGTCGTGTGTGTGTGAGTGTGTGTGTGTAGGGTATTACGCAACGCCTGTTAAATTGCTGTTAATTGCTTATAAAATAGATTATTGCTCGAACCCCAAAAGACTTGAAGGCAACCTTGGAAATCGTGGGGAACTTAAATAATTTAAGTGCTCACAAATTTTAATAACTTTAACTTTTTTTTCCGTGGAAAATATTCTTTTCTACTTTCTACTTTAAATGCCTGCTCTGCCACCCCTGTGCAAACAATACTTTCCACTCATTATTCAGGACACGTCACACGACACAACTTGGCGTACATTGGCAATTCATTTGATTCATTTATGGCACTTAATTATTTCATACACAATTTCTACACATGTGCACATGTTTCCTTTCCCACGCCTATCTTCTTCTTGCCCACACCAACTTTTGCACTTATTTTACAACACAATTATTTGCTTTTTTTCCGCCGAAGTCATGAGTATGCTTACGGAGCTCTTTCGCTACATTTAAATTCTTTGCTTCTTGCTACAAGTTGGCACTTATTTTGCTGCGCAAACATTCATTTAAAATGTTCTAAGTAATTATGATGAGTTGCTGCCTAGAATCGTGGCACATTTGTGCGTGAATTTATCTGGGCCGCGGCGCACGGCAAGGACTTCATGCATTACACATGCGACGCTAATGCGACACAAAGTTGACAGCATTGAATGAGTGTATATGTGCGTGTGTGTGTGTGTGTGTGTGTCTGCGTCTGAGTCTGCTAAAAAATGTCTGCCTATAATGTGTGTGATTTGTTTCTGCTTTTTCGGTGAAGGCAAAAAAGTATCTGCTAATGTCTGAGCGATAAGAAACATGGCCTTGGGCGAAGCTTGCAAATAAATTAGGCACTTGAGTGGATGCAAAATTTTCAGATGGCTTGAAAGCGTTAGGCAAGAAAAGAGTCACTTATGTACATAAGTGTTCGATTTGTTACTTACCACAAGATTTTGTTGACAAATTTTGGTTCAGAGGTGCACATTTGTCAAGGATTTGATTTGATGAATCAGTAAGGAGATTGGCAAGTATAACTTTTCCAATGATTTTATTTATATTTTTCATCACAGAGCAAAATTGAGAAATCTTAAAAAAAAAAGGCATTCTGGCACGTCTTGCTTTAATGCTTACAGTGAACCGTTTACATTTGAAGGTCTTTTGGAAGGGAGAACATTTCCAATACAAAGCCACACAACGAAGCAAGCATGCTTTAGGCCTTCAAGGCAGGTGAGGTTAGGAAGCAGGAGTTTCAAGAGATTGGACTTGCGACTAGAATTTTATTGGACCACAAGAAATGCAGAAACTGTCCGGGATTGAAGCTTCTACTGTACCTTTTACTTTTACCCGCTTGTAAGTATGAACATCTTTATTAGTCCTATTGGCATTGATATAAAGATTTATAAAGCAGTTGGTTGTTTATGTATATTTGTAGCCAGAATTGTATTTTCCAACTTTCCTTCATTTATTTACCTAATTGTTACTCATTGTTATCTCCCCACATTGGCGTCTTTTCAAAGCACATGGTCCTGAGCCAATTGCCAATACAAAAGCATCAAATCAAGCATAAATTCTGTGCTTTTTTAAAATGTCACTTCACATTACTGATAGGCAACGTACGCCACGTGCTTCTGAGTCGAACACAAGACCTCAATATGAATAATGTGTCTTGACAAATCAGCCAACATGTCAAAGCCATAAGTAAGGCCAAAGCCAGCGCTGGCGCAATGACGCGATTGCGTATCCGCAATGCAAACAATAACAGTAACAGTAACAATAATCGTTACCATATTTGCACAAGAAACAATGAGCAATAAACGTTGAGCACACGGAACGGCGTTCTGTATTTGCTTCAGCTTTATTTAACGTAAATACAATTGTATATAATATGCAAGTAAGCATACAAACGCGTATCTTTAACAACAGCGACAAATGACGTTTTTCGCTTCTGACTTATTGCTTTTTTATGTCTTGTTTATTTATGGTGTTGTATTGTCATGTTTGTCTTATGAAAATAGCTCAATTGGTGTGTAAATCCGACGTTGTAAGTGGACAAGTCAACCGATCAGGTCAACGTGACAAACAAAGCTGAATGAACTTCTGTACGAATGTTGATATAATTGTGGCGAAAAAAATAACGAAATGAAACCACAAAAAGTCAAACAATACACACATACATGTACAAATGCAACTCATATGTAAATAAAAGAATATTATATAAATGGGTTTTTTTTTTATTGAAGGTGCTCGACATGAATCTGTGTATTTTTTCAATTTTTATTAAAGCTTTAAACGTTTGCAAAGCGCTTAAATAAACGATAATATAAAATCGACGCTCACATTAAAAGGACGAAACACGATTATTTGAAATCTTCTCTAAGTCAAATGTTTTAATAATTTTCCACCTTTGAAATACAAAACGCATTATTTATTTTTAATTATAAATTATATTTAATTATTAGTATTATTAATAATATTTCGAACTACAAACCAAACAGAACCTTTAACTCGAAGAAGCATTAAATAATCATCATCATTCAAAATATTGTTCGTCAGACTTTTGATCTTGAAATAATAAAATTTGTTAGACGACAATAATCGTTTCAGTAAAATAAATCACTGTAGTGGGAGATTTTTTTTCTTAGCACTCTATAACTTGAGCTATTACACATTGAAAATATGCCTCCTCTTCCTTCGTTGAAGATTCGTTGACTCGAAATTTATAAGCCAATTAAAGAGGCTTCACTGTACCACAAAATTGTCATTGTTTGCTATTTTTTTATTTTTACAGCAGCCAAGCGCAAATATTGCAAAACATGAATTATTTTCATTCATTTGGCCATTGCCGCGCACTCGGCTTAATAATGCGCTCTGATGGGCGTACAGGCAGGCGTGGCTGTTATGAAAAGCCGAGCTCATTAAGACACGCGGACCAAAAACAAATTGCAAGCCAATTGCAACTGACAATCGCAGCCGCAGCAGCCAATATTGCAAGCCTTTAGTTAAAACCGTAATTCTTTAATGTAATTAAGGGGATTATTTTATCGATGTGTGTGTGTGTGTGTGTGGCATAAAAATGCTTTAAACATTTTTAATATGTTTGTATGCATATCGTTAAAACGTTGACTTTTTATGGTTTGTTTGAACCAATAATTTCTTTTGTTGCGTAAAAATTCATATAAAAAGGGGCGTACAAAATGTCCTTGAATAAAGTAAATATGGTGAAATTGCCAGCATAACAAAGAACAACCAAAAACCAATATAGAAGTTAAAGATGAAATCTCACGGCTTAAAGTGCATGAACGCTTAATGTAAAAGTTAACAAAGTTCTTAGCAAAGATAGTCAAGCATGAACTTTCGAAAGTTGCAATGCCTGAAATCAAATGAAGCAAACAGCGGCACTGATTAAGGTACAGAAAGCCATGAGATTCCGTGGGCATGAGTTCTCTGGGCATGCGAAAGTTAAGTGATTTATTGCTAATGGCAAATGTGCCAGGACATGGTGAGGTAGATGTGCTAAGTAAATGAAAGAATGAAAGCAAAGCAAACAAGGCCCGAAATGGGTGAGGCTTTGGTCAGTAAAACGCTGAGTGCGGTTTTTGTTTTAAATAAAATTTGATAAAATCAATTGGCTGATTTTACCAATAAAGCGATAAAAAACGCAAGAAATGCGAAACAGAGCACAGAGAACAAGTAGAGGGCAAACAGTTGGCAAACGTGTGCCAATATAAAATATATAATAATTTGTTGGTTCTGTATTACTTTGGTGAACTGCTGGCTGAATAAACAAAAGCTTACTTGATCTAACATTGCATACTTTTAGGCATACAAGTATTTTCGATACATGAACAATTCAAGAGAAGCTTAAAAATAGCTTTGTTCTCAAACGAGAAAACACACAAAAAAACTTTCTACATTTTCATCAACATATTTTATAATTTTTTCTATTTTTAACTTAATATTTTCCGCTTATGCCTTCAAATAAAAAAACGACAGTTTACATTTTCTTATGACAAAACAAAACTGTGACACACACACATAATAAAGAGATTATCCTTTGACCTTTTGGCTATTGCAAAAATGTTGTATTAAAAGACGCCGCAATAAACAAAATATGAAAAAGAAAAATCAAGAATTATAAAAATAATAGCCAATGATGAAAATCCAATTTATCCTAAAATAATAATTCAAAGGGCCGAAAGTCGGTCCGTCGTTTTCCCAAAGGCAAATTAGGCGCGCCCATTAGAATTAAAAAGTTTTGCGAAACGAAGCGAAGTCTTAACAAAGAAGACGCTGTTTAGGCACAAATTTCGAGAGGCACCCTTTTCTGAATAATTGCAACACGAGCTTCGTGCCTCTTCTGATTTAATTCACATGCCTTTTTTCGTGTTTTGAGTGCTCATTAAAAATTCAATATCCTTTCTTATTGCAGACAACAGAAGCTCATGACCCAGCTTGTTTGCATACGTGACTGTAATGCATTATTATGGCCGACTTTTAGGCGCTCGCTCGCATAAGAAACCGAGTGGGAATACAACAAATTTTGACTTGCTTTACTTTCTTTTTTTGTTTTTGAAAATAATTTCAGTGAAATTTATGAACTCGTAAATTTTTAGCATTGTTTTTAGAGATTGACGTTTGAATTACTGCAATAAGTATGCTAGGCGCCTGAAAGTTTGCTAGCCTCAACTGTAAAGCATAGATTGCGTAGCATACATGAACGTGACGCGTCGATTTGCTTATTTAATGAAGTGCTTAAAATTCTCGTACGCTTTAAGCTGTAAGTGAAAAAGTTTTTAACAGCCCTGCCTAAAATTATGCAACAGAAACCTTAATTTCAATAAAATTGCACTGCATTGCACAAGCAAGACTCAAAGCTACTTTCGTAGCTGCCGAACTCATAAAGAATTCATTGCTCATCTTGTTTCCACCTGCACAGCTACAATTGCCATTTTATGTCGCCTGGCATTTGAAAGTATTGCAGCAACATGGCTACAGCAACAACTACAGACAGGCAGAGATAATGCCGGAAGGCGTGAGAGACAAAGCTGTAGCGAATGCAAGATAGAAAAAGATATCATAATAACTTAAGTACTTTTTAAGCCGCATTTAAGTTTTAACAGAATTATTTTCATTGGTTTTTTCTCTTCCTTTTTTTTTTGTTTTGGTAATGTGCCAAACCCAGTGCTCGGCAACCGAGTTGAGTTGGCTTGGCACGACTGGCTGAATTGCACAATTTGCATCTTGTATTCCGTTCTGTTAGTGCTTGGTTTTTGCGCATTGCCAATGAATTTTTAAATCGTTAGTCGCAGGTGCACACAACTTGCATGCGATATCGGCTTTGGTGGTCACCAAGTCGCAAATAACAGATTTGAACAACGGCAAGAAACCACTCGAAACATTTGGCAATCGTGCACATTTTTGTGCTGCACAGAGGAATCAAACATGATCAGTCATCAACAAGAGTTGGCACGGCAAAATAGACATGGCTTTAATCAAGTGTCTTTAACTTCGATCCCTTCAATTAAAGAGATTCTTTATATACTTTAAGTATTTCTTCATCGCAGCATATTTAAGATATATTTTAACTACCGACAACACTTAAACTTGTGTATGCCATTTGTGAGATTTTATCCTATTTCTCGTTCGAAGATTTTAGTCAAAGGACAAAAAATTATTTTTCAAACTGCAAACTCAAAAATGTTCACAATATGTTTCATATTTGCTTATAATGCACAACTCAACGCGTGAAGAACAAATTAAGCAAACTAATGCGCCTAAAAGTATGCATGGTCTTAACGGAGCTTATTTTTTTGTGTTTGAGCTTTTTATTGTCCTTTTTTTTAGAGATTATTAATTTGGTTTCAATTACATTTGACATATATTGTTATTGTTTCAGCATCAAAGCGCACTTGAGATCCTTTTTTATTAAATGACAATTCTAAATCAAATAAGTTATTAGACAAAAAACAAATCGAACAAAAATTTGCGCTTTTCCTAGCAGACATTATACTCCTTACACATGATGTACTTATTTATTTAGTGTTCTTTTGATCACGAGTAAGTTTGACTACATGTTTGAACACTTCTCTTTCATCAATTTGATTGAATTCATTCAATAGAAAATAAAAGCAATTTCAAGAATGTTTGGTTTACAAGTTTATTATTTGTTAGCCTTTACACATTCACTTAAAATACAAATTTTAATACATATTTTCTTGTTTCATTTCTTCGCACAACTTAAACTTCAAACTAATATTATAGACTCTGCCATAGACGAACTAAAATACACTAACTTTTCACTTAAAATGTTTTGTTATTAATATTTTTGTGTGTTTTTATTTTTATTTTTTATTTATTTGTTTTTGTTTTTGGAGAATTTCAACGCAACTTGAAAAGTTTTGCTGCATGTTCGTTTATTTGTTGGTGTTTATGTTTGTGCCTCGTGCGTTTTAACATATTTTTGGAATAAATGCTTTGCTTTCGTGTTTGTTACATAAAATTGTACAAGAAAAATAATAATAAGTAAAAAAAATAGTAAACTAAAACACAAATAAAATACAAATTTGCGCCACTTAAGTCAATATTAAATGCCATAAAGCGATAAGTTAAGCAATGAATAAGAGAGCTTAAGATAAGTAATTTAAACAGAGCTGAAAATGAAAGTTGTGTAAATGTTGTCGCCAATTAGAGAGGAAACCAAGTTGATTTAGTACGTGTTAGAAGCGAGTGAAACTTTAGAAAATTCTTTGGTTTGGTTTTGCATACAAATAACAATTAACAACTACAAGAAGAACTATGCGTAAACTTAATGCAAATAACTAAGCGCTTGATTACTTAAGAGCAAATAATATTTACAGAAATAAGGATATTTTACAAAGATTGTGTGCAAGTGAAGGGTTGAGAGTGTGTGTGTGTGTGTGCCTTGCCGGTCCTTTTGTTTATAGTTGTGCTGTGTTGTGTTGTGTTGTCCTGCTTGCTGATGTGACTAGTCGCAGTAGGCCAGATACCAGAAGCCTTACAGATACACAAAGTGGCCGAGACCTTTGGCTGGATTATTGTTGACAGCCTCGGCAACCGACGACGTCGTTGTGCTAGCGGCGCCATTGGCAGCCGTTGTCGTTGCATTGCCATTGACATCGGTGGCGGTCATGGCCACAGGTGCGGTTGTGCCCCCGTTGCCATTGCCGTTGCAGCTCGTGCCCAAGTAGAGACTCTGCGGTCGCTGGATGCGGCAGGCCGTTG
The DNA here is from genome assembly GCA_037044515.1 of Phortica magna. Taxonomy (NCBI): domain Eukaryota; kingdom Metazoa; phylum Arthropoda; class Insecta; order Diptera; family Drosophilidae; genus Phortica; species Phortica magna. The sequence continues at coordinate 90,656 of JBAMBP010001347.1, forward strand.
CGGCATCGAAGCGCGCATTCAAGTGTATGTCCAAGAGTTTTTTATCCTTGCCAAGCGCCGAGAACGAATGCGTGGCCGTGCGTATTTCGCGTATGTTGTAGACAGGACTGTAGCCACGCGTCGGCGGCGACTGAGCGTTGCACGGCTGCTGGGTGTGAGTTTGTGCGGCAATCAATGCCGAATTTTGCTGACAAAATTCGCACGATTTGAAATTGTTGCGACATTTGAGACAAATTGTCGCCGCTTTTGCTGATAGTGCTGATAAAGCGGACGTTGCTGGATTGGCATTTGTGTTGTTGGCTTGGCCAGCAGCCGTAGAATTTGTGTTGCGCAGAGTGACAGCTTTTGCAGACAAACTCGTCGCGCACTCCGTGGACGTGTCCGAGGAGCCCGACGAGGAGGCGGACGAGGCGCAGTCCTCGTCCTCATCGCTGGTCATGGCCAAGCTGTGCAGATCATCGGCGAGCGATTCAATGGACAAATCAAGCAGACTGTTCTCGTCGATATCCTCGAGTGACGTTGAGTGCATGCTGTGCGTGTCATAGGACTTATGCATAGCCTCGTTGAGGTTGGCGAGCAGCTGGCGACGACGCGCATAGCTCGGATTGCGGCGTACCAGAAAGTGACACGTTTCGCCGCGCTTCATGCGCTCGGCCTGTGCGCGCAGCGGTATATCGTCGGGATGCAGTTTTCTTTGGTACTCCTGGCCCGGGCACACCTCGTAGATGGAGAACTGCTCAACGGGCTCCGGCGAGCTGTAGCAGCCGAGCAGCAAGTGCAGCAGCTCATCGGACGTCGTCTCCTCGGAGATGACCAGCGACTTGTACTGCGAGCTCGGCTGCAGCGCCGAGGTGTGCACGCGTATCAGACCGCCGGGCCGCAACTGCAGGCAGAAGCGCGACTCGCCCTTGGGATGACAGGCCTGCAGGATGGCCGGCCGTGTGTCGTCGTCCAGCACCAGTATGGTCTTGACGCCGGCACGACGCACCGCGACCTCCATGGAGAGGTAGAAGAGCCGCGGATCACGGTGGCGCATCTTCAAGCTGTGGATGAGATGAAACTTAGCATGCTTCTTATTACTTAGTGCAGGCAAACTTACCGTCTGAGCAGCTGGCCGATGACCTCCTTGCTGGTCGTGTCCCACTGTATGCCGAGCGTCTTGTATTCGATGTCGATCTTCAGGCAATTCGTGTAAACTTTGATTGTCGTCTGTGGCGTTGGGAAAAGGTACGTTTATCACTGGGTAAAGGAGCAAAGTGCTAGTGTGACTCACCTGCGGTAGTTGTTCGTTGAGGCTGGCGTAGCTGGAGGCACGCGAGGGTGTGCGTTGCAGCTCTGTCGGCGGCTCCGGACTGCCACACATCGAGGAGGCACAGGAGGAGACCGTGCTCGAGCGCAGAGAGAGCGAGTCGGCGCGGTTGCGCATTGGCGAGATTTGTACGTGTTTGAGCATCTGTAAGAGGAAGAAGAGGTAAACAAATTTTAAACAATGCCAAGAAAACTAAGCGCAAAACACTCGAGTGACAAAAGGGCGTTGCATGTGGGGGGGCAAAATGCATTGAATATAAAAAAACATGCATTGAAGCATAAACGAAATGAAGTTGAAATTTCCGGCGTATTGTCGCAAATCGCATGCGACAAAACACCCGTGAAAGAAACACATAGCCAGACAATGCAATAAGGGTTAAAGACACAAGACAGCCCCACAATGCACGGGTCATGCACGAAAGTATTAAAGTTGCAGCAAAATGAATTTTGGTGTGCCATTGAAAATAAAAAAGTAGAAGAAGCAGCTAGTAAGGCGCGTCAATCAATGCCGGAAAAATCTACAATACGTTCAAGCATGTTTAAGCAGCAATCGAAGCGGGGGAGGGGCAACCATTGAAGAGTACAAAAAATTGTTAATATAAAATAATAATAAAAAGCGTAGAGAAAACGCATAAAATATATTGCGCTGATAAATGCTGCCACTTCCCGACAGCCAACGCACGCACGGACGCACGCATTGCCGCAGCCAACGCGACCACAGAGGCATGCCACAGTCAGAGTTGAGGCAACCGCCATGCCACGCAGGAAGCATACAAGCGTAAAATGGGTGCGATACTTTTTGCCTCCAATTGCTACTTTCAACATCATGTGCCGCAACGAGTTGTTGTGATGTATGGCACACATTGTTGTTGTAGTCGCCGCCGTCGCAGTTGATGACGTAGTGAAGTATTGAAATTAATATTGGGGAGTCACAACTCACTACACATCGCTGCGGAACCACTTAGGGCAGACAGAGAGAGGGAGAGAGGCTGGTCTTGGTTGTTGCTCGAAGCTGCAGTGAGGAAAGAGTGGCAGGAGTAAAAGGTGCGCTGAGCCTTTTATGTTGCTGACATGTACGTTTCAACATAAAATATGCTGATGATGATGATGATGATGATGACGATGATGATGTTGTCTATGTGTGAATTGTGCATGAATTGAGTGAAAAGCATTGATTGAGCGCTGGTTTGTTGATTTTTGGTTCTTGTTCCTCCTTCTTTTTTTTGGCTGCCGTTGACAATAACACAAAATCATAAACCGGAAACTGTAATAATGTTGTGCATATCCGCCAGCAGTAATAATGAAGCGCATGAGTTTACGCTTGTGTGCATTGCATGAAGTCTCTCATGTGGCTCTTGATTAAGCGGGTGGCAAGAAGTATGCCGAAGCTCATGTGTGTGTGTTTGAAAAGAATTTAAAGAAAATGTAACAAAAATCACTTCAAAAGTATTTCGTTTATACAAACCAGCAGCAAAACACTTTAGTAATAAACTAATTGCTACAATGCTGCCGCAATTATATACAGTGGCAGTTTCAATTAATGAAAAAATAAGGCAAAAAACGCACTTCATTGCTGCGCGAGCTTCAAACAAAAACGCCAACGAGCAAAGCGTGAGAGACTTGCATTGGCTTGATTGCACGACTTTCACACGATTAATTACAATAAAATGAAAAAAAAATACTGAATAAAATTCAGCAACAAAAAAACACTAACAAACACTTTTGTGTCATCAAACTATAGAAAAAGTGAAGTGCGCATAATTTATCGCATGCGATATTAATTGCATTGCAAGCGATGAATGGAAAAAATGGCGTTTATTGGCAACGAACGAAAATTGCTGATGACGATATTAATTATAGTGTTGATGATGATGATGAACACAATGATGATGATTATGATGATGACGACAATTAAGTTGCATACAACATGAGGGCGTGCCAGGCAAAGCATGAGTCGCAGCGAACCGTGACTTTTTGGGGGTAATTGTGTTTGCTCATGTGTGGGAGCTCGCATGTGGATGGCTTCTCTTTTGTTGTTGTTACTGTTTTTAATATTTTTCGAACAATACACATATCAGTGTAGGCTCTATAAAAAATATATGGTTTAGTTAGGCACATTATGAGAAGCCAAATCAGCCAACCAACGAAAGTGCTTGATTGCTGGCGACAAATGTAAATGGTCTGACGAGCCAAGCGTGACGTTTGTAATTTGTAGTAAAGCACAACAAGTAAACGAAAACAAATAATGCTGCTTGCCATATTAAAGTACCTTTTAAAAATCATTAAAATCATTTCAAGGCATTTAAAGCTTTAAGCAAACCCGAATAATTTGCTGAGCAGTTCGTTTTTTATCGCTTTGTTTTGCTAACCGCAACAAAGAAAGACAAAACCACAAATTTAAACTATTAAAATATGCAATTCTCAATAAAACTATCAACTTTGGCAGGACGAACTTTCAAAGTCACACACACGCTCACACACACACAACAATTGTGAGCAATTGCGGCAAAAGCACTGAAACGGAAACGGAAGCAAAACTAAATTGCGTTGAACTCAACTGTACTCAACTGAGCAACTCAACTATGCAGCAAAGATAAAAGAAATAACCAAAAGTGTTGGAAAAACAGAAAAACAGAAAAGAGAAGTTTGACAAAAACACTGCAAGGAATGTTTTAATTTCGTGTATGTCTTGTTGAACACGAATAAAAGTTGTTGCAATGGAGCGACAACTACAAATAGAAATAGAAAAGGAAGAAGACACTGAGCTCGACAATGAAGCGGCAGAAGGATTTACACGCACTCAGACGTCGTGGCACCATGTCGACACATAACGGTATCACAAAAAGCAGGCTGTCTGTCAACCGCTACTCTGCAAACGCAACTCGCTTATGCGCTTATAAAGGGTGTGCCAAAGAGCACGAGCTCTGCAGAATATGTAAATTAAAACGACTCGAAATGAGCAACATTTACTCCTATGTTACACAGACCCCAAAGGTACATAAAGCACTCTAGCATTGGAATTTTGCTCTCGAGTTAAGACTTACTGTCATATGTTATGTTTGGCTCTAATGAAAGTTTTTCTTTGCACAGTTCACCATCACAGAACTCTCAGCTGTTGAAACACCCTTTACGGCAGACAATTTGAATTGAGTTCGGTTGAAAAAATAACTTTGTGTCACTTTATTAAATGCTATAATGTCGGATGAGTTAGCTGGGTTGTTTGAGCGCATGAAAAGCTGTTAAGCATATTTGTGTAAAAACGTTTTTCTGCCAACGCTTCAGTCTTTGCATGGCTGCCAACTTTCTATACATTGAAGCTGGAACAAAACATGATTGTGCTTTGTTATGCGTACGTACAAATTATTAGTATGCACACTAATAACAAAGGCTCTTTTACGTATCCCTTTATGCGTTTACTTTGCTGTTTTAATTAGTGACAAAACAGCAAGGCAGAAAAAAGGATAAAGCAAATTACAACACATGTGAGAGTGCATGTTTTCATTACAAAGGTGATGCTTAGAAGTTGCTAAGCTGTTCTGAGAGCGCATAAGGCAAACAACGAACGAATCTTAAACAAAGTTCAAAGCAAAGCGTTTGCATGTTCAAGCAGGCATGAATATGATTTTATTATCGCTTTAAAACATATTTAAAAGTTTGAAGTTGCACAAAGTTGTTTTTGACTCAACTCAACTTAGTTCACATGACTTTATTCACCTCAAGCCCTTTTCGCGCAACTCAAAAGGAAACTTCGCACAAGCGACTTCGCAAAAACGGTATATTTAACCCATATCAATTCCATTAACAGTAAATTGCCTCTAGGCTACAACATGTCGTTTGTGTTGGCGGCCATGTTAAAAGCGTCTATGAAGCACATGAAGCCGTCGACGATGACACGATTTCATTGTTCAAGATACGTGAAACGTGCAACCTTTTATCACTGACGCACATTTTTTTTTATCCTGTTTCCTTTTTCGTTAACACATTTCTTGTTTTCTGTTTTCCTTTGTATACTTTTACATTTCACTTTATTTCGCCTTTTTGTATCGTATTGACGTCCTGTGCATAAAAGTCATATTATTGATTAAATTACCAGACACAAATGAAGAGACAAGCAAATAAAAATAACTCAAAACGAAAATGTCTTCCTTTCATGGCGTGCATTTTATATGCTGTCATGGTCAGCAGACCGGAAAAGTCGTAGGACTGTTTTCGAGCATAAGAAGACATAAAAAATTACAAAATAAAGTGACAATTTTAACACTTTGATGCTGTGATATATCACTGAGCCGTGATCAAGAATTTATTAAATTAGTGAAATCATGTAAATTCATGCTTTAAATATTGCTTAAAAGTTTTAAATAGCAACTTCTTTGTTTAAATGTTTCATTTATTTGTCTACAGCATCAGATTAGAAGTAGTGATATTTTTCTATCATTGCTGCTTTGAAACTGAGTTTAATTTATCAACTTTTTATTTATATTTTGCTAAGCTACACGTTTCAATCCGTCTGCCAGGCAGTAAGTTTGGGCCAACTGCAATAAAGCTTGCGCACATTTTTCCAGTGATTTGCCTTTGTGTTTTAAAGTTTATTGTGCTTTGAGATTTATGTGTTGCTCGCTTCTACGTTGTCCTTGGGCTTGAGCCAAAAGGTTTGGCTCTGTTGCTCGTACATATTAATTTCAAATCAGCGCCGACAGCAACAACGAGCATACCGACGATGGCGATGGCGTTGGCGATGGCAGAGTCAACACCGAGGACGTTGACATGTGTTAATGACACGTCAAAGCTGGAGAAAAAGGCAACCAGACTTGGTATTATCACAGCGAACAGAAAAGTTGGCGGAGAGACCATGCGTTGACAGCCTTTGAAAATGTGAGGCAAACAGAACCCGCAAACGACATGACCTTTGGCTTGCACAGCGCTGACTAAAAGAGACTGCCTCGACTCGACTCTTCTCGCCTGCCATTGCTTTTCTTTGCCTGACTGTCTCACATAAAGGACTGCCATGTTGATATATCACAGCTTTGAAAGAACATTTTTAAAATCGCGTTTCTGTAGAATTCTTCAATGTCACAAATCGCGTTGGCGGCTTCAAAATCTCTGGACGCATCGGTGATTTTATAAAATTTCTTTCAACGAAATTTAAATACATATTTTGCTTCATTCATATTTGTTTTCATATTTGAAATTGTGTTTGCATTAATTTTTATTTTTTTGGCAAAAAATTAATATAAAGTGAAGTGCAAACAAAAAAAGAAAAACTCTATTAAAAATTCAACACTCTCCACAGCTGTCGGCTGTTTTTGCATTTAAACGGACATGAGATTTCCGCTTTCAATTTGTTTGCATTAAAATTGTAAAACTCATTTTATTTTATTTTGTTTTTTGCTCATAAAAAATATTGAGTTAAAAGCGCTTTTATTATTAAATAAATAATGGTTTAAATAAATAAGTGCAATAATGAAATAAAATAAATTTTGAGCCATTGGGACAATTATGAGTGTTGTAGTTTGTGCGAAGAAGGACGTGTAAAACATGGCGAATGACGAGTGGAAATTTTAAGTAAAAAGTGAAAACTACTGCTAACAAGTTTACTCAACTAATAGCCATAAAAAAGTATCTATTAATCGGTTTGTTATTATTTGATAGTGATATTTAGTTCAATTTATGGCTATATGATCACACCAGTCATACTAATTCACATTGAATACCAAGCCTCGGAGCGTAACAGTGAGTCACAAGCATCATTGTGACACACGTGGTTCTCATCACTAACAACTCATCACAGCTCATAACAGCTGAGCACAAATAGTGACCAACTGATTGCTATTTAAAAGGAAAATATAATTTCAGCTTTCTGTCACAACCGAGACTGACTGAGACTGCTTGAGAATCGATGTGTCTTACTGTCGGTCACAACGCTTGTGACTATTTTGTGACTCGCGTGAGATTCGATTGATTAATCTTCAACTCCTGCGCATCTTATTTGCTTTCTCAGAGTAATGCAGGAAGAAGTTATGACTAGTTGTTATTTTATTTACTATTTATTGTCTCTTACAACTTTCCTCCTCTTCTCTATTTGTCCATCTCCATTCACAAGGCCAATCAACGCACCATTTACAACACTTTTACATTACGCAAACACAAATAAACATATTCTAATTAACCAAGGCTTCACACAAATGTTCAAATAGCATGTTTTTAATTGAATTTAATATAAAATGTCCAAAATCACTAATGGTTGACGTCAATGCTCAGGCACACTGTTAATTAACCTAAAGTAGTGTGACCCAAAGTGCACAAGTCTTGTTTGACAGAAGAGCACCGCAAATGAAATGATTTTTGGTGAAAATTATCAACGCACCATTTTGTCAATAATGACACACAGAATGAAGTTCATAGCGGCAAAAAGTATTCAATTAATTATGGCACACAGAATGAGGATTGTGCATGTGTAATCTGTGAATTCTTATAAGATTTTTCAAATTGTTTTTTTCCTATTTATGATATATTTTTGTTGTTGTTAATAATCATGGCTTAATGGCGTACTATGGGGCTTTGTGCATTGTTGTTCTTATTTGGCATTTTGCCTTGTTATGCGCTCATGCTGAACTTGCCGTTTGCTGTGGTTGTTGTTGTAGAAAATGGCTTTATTTGGAATTGAATTGCCTGAGTGACTTTTGCTGTTTTTTATGCTATTTGAAGTTTTTGTTTTTTTTTATTCGCTCTTTGTTGGTTGGCTTGGGTAATGGTCTTTAATAATGCTAAAAATAAAGCACCGAAAATTATTATTATCAAAATATGCCACAATGGCCAATTCAGTTGAGTTCTGATGAGACGGCATAAATGTTAATGGTTGAAAGATTTGAGGTTAGCATGGCATTAAAGTGCTTATTTAGTGGTTCTTTTTTTCAGTAACATAAAACAATACAAAAAATAAATATATATATTTAATGATAGCAATTAAGCCAAATTCTTTTGTGGCCGAAACGAGAAAAATTTTATTAAAACGCATTTAATAAAAAAAAAGAAATCGCAAAGAAAAAACAACAACACTTTTGTCTTGTTTTAATTGCAAATGCAAAACACAAATTCGCGCTCTGAAAGCCATTTTTGTCCGTTGTTTGAAGTTTTAATTTGGAAAATATAACAAAAAGTCAGAAAAAAATCAGAAAAAAGGCAAAAGAGATTTTTAAGCTGCTTAGCATTGCCGGCTTTTGTTGCTACTTCTACTACTTATTAATACTACAACTAATAGCAGTTTTACTACTTTTTGTTTAACATCACTTCTACTTCGCGCTAAAAAATGCAAAGGAACAAAGAGCATGACAACAAAAGCCAAGGCGCTTCGCCATTGTGCGTTGGCAACAAAAGCCATGCAACGTTTGCATTGACTGCCATCCTACTACCTTTTCTCAAAAGCGCAACTAGTAACAATAGCCTAACCAGTGTTTCATTGTTGCCCCTCCCCCAGCCTCTCACTGTGGTCTAACATTTCACCGCAGGCGCTGCAAATTAAATTTATTTGTTTTCAACTGCTGCACTTAATTGTGGCGCAAATGAGTGCACTAAGCGTTGGTGTAAAGGGGGGGAGGCAAGGAAGGAGAGAGAAAGAAAATTTATTAAAACCAGTAAGACAAGCATAGACAAGTATACTTGGCAATATAATACCCTGCAGCGCACAACTGAAAATCGGTAAAAAAAATTTAGAATTTATAAAAAAATATTTCTTGGTTTTTGAGGGGCAACAATTAAAGGAAGGGTCATTTTGTGCTATACAATTTCAAAAAGGTATATTTAATATGCTGTCTGTTTAAAATTTTCACTGGTGATAGTTTGGAATATATAACCATTTGGAATAAAGGGTGTTTGAGGGGCAACAATGAGAGAAAGGGTAATTTTTAAAAAGGTATATTTAATATGCTGTCTGTTTAAGGCTGCCACTTGTTATAGTTTGTAATATATAACCATTTGGTATAAAGGGTGTCTGAGGGGCAAAATTATAGTACAGCTTACGAGAACCAGCGATGAATATGAATTATGACTTAGTCAATTCGAGTTGTCGTCCAGTTCATTCCTATATATACTTTATAGAGTCTTCCTACCCTGTTTCTCGGCCTCAAACGAATTTAATATACCTTCATGCACAGTGCGTACAGCATGAAAAACATCCTTTTCTTGTGCTCTTCATCACCTCGCTGCTTTCATAGAGCATAAAGGCTGCCCCGCAAAAGTTTTTGGCACAAAAGGAAAAAGTCGCGCATTAAATACTTTTTAATTGGCGGTTATATGAGCAGCCAAAGCGACGGCCAAACAAAAGCGCAGCGCGTCACATGGCAACTCTACAAGCGACGGGGGGGCAAACACGACGATGACTTGTAAGTGAACACAGTTCTGCGCATTGTTGTTGCTGTACTTTGTGGCTGCACTGTAAGCAATGAAATACTTTAACAGCGAAATTAAAAATAAACTACAATAAAGCATAAGGCAGCTTTGTTACGCAGCACATTATGGTTGCCACATGCAAAAATAACAGTAAAGTTAATGCGGTGCACTAATGATGCACGCGGCAATGTAAACGCAAAACGCATCTTTTGCAAGTGCTGCAAGTGCATTAAGCATTATGCAAATATACATGCTACTCAAAGCCAGCCGTCAACACGCACACACACACACACACACACACATCATAAGGACATAATGCCGCAACGCGTGTGACATGTGCGTTAAATAACTTTGCAGCGTTGATGAGGAGTCAACAGAAATTACTGTTTTGCGTTGAAATGTATTAGCGCATAAGCAATATGGCGCTAATACACAAAATGGCAGCGCCCTTAACACACACGCACACACACACACACTCACACACATAGACAACATGTCAACCGGAAGTGACACATACAAATAAATGTGCTGACAACAGTAGTCACGCCTCTGTAGTTTAATTAATGTTCATGTTTGTGCGCGCAAAAAAAAAAACAAATTCCATTGCATACTTTCGTGCGACATTAGGCTACGAGCGACGCCCAACAAAGTTGTCTTTAGTAAAATTTTGTGACCATTATCATCAACATCGCTTCAATGTTTGTCATACAAACCAATTCATGGTCACGCAAGCCACGACTGACGGCTGTGCTGTCATCAACGCAGATTATTCGGCATTTGTAGTCGCATAAATCGCACGAGTTTTTTTTTTTTAAATGGGCCAAAATACTTTCCCCACACGCACTCAAAAATATGCTGCGCTCCAAACGAAAGGCCACGTTGGTGCTCACAAATTGTTTGTTGCTTTTTGTTGGTTTTGTATGCAAATATAAATTCTCAATTATTTAGAGCATGCTTTTAGGCGAGCAGCATTTTAAATGTTCTGGTCAGATGGTGCTAGGCATATAATGTGGCATGCGTCAAATGTTGCTGCGGTCGAATGAGCTGTCAAATTGCTGAAGAAAGGCAAAGCACATGGAAATGTGCAACTGAGCTCATTGACGGTTTTGTTGGGTATTAATTTCTAATATGAACATCAGTAGAAGAGCCTGAGTGACTTTGGGTTATGACAATTGTTATGTTGCAGAGAAACTTTTCAATTACAATTTATTGCATAACTTTAATTTGATTAATTCATGGAGCAATAAAGGCAAATGTTGTTTGCTGCTTAACAAATGAGCTGAAATCCTTTGGCCTGCATTCATGCCACAACTTCAATACATGCTTGTCGCTCATATCAAGTAAAAGTTGCTCTGCTATCCTCATGTTCCATGAGTGGTGGTGCACTTGTGGCAGCACTAGAGTAATACAACCAAGCGGGCATGGCAGTAGTTGGTACTTCCTCAAATGATCTGTTGATAGACATAAAAATGCAATTCATTTCCGTTTTCTGTTTTTTGTTTTCTCTAAAAAAATAAGTCGCTCCACAAATATTTGCGAATAACTAAATGCGCTCAAGTATCTTCCATAATCTTTTCGTTGCTATGCCATGCAAAGAGACGCGCGACTTGAATATCTTTCACGCGCAACATTCCTTCCCCCATGCCACCCAAGAAAACCACCACGAAGACAAGAACTTCTCCAGCCACGAAAATGGAAAAAATATATTTAATAAGCAAAACACGCACATAGCTGTAAATTGAAGTCCCCACAACGCCCGAAATTGAATTTATCCAAGCGTGCACACGCCCATTTTATGCTACTTTAGGGCTTCGTTCCAGGCTGCCCCCTTGCGTGCTCCACCACTACTTCTACTGCTTCTTCAAACGCCTTCTATCGCCTCGGCTGCCCCACTGTTGCCCCACCGCTGGCCGTACTGCGGTCCCCTCTGCTATGCCTGCTTTGTGTTATAGTTAAACAATACCATGGCTTGCTGGCTGTCATTCTTGTTACCATAATTGTTGTTGTTCTTGTTGTCTTCTCGCGCGTTGTTGCCTTTGTTGGCACTCAACGAGCGCCGAGGTGTGGCTTCATTTAACAATTTGCTATGCTCTCAAGTCGCTGAGCCCATGGGCTCAACGCTCGCCATGGCTTAATGTGTCTAATGGTGTAAGCTAACAACAAGAGACGACTCTGAGCACGCCGCCTGCGCTTGAGTTATGCAACGTTAGAAGACACTTCACCACCACCACTAAGGTGCGGCAGGCTGCCGTGCCAATGCGTGGGCGTGCATGTGTGTCAGTTTGTATATGTACATGTGTGTATCTATGTGTCGAGTGGCTCAAGTGTTATACCTTTGCGGTCAGCTGCTGGTATCAATCAATGAGACGTGTGAAAGTAAACTATACATGGCTTCATTAATGTTGTCAATCATTGTCAATGACATATTTAAGCTCACACACACACACACACTTCATTGCATAATGTCTCAAAACGTCAACACCGCCAATTTGTATCTTCAATTATGCATCATCGTTACTAATTGCACAATCTCCCTTCAGCGTCTTGTCCTTGCAGCTCTGCACTTCACTTCACTCCTCAACAGCAAATTCCTTACGTTTTTGCAAGACTGCCAGGCACATGAATTCTTTCAAACGACAATGCATGTTCAACAGCTCTCTTGCTAGCAGTCTTCAGCGCAGCTCAGCACTGCTTGCATATTTTGCATGCCATGACAGGCCGGATGCTTTGCCTGCGCGCAGCCGGTTTTGCATCAGTAGCAAAAATCAGCCGCTCTAAGATGAAAAACACAGCACAGCAGAACAACGACAAAACTGCATTAAATCATATATATACAACAACAACAACAACAGCAACAACACTACTTTATGTTTGATGTCGTAAATCCAATCAGAGCACACGATAGGCAGTCAAGTCGACTGAAATACCTTTGCAACTGCCAATGAAGACGCCAGCGCGCGGCGAGCAACAAGTGTCGCCCCAAGCAGGCAAAGTGGCAGGAAAACTCGTTTCTCGTTTCTCGGCATTCGGTTTTCAGTTTTCAGTTTTCCATGCGAGCGGAAGTGCTACGGAAACTGCGTGCGCGTGAGTGAGGAGAGTTGCGGCGGTGGCATGGTTGTCATTGCTTAATGAGTTGCTTGACACTTTACAAGCTAACAAAACTCAACTACGCACAGCAAACCGACTGAGTGAAAGAGAGAGAGAGGGTGAGGGGGGACTATGCTGTTTAGGAAGTTACAATTGGAAATTTTTCCATATTTGATTTCCTGTCTGTTCGTCGCCCGTCTTTCTATCTATCATTGAGGCATGTGTGCCTGAGAGCGCCGCTGGCTAATTGTTATGCACAACGTTCTAAGTCTTTATTAATTGCTGTAAGTTTGGCGTCTCAATATAGCAGTGTGTATAACCAAATGACGTTAATCTCATGCCGGATGCATTGAAGTGTTCGAAGTAATATTGATTTCCGTTACCAAGGCAGGCACAAAGATACTTGCCAAGCTTGTTGCTCTAATCGAATTAGTAATGTTGTAAATTTTAATTCACACACACGCACACACATGAGCGCTAGGCAGACGTGTAAGTTTTAGCGCCATAAAATATGCTACAAATTGAAACGTATGCAGTCGATATTGACTGTGTGTGTGTGTGTGTGTGAAAAGCGTCATATTGCCGGCCAAGGAACAAAGCGCAAAATTTCATTTTGTTGAAATATAAGAAAATTTAGTATGCTACTAAAATATAAAATTTATGCTCAGGTGTCGACTGCGCTGCCACTTGTGCAACGTAAATAAAAAATGTTCAATAGGAACGACGACACAAGTTTTTTGCACGGAAAGTTCACGTGTCACGGCGTAGCAACTTGCCAAAATGGCGTGAGTCGACTGAGCTAGAGGCTGAGGCTGAAGTAGAGGCTGAGGCAGTAGCATTGGCTGTGGCAGAGAAACGTGCGCAGTTCGCTCATTAAACAATGCCAGCCAAATAAGTATTTTTCCATTTTTAAGTGAAAAAAAAAGAAGCCTTCAAGAAAAAAATTCAATGCAAGGCAAAAAACCGCCAAAAATGCCAAAACACAAAACAAATGCTCATATAAATGTGCATGGTATGTAAAATTAATTTGTTTGCCGAGGAATTCAAGAAGTATTAAAATTCAAGCGCCGTTTTTATTTTTCGATATTGCGCAAAAAACACGGCCCTTAAAAAAAGAGACGAACAACGAAAAAAAAAAAAGTAGTAAAAACGCAAACAAAAAACTACAAAAAAGTAAATAACAAAAAAAGTGAGCGCAAGAAATATATATAAATAAACAAAAGCAAACCTTAAAGGTAAATACAAGCCGTATGCGTCCTGCCCGAGGACTAAGTGCGTCCCCAAGCCCCGCAGAACGGCATACGAAGCTTGAGCGCGGCTTAAGCGACCTTCTTTGTATTTACTTTGTGTGTTTTTGTTTGCCGTTCTTCATAAAAAATCGCGCGCTATTAATTTTTATTTGTTCTGTCATTTAAAGTATTTCAAGGCAAGCGCGGCGCAGTTTGGACAGTGGCATCATTCAACATGAAAGATATTTGAGTGGCATTGCTTGGCGTATGCGAGAGGACGCCGGGGCAGTGGCAATCTGCCGCATGTGGCAGTGTCATTGGACTGAGTGTAAGGCATACAAACCTCGCCGAACTTGAAGCTGAAAAGCTGACGCTGCTTTGTGTTGTTGTTGTTGCTTACCTGTAAGAAAGTAAGAAGAAGTGAATTATTTAACAAATATTTTTATAGTCGGGTTTTTTGTTTTAAGTTGTTTGAAATGCGAATTGCTAATAAAAGATACTTAAGGCATTGATTGAAGTGCATTGATTACACACTTTTCCTAACCACAAACGAATCAGACAACACTCAAAATAAAATTAATGGGGGTGTTCGCTATAAAGTGTAACGATGCGCTTGTGTAGACTTGCTGGAAGTAGTAGAAGTACTTGTAAGTGTGTAAAAGTGCACACCCGTTGCTGTTCCCAACTTTTGAAACATTGCTAGCTAGGAAAATGATTATCTCATGCTATTTTTAGGCGTGCTAATAACACTGCTTATGCAAATCTGCCCAAGTTATACCCATTCAAGGACATGAGTCGTGTAGTTGTGCACATTTTTTTTATAAATAAACTTTTTTGTAATTTTGTACTCTTACACTTTTACATCTAAAAAATGGTTTTTATTATGTGTTTTTTATTATCGCGAACCCTTTTTTAAATATTAAATATATATATAATATATATTATACTTATTACTGAATTTTTATATTATTATAAGAAATGAGTTTTTGTTTTTTTTTCTCTCTTGGTTTTTATTTATTATTATAGTATTTATTTATATTATGTATTTAATTATTATTTTTATATTTTATATATTATAATAACTTTAAGTAATTCATAGCAGTACATTGTTATTAATAAATAAACAAATAAACAAAAAAGTTTGTAGTTAAAGTGTAATATGGAAGGCCTGGAATAATCAGAGTTCCATAATTGCACTCTACCATGGTAAAATTAAAAAAAAAAATGTTTTTATTGATCTTAAAACGTTTTCGATTTATGTGCCTAAAGAGTTCTTATCGGTCCCCAAAATATATTTCATTTTTGAAACAATTTAGCCGTTCCTCAGTAAAAATCGTTTCTTTGTTTTTACACATTTCACTTTTTCCTCGAAAACGAATTAAGTTTTTCAGATCTTATTATTTAACTAGTATCACCAGCTGCCCAAAGTGTCATTTGAATAGCCTTAAGCGGCCGAATCACTATGCTTATAGCCCTAGGACCTTTTGTTGTAATTATTTACGCTCTTACACTTTTACAACGATACACGATTGAATGAACACCTCAATTGTATCTTTTCTCTCGATTAGAAAGATCATCAATCTTCCAGCTTCGTAATAAAGTGAAAAATGGTGAACGCTTTCACGCCTTGACCAACACGCCTGCGCAAATCAACAACGCAGCAGGAAATCGCTTTACATCTACGAATGTTCGACATAGGTTGGGTTGGGCGTGCTTCTAACACAAAAATGCATTAATTGTGCCGCTCAATAACAAACAAACATGCAACAAATATTTGTTAGAATTGCCACAAACACTCAACAGAAATCGATAAACGGACATTTGCTGCTTTTAATTAAAATTCGACTAATTCCGGCAAACGAATTTCACAGCCAACGAGCGCTTGCTCTTGCAACAAAGCAAACCAATGCAACTGACCCAACCTACTTTTCTATAGACCGTAGATGTGTACCGGAAATCACATTTGCATCTAAAAAAAAGAACACAAAAAACTATTAAAAGAAAAACACGCATTTCCATTTCCCCTCACACACATACACACATGCACAAACATTTCGATTTTCATTTCATTTATAGCACAAGTGCTGCCGCAGCCGCAAATCTAAATCGAACTCAAAACATTTGCGTTTCCCTTTTTGTTTTCCGATTTTTCCACTTTACTATGCCAGCAGATACATTCTTGTTTTTGTTTTAGTGCGCTTGTTGAGCTCAGACTGCAACACGTTGTGCTACCTGCAATCGCACACACACGCACACAGACTCATGCTCGTAGCATCACAGCAGCTGCCGGTTGAAATGTATCTCACACTCACTCACTCACTCACTGGGTCGCTCGCTCAGCGACTGCTTTGCTTTGCTTTTGATTTTCTCATAGTTGCATAGCGAAATTCCCACACTTGACTGTCTATGCAGTAGCATCTGTCTATGCGCAAGGACTTCAGCATCTTCACATTGAGTTAGATTCTTTTTTCGCTACCTCAGCTGCTTGCTGCACTTTACTGCATATGCTGCACATCAAGTGCAACAACAACCACAATAAAGATGGTGGCATATGCGCGCATCTGAGACATATGATTTTTGGCAGATTTTCATCTTCATACAAATTCATATGAGAATTTTCATGCTTTGATGTTGAGCAGCGCAGCTGTCGCGCTTCGTCGTGAGAATCTTGAAATTTCATTGGATGAGACACCTCAAACAACACTTTTGAGAAATGTTGCAAATGTGCTTAGATTAACAGTAAAGCGAAGTCAACTTTTCCGCGCATATTTCGGCAACTTCATCGATTGACTCGGGATCACCAAGGATGAAGTACACGAATATATCTTTTGGATCAAAATCTTACGCAGTGTCTTGCTTATAGCACTGGATGAATCTCTCTCTCTGTATAAATGCTCAGCAATTGAACATTTCCGTGCTTTTACTGCATTCAGCGGAGTCCATGTAGCATTGCATAATTAATACACATTAAACTGCTTTATGTGCCGTGCCAACTTTCTATTACATACGTCAGCCTTATATTCAAACTACTAATTCATGCAATAAAAAATCTAACAACTTTTATATTAATTTTAATATTTATTTTTTTTTTGCTTTTTACACACTTGAATTACATAACAATCGCATTAAAGCTTTCACATTTCTTGCAATTTTAATTTTTTCAACTTTTTTTATAGCATGCGATAAAAAATAAAAAACAAAGCACAAAACAATAATCAACTTGAAACAATTAATTTGTAATCACATTTAAATATTTAATTGTTAAAAAACAATTACAAAAACTCATTAATTAAAACTATTTAAGTCACTTAAGCCATCATCATCATCATCATAGTTCATAACATTTTTTCGTTATTGTTTTAATTTTTATTTGCTTTAAACAATTCACAATTAAAATTCGTTTTTTTTTTTCATTAGTTTCAACATTTTTTGCAAACTTTATTTCACCAAAAAAAAACAAAAATAAGAATAATTAATTTGAACAATCATGTTGCTTTTCGCACATAAATTTTGTGTAGCATAAATTAAATTATGCAGATCCAATGTGAAATTATGCAATGAGGCTCATAAAGCAGCTGTGATATATCATCAACTGTTGAAAGTTTTCTGTTTTTTCGGTTAATAATTTATGTTTTAATTGACAGCAATTGAGCTTAATTGAGTGTCACAAGTGTTAAGTCTTAATGAAATTTCAATTGCAATCTGCGTAATATATTTGTATGAAATGAGCAACATCAGCAACATCCAACATCATCATCAAAGCAAATCAACTTTTACATACTTCATGCATATGTAAAAGTACAAATAACAATTTTAATACTTAACTCGGGTTTTCTGCTGCTTTATTACACGGCTGTTGTTTTTGTTTTTGTCGTCGTTGTCGTTGTTGTTTTTTGCATAATGACTTCCACATAAATTAACAGTATCAACATTCCAGCAATTATCATGCCAATGTAAGTCGCTCTGTGAGACAGCACGTATGTACGCATACAGACAGGAAGTCACTGTACTCAGCTGCGTAGTAGCGTGAAGACTTTGTTTGTGGCAAGCAACTTGAACTTGATTGCATGTTTGCAAAGAAAGATACACACGCACGCACGCACATACACACACACACACATGTACATACATACATACATATGTTGATTACAATTGCGTAGATTTAACACTTAATAAATCACAAAAGGAGAGCCAAAAAAAGTGCGCGCTGATAAATTGCCAGAAATACCGGAGCAGTGCTGAGCTAAACTGAGCTGAGCAGAAAAAACAGTTTAGCGAGCGTAGGAAATTAAGCGTAAAAAAGTTGTAAGAGTTGCGACGACGACGACGACTAAGATTGACTCTGCGAGCTTTAAGTAGACCACTTTATTTTTTATATGCCAATAAACTGAAATCATCTGAGGGTAAACTGGCTTTGAAGGCGCAAAAAAAAAACGCATACAAAGGCGGAAAAGACAGGAATTGTAGACAGCTTGACAGAGGCGGCAGCAACAACAACAAGCAATTGCGTTGGCATAGGCAGGCAGCAGGCAGCAGGCAGCAGTCAACAACAACACAGCAATGTGAAAGGCGCTGAGTAAGTTTTGTCATAGTGATGAATTTGTTAAGATTTTTTTTAGAAAACAAAACAAATTAACTTTAATGTTGGGCGAAGAAAGAAATACAAGCAATTAATGCGCACTTTAAAGAAGCCCTAAATGAAGCTTAGGGATTACCCACTTTGTTGAAAGAATTTCTGCCACCTTTCAAGGTTGTTCTTGTTAATACTTTAGAGTAGGTGCGCTAAACTTATGGTGGAGCTGCTAACGGCACTCTGCTGGATACCAAGTATGAGCAAGGAACAAGTTGTCATAGAAACACTAGAGAAACCTCACGTGCAACTGTTCGTGTCGTCACAAACTCAGACGCTCTAAGTATGCGCCCAAAGTTCAGAAGACAAAACTTTGCCCCATGACAATAAAACCAGAGTCGGTATCACTAGGGACCAACCAGTCCAGTGGAGACCATCTGTGGCAGCTCTTACGCATATGCAGACTTTGCTTTGATATATTGTTGCATTTAACAATTTAACACTTCTGACAAAGCCATGTTTGTATTGCAGCAAATGTTGATAACAAACTTACGTATTGAAACTGTTGGTCAATACGACAAAAGGTAGAAAAAAAAAATCAAGTGCGCAAACTGAAAACAATTTAGCGACAGCACAAAAACAAAAACAAAAACACGTTAGAAATAATATATAAATAGACAACATGCCGCGTCACTTCAAGTCAAAGACCAAAGTCAACATACGCGACTGCCAACCGGTGATAATCATAGTGACAGAGGGCGCCAGGCGAGGAGAGACGGTGGAATGCCTGGCCAGTTCAGTCAACCGTGAGCAACGACCGAATGGTTGTGATGAACTGGCGACTGAGTAGTGTGTGAATGTGTGTGTGTGTGTGTGTGTGAGAGTAAGTGAGTGAGTGAGTGAGCTAAAGCGTGACAAAATAACTTGTTGCTAATATTTGTTGTCGCTTATTTATGCATTGTACGATTGTATGTATGTATGAGTTGTTGTTGTTGTTGTATTACTCTGGCATACTACAAACGGCAGTCGTGTGCATCGGTACGTGTGTCATGCTGTGTGCGCAACAGAGACATGGGACTTACATACATGAACACGTAGCAAAGGTAAATGCGCGAGATGCTGTAACCATGCCCATACCGCCAATCGACCGCCCCTTGTGTTGTTAAGTTGACAAACGACTTTCTGTGCGTTGCGTTGCGTTGCGTTCTCCTCTCAGCACTCAGCACTCGTCACTTGATTATGTTGACAAAAAGTGCAATGAGCGCGTGAGCATTTCAAGTTGAAGTATTTACCTGTGTGACTGAGTAACTGAATGTGTGTGCGTGTGTGCGTGTGTGAGTACACTTGTCATTTTATTAGAACTTTAACTTGGCGAGTAGCAAATATTTTAATTAGCTGTGGAAAATAGTTAGTACAACTCAGTAGGCCGTCAGGCAAAAGGTGTGTGAGCGTGCGTGCGTGCGTGTATTTGACGTTATGTAACACGACAACACGGCCTACACATGATTTGTATGACTTTTGAAAGTATCTTTTGCGTAATTTGATTCCTTTTTTACAAGACGGCTTAAGATGTCTTAAACAAAACACTCAAAACAAGCGCTCTTACAAAGCCTTTAAGTCTTGCGCTACTAAACGCATTTGCTTCAATGTTAAGAGCTTTAATTTTTTACAACTTCACATATAAATTGTAGATATATGCCTTGCTTTAGGTACAGCGCCTCACAGCTTAAATGGCACAAATTCAATGTTTGAATGTTACTTCTGACTGTAGGGAAAATATATAATTTTTAAGAATAAAAACCAAATATTTCACAAATTTCGCAAAATTCGGGCCTATCCTATGTTTTCTTTAACAATCAATACCAGAATTTGCGTTCATCCCGAAAACCACTATCAAACTGGAAAAAAATAGCTTGGAATCCACGCTGATTCCGAATTGTGTAAACCATTTTAAAGCTGTAACATCTTTCGACAATTCTGCTTTTATACAAAACCGCCTTCATACTTTATACGCCCAAAATTTAAAGTTTGCCATTAAAGTTGTGTGGCACTGTACTTGTACAAATTGCCACGCCCTCAGCCATTGCCCGCTATGCCGCTCAGCTTCATGTACGACTTCATGATTAGCACTTAAAAAGGCATAGCAATAAGAACAACAATAAGAACAGTCATACATTTAAATAAGTGTAATTTCCTGCTGCTCTATAAAATGTTCCTTTGAATTAACAAAAGCAAAAAATAAACAAATAAATTACAACAAAACTAGTTTCCATTTTCCGCTGAAAGACATTTTTCAGCGTTGCTACTTTGACTGTTTTTTTGTCTCAGCCCAAAAGAATTTGCGCTTTTAAATTCGTTGAAATAATTTCAACAAGCAAAAAATTCCCCCAAAAAAAAAAGAAACCGCCAAAATTGTTTAAAATGATTTGCTTCTCTCAACGACTTCGTGACTTACTGCGGTCGTGGCAGCGCTCGATGTCAAAGCCAAAGTTCTGTCATCTCCGTTGGCTACTGTGCAAACATAATTAACATTTTCTTTTCTTCTTCGTCTTCTTCGTCTTTGTCTTCTTCTTACATCTATTTGCACTGCTTTGCCTAATTTTGGTCGCACATCGTCGCCAGTGCCTTCTGCTTCTGCTGCGCGCTGTGTTATCTCAACTAATCTGTTTGTTGTTAGTGTGTGTTTCTTGTTGTCTTTAATGCTGATTAGCTGATGAAACAAAAATATACAAAAAAAAAAAAAACAAATACCAAAAACAAAACATAAAAGTTTGCGAGTTAAAGTTGTAACAAACTTGTATAAATATTTATTGTACAACTTTTTTTTGTTTTCTTCTCAGTTTTGGGAGTTTTGTTGCTCATCATCATCATCGTCAACAACAACTTTGTCTTCATGCTGTCATAAAAATCTTCGACGCTTTTAGTTATTTTTGTATTCTTGAATTCTTGTTTTGTTTTTTTTTTGTCGTCAAACTCTTTTTCCGGCAAACTTACATGCCACACTCGTCTCAAGTCTACCAAGTCACACTTGGCCGCTCATTGTTTGCGCAATGTAAGCGTTCCACAGGTTGGTCTTGTACAGATACAGAGACAGATACAGATACAAACACAGATACAGATACAGAGACAGATACAAACACAGATACAGATATAGAGACAGACGTGTCCATTGTGTTTGTCAGAGTGCTTTGTGTGAAATATTTTTAAAGGGCATGTCATATTGCATATACGATAAAGGCCGGTATTTTCTTAAGCGCTCCGCTGTGATATATGAAGTTTGGGCGTGAGCAGACCTTATGCGATAAGCCAAGCACATTGAACTTACATACATTCGTATGTCTGTCAGGCAGCGCAGGAATGCTACACACAACATAAAATCTCAGTTGTCATTCATTGAAGAAAATAAATGTAATTTGACCTCCTGAAAATTGTAACTTTCATCTCGACGCCTTTGCTCATTCATGCAACTTCAAAATTTGCCACAAAGTGAAAATCAATTTTTATAGCAAAAAATTCACTCATTTAGCTTCTGTTTCACAGCTCATTTGAGGCAACTTATCACACAAATCAATCTTCGCTTTCAAAGCAACTAAATTACACTGCGCTGCGCAACGATTAAATCTTTCTTTCGACACATCAACGCAGCCATAATTGTCGTTATAAAATTTAATTACAACGGCAAAGACGGTGAAAACTTCCGCTTAACCAAGAAGAAGAACAAAAAAAACCATAACGCTTCTAAGACGCACGAGGCTGTGGAACACGTGTAGTTCCAAGACTTGAAATGAAACTTTTGAGGCATAAATTTGCTGTAATGCTGTAATAAATTAAGCAAGCAGACAACAACAACAACAACAACAACAACAAGACAAGACAACAAAAAAATCTAAACCAGAACAAAGAAATGAAAATTTGTCTGCGTTGAAAAGTGAAAACTTCTTGAAAGCAAAACTTTTATATGAAGATTATATTTTGTATCTTGTAGTGCGTTGCATCGAATAAGTAATGTAATAAAACATGAAGAAAAAACAATATAAATAATGAGCTAAATTGTAAAAGAAACAAATAGTAGTGAGGCAAGCTAAGGTAGCATGTAATGAGCAGAATAAAAGTATAACATGAAAGCCGCGCAGCTCAACTCAACTCAACTCAACTCAACTCAACCGCAAAATGCAAACCGCAGGAATGCGTCTTCTTTCAGCATACTTCTTCGACGGCTTTGGCTTTGACTTTGGCTTGGGGATTGCAAAGTTGTTGTTGTTGTTGTTGTTACACTTATTACTGTTGCTGTTTGTTCCCAGCCAACTCATCCTTATGCATTTATTTTATCCCTAAGCCGAGTGTGGGAATTTGTGCGTCTCAACGCTTTTTCACGCACTCATTCATACATTAATTCATGCACATAGATACATACATACACACATACATGTCAGGCGCACTACTACAGTTACCCAGTGTCAGCATGTATGTGCTAAAAAGCTGTAAATGTAGTAGAACAGCTCTTACTTTGTGCGTACATGTCAAAGTAATCGATACTTCTCTTAACTTGGCCCGGAAGCGTTGCTAATTGTAATTGCCTTGGGGGGCGGGGGAAGAGGGCGTGCAATACACAAGGGAATGCGTATTTGCTTACTTAATGTAACTAACGAAATAAGCAAATCAAAGTGTTAACAAATTACAACAGCAACTTATCACTTAAGGCATGCCTTTGATACAACGACGCTACAGTCGCGCATAAAAAAAGTGCCCACAATGCGTCAAATACTTCAAATGAGCAAAATTCGTATTTTCTTTTGTGCAATTTTTCAAGTATTTCGGCAGCGCAAAAAAAATGCACGTAAGTTGTTTTTTTTTTTTTGCACATAAAAAAGTTTCAATATACATTTTTTTTTTTCACTCGTTTACTCGTTTACTCGCCTTTTGACAAATTAACCAACTCAAGTGTCCAACTGCAGAGTGACAACTTGACAGCGCCAACTGGACATGACAGACAGTAAGTCAGTCGGTCGCTCGGTCGGTCGGTTGGTTGGCCAGGAAGAGGCTCTGCCAGCTGCAACATGTAAGAATTGTTTCACGCAAGCAACAACAGAGGACGAAGAATAATGTACAGTAGCCGGCAGGAAACAAGGCCGTATTTTTTTGGGCTTCAGTTGTGTTACTTTTTTTCGCACAGATTTTTTTTTTTTTGCTTTTTGAAACCTTTTTCAGTTACTTTGTTGCTTAATTGTGCGTCAATAAATTTTGTGAGAATTTTTGTAAAACAGTTTTTCAACGCTTAAATTTGCATTTGCTTGCATGCCACAAATCTGTGTGAGGCATTCTGGCTAATGTTCAACTGATTTCCTCAAATTTTCCACAAGACCAACAAAAGACAAGTTCAATGCACGAAACGAATATGAATAATGTGCGTTTTATGCAAGCTGCACACGTCTTGAGGCCTTCGTTTAACTGCACTTGTTTTCAACATAAAATCATTTTTCACTAAAATCACACAATTGCCATCGATATTGAATTAATTTCCTGTCGGTTTGTTAGTTTCGTTAGTTTTTTTGTGGAAAAACGAAACGTAAGTTTTCACACAACAACAAAAATTGCTTGATCACGCTGATCACGTACCGGTTTCACGCAACTTTTGCGTGCAAACAATAAAACTCAATTGATTTTCTTAACAATTTTCCTACGCAACAAAACAGAAGACATTGAATGGCGACGACGACGACGAGGCGCACTCAATGAGGAACTCTGCCTTATTGGCTAATTATAAAATCAGGAAACGAGCAGACAACAATGCGCTCAGCAGGATGCAACGGATCGAACGTACGGTTACAATGCATTCGATCGTGCGTGCTTGCGTGTGTCGCACATCACTTAGCCAGGTAGTTGAGTACCTGTTAAATTCTCGAGTCCTCTGTCTCTGTTTTCGGGCCATTTGTCAAGTGTGGTCAGTGTCTTAGCGCCTCGTATGCTGGGATTTGTACCTTCAAGCAAAATGCTACTAAGCCCGTTTTAATTGCTTTGTTTGTGGGTGTGCTCACTTGCTTTATCCGTGTGCAGGATTGGCGGTTGACAATGTATTTCAAATGACAAACACGTACAGTGGCAACTAAAAGATACAAATCGAAGTTGTTCTATAGCAATTTGAAATATACTCTTCCAGCTAAAAGTAACTCTATGCCGTCTATCTGCACATCAGTTAATGAAATTGAGTTGTTTTCAAATGAAAAATTGGCCTTTTAATGGTTTTAGCTCAAGTGTAGGCACTTGCTATAATCTGCTATAATTTTATAGCAACCGTTAGACATGTATTATTGCTCCTTCAAAGCAGTATTACTTGATTTTAACATGTTTTCAATATTGCCATAATTTTATAGCAACCGTTAGACATGTATTATTGCTTCTTCAAATCAGTATTACTTGATCTTAACATGTTTGCAATGTTGCCATAATTTTATAGCATCAATTTACACGCATTCCTAACTAATCAAGCTTTATATCATTTCCAAGCCAACTATGTGCTAACAACAACTTCCTAAAACGTTGCGCCATCATTATTTTATAGCACAGTATTTAACGCTAGCACGCTAAAAACCTTATATGTCGAATCTCTTCTTAAATACTTTATAGCTTTGTTAATTGAGTGTTAACAACACAACAGCTTCAACGTGCCAATCTGCTGACGTTACTAACTTGTTTTCGAAAGTGTTATTTGCCATAATTTGTTGTTGCTTTTCATTTGCGTTATTTTTCAAGTAGCTGACTAAGTCAATTTTAAACGGAATTCGCGGCGTATAAAAAAAACCCAAATCGGTGTCGCGCTCACTGCATTGCAAATATTTATACGGAATCGAATAATTGAAATGCAAATGATTTTTTTTATATTTTCGTTTTTATTTAGCACACATTTAACAGCGCTGTTGCTACTTGAAGCGGTTGTCTTAACAGGAACTCATAAATAAACCAAATACAACAACTTTTGAGCTCAAACAAATAGCAAGTTTAGGATTTGATCCGTTGTGTCTCGTACATATATGTCTCAAGAGCGTGCCGAACTCGTGACAATGTTATGTAAATCATATGCGCGTTTGCTATAAAATGCTCAACGCAATGCCATAAATCGATTAACAAGCGCGGGTGTGCCACAATTGACAACTGTAATCAAAACATAGGCCAATGTAATGTAAGCGTTGAATTCTTGATCATGCGACTGACATGAGCATTAATCAAAAGCCGTTGACATAAAGGTTAACAGCAGCTGTTTTACTATAGACAAAATGCACAATTATAATAAGATTGAGAACTGGTTCTCCGAAAATTCTTGTTGGAAACAACTCATGGCACAATTGTCCAATAAAACTTTCAGTTTCCGTTGTCTTTGTGTGACTTTTTCACTTTCCCAGCGTCTTAAAGTGCGAACTGAATTTAAAAAAAAAAAAAGAGAATAATCAAAATCATTTTTACCGGAATCGGGGCTATTATATCTTCTTACACATAAACGCAATACAATTGCTGAGGTAGCTGATACCTTGCGCACATGATTCTCACTTTACACTTCGGTTTCTTTTTTATTAGTTACGCAGAAATACTTCCAAATGATAGGACAACAATGTATGAATGTATCCGTTTGTGCACCTGAGTCAATCAAAATGATAAATTTATGTCTTTTATGCCTGTCATAATTGATAAATGAACTGAGTGATAGGCATGTGATTGTTGAAGAACGACAAAGTAGTAAAGAATTAGTCATAGAAAAGGCATGTTTGAGAAAACAAAGTCAAAAGCTGAACAAATATAAGACTCAAATGATTCATACAATATTTGTTATTTTTGAAAAATTCTTTTGATTCATTATTATTCTACTCATTGAAAACGTATAATTTTTTAGATGACCAACATTTTTGCAATATAAATTTAATTTAGCGTCATTATAAAATGTTTCTGTTCGTTACAAAATCGTCTTTTTATTGCTACTTACATTACCTAGTAATATATTTGATTTCGGGCCTGGCCTTCACTTAAGAAACAATAAACTTGAATATAACGAAGTATTACTATAGTTTGCTTGCCATAAATGTTTGTTAAGTGTTTCAATGAACTGTCTAGTCTCAGGGTTCAGTAAATCAACCAAAAACCTTCTATCATACATCGTAAACATGCGACAGTTAAATATTGATATCCAGAACAAAGTTCAAGTGCTAGATTGTCGTATCTGTGAAGTGTGCTAGTGTAACATAGGAGTTGTAATATTATTGTATGATTTTACTTCGTTTTTAAGACCCCGAAGTTTCAGATCTCAGACTTACTTTATTTATGAACGTAATTTTATAATGTAAGTGTTAGCTGAAGTGATCTTTCCTGTGAAAACAGTCATCCATATTCCAAATTGAATGACGCTAGTGTCTTAATTGTTGATTAATCTTGTAAGGCATGACTATTTCCTTTCGATATTTCCATTCTGAATAATATTTGTAATTCTTTTTTCAGAGAATTAAGATGTCAATTGTAATTATCTAACTAGTGTAGTAACGTCAAGCGCATGTGCCTTGCTGATAAAGCGGCGCCCTCACGCAACCCACACAGACTCACACAGACACACTCACACACATAATAAACCAAATTACTCATGTCCCCATTTGATAGCTGCTATTTATGTTTGATACTAATTTAAGGCGACTTAATCGACACACAGCCTTGCATATTAAAGCATAAAAAACCAACTCGCAAACAAAAACAAAGAACGACAACAACAACAACGACAACAACAACGGCAAAGACAAGACAAAATTAATCGTCAACTCAAAAGCACTTAAAGCAAGTTCCATAATGAACAAAAACAGTATTATGGGTAGAAATGGAGATAACTCAATGGGGTAAAGTTGAAGGCGACTGCATTTTATTAATACACATACACATACAAGTATCTACAAACAAACGCACTGTTATAGATATAGAATGCCATGATAAATTTATTTATTATTTTAAAGTAGAAAATATTAAAACGCGAATGTGTGTGCACAAGCAAAGAAGAAGAAGAAAAATGGGGGAGCACAGACATAACTTCATTATCGGTGCTTTAAGCAACCTCAACTCAGCATCAATGTCGGCAATATGTGTCTTTCTTTTCAGTCGGTCGGTTTGTCTGTCTGTCTGTCTGTCCGTCTTAGCTGCAACTGCCACTTGAATGTGTGCGCATAATTCTTGGAAGTTGCTTTTTTAATAAATTGTTCTTGTTTTTTATTTCGTATCTTTTCTTTGCTTTTTGTTTTGTTTTGAAGATACAATAAGCGCTTCTTTTTTAAATACGAGAATACAGAGCGGCATATGTCGCTGCTGAGCTGAGTAAACGAGGTTTTGAGGCTCAAGTTTTTAGTGTTGATGTTTGTTGATGTTTAATGCTTAAAAGATTTATTAGCATCGAAATTAGATATTTTCGCATGAATAGCTAAAATAGTTGGACTTGTTGGCTTTCGGCCTTAATGCGAAAATAGCAATCAAAACAAAACTCATGGCATTAAAAGCAAAAGGTATGCAAAATAAATGCCAAAAACAATTTAATTGCAATTTGCACTTTACCGTTAACTGATTTACATTTATTTATAAACAAAATTTGCATAGAAATTTATATGTTTGCCGTTTTAATTGTTGCAGATGACTTTCAATTCGTTTTGTCTGTTATGAATTTCAACATGTGCCAAAAATCTGTTTATTTATTTACATATATTTATTTTTATTTTTGCAAATTTCATTAAAAGACTTCATTTCAAACGTTATTCGTTGCCGTTTTTTTTTTTATTTATTTATTTTTATATAATATATTTACATGCACAACAAATGTTTTAAAATACTAAAGGTAATCGCATCAATGAAAGTCAACGCATGTTGCATAAATGCACAAAATGCAATAAAGAAATAAATAAAAAAAAAAATAAAATAAAATGAAATGTGCAAATGCAAAAACATCATTGTTAAAATATTTATTTGTGCTTTTAATTTATTTGTTTGTCTTTTGCATTTTGACTGCTTGCAAATAAAACACAAATGGTCGAGAGAGCAAAATAACAATAACAATAACAAAAACAACATTTAAGCAAGAAAATTCCTTGTTTCGTTAAATAAGCGAGTTTTTTTTCGGTCTTGCCGGAGCTTAGATACTCTACACACTCATTCTGTTGGAATGTCATTTTTTTTTCATCTGAAAATTTTCATTGTTGCAGTTCTTTAAGTTCCAGAGTTTTGAAAGTGCCTTTTGAGTGTGGCTCACTTAAAACGTGAGTGTAAAGTTTCAGAAAATTGGTAAAAAAACAGAAATGTTTTTCATACAATGAGTTTAAAATTTTCAAGACCCTTCTTTCTTTTCTAGAAGTCTAACGTCCGAATTGGTATTAATATATTTCTATCAAAAGACTATATCTCGAACTTCATATCCCGTCTTAAAATTGCTTGTACAACGATTTCAGTGTGATCATCTTAGTTCTTGTTTTTGTATGACAACTATTAATAATAGTGTTGGGACCATCATATATATGCCTTATATGGTTGGAAATATCTGCTGCTGTGCGTTGTAGACTTCATGATAAAGTTGATATACTCTTTTTGCTCGAGTAACTTTAAAAAAACCGAGGCAATAAAAACTTGTTGTTTATGTGTTAAGCGAATTGCACTGGAAATGATTTTCTGTATTTGTGGAAATTGAATTTTTTCAATTTTTTCCGTCAGAATTTAATGGGAAAAATCTCACATAAATTGGTTGAAAATTTGGCAAATGTTTCAGTATTTTTTTGGTTTTGTTGAGTAATTTAATTAAGTTATTTGTTGTTGTAAAACAGTTTTCACTTATCAGATTTGGCAATCAATGTCAGCAAGTTTTAATTTAAAGGTATATTTTTAGTAAAAGTAATTAAATTTGTTAATAGGCAAGAAAAATTCATATTTATTTGTTGCAAACAAATTTATTCCAAATAATCACTTAATGCACTTAAATGCAACAAAGCAAAATAATTCATAGCCAAATTACAGAAATT
This sequence comes from Phortica magna, assembly GCA_037044515.1. Lineage (NCBI taxonomy): Eukaryota > Metazoa > Arthropoda > Insecta > Diptera > Drosophilidae > Phortica > Phortica magna. The sequence continues at coordinate 120,253 of JBAMBP010001347.1, forward strand.
GTGGCCATAATTTTGATTAAATTGTATACGAAATTTCCCAGAATTATGTCAAAACCTTGCAGACCGACAGACAGACGGACGGACGGACGCAGAGAGAACACAATGACAAACAACCGAGATGAAAAAAGCTCAGTCAGAGCAATTAATTACGACCATGTCTGCGTTGAAGGCTGTGTGAGAACAGTTTGAATATGAATGCTCAAGCATTGCGTAATGTTTAAGCGACCGTTTAGGCCAACACAGCAAAAACAACAACAACAACAACAGTTATAGCAGTAGCAAATCTACTACAGCAACATGTTCAAACGACTGCGTTAAATGTAATTTTCGCAAAGTCGTCAAGAACACAGCGCAGCACAGCAGGCTCAGCTGTGAAAGCCTATCAAACAGCAACAACTCTCGACTGACTTGTCTGAAGTTCCGATGCCCTAACAAATTTAATCATCATCTTTCAACAACATAGCACAAAATTCATGTTTCACGCTTGTGCTTACTGCTAATACAATTCTAAGCCATGACACTCGGCCACGACTTGACTTGGCCAATGCAAAACAATGGCAGTGCTCAACTCAACTTGAAGAGTTCCGAAAATGACAAATTATTATTGCAAAAATTTGGAAAAACAGCGGTCTTAATTGTGCTTTAAGCATGAAAACAAAGTATTCGTATAAGTTGCCACAAAATATGATAAATGACCATAAGGGAAAAATCAAACAAAAAACTATTTAAACATCTGTGAGAATTTCTCGGCTTAATTAAATACGCATTTGGACAAATTCATTTCAAGATTGTTTCATTTTAATAATCAAGTCAACCGTGCAGAACGCTCAAAGTCATTCCCAGCTTTGTCAATGTAAATATTTTGAAAGCGCTTAAAGCTAAATGGAAATAAAAAACGTGGTTTATTGTGTCTTTTTTTCGGTTTTAAGCCAAGCCAAATCCAATCGGCAGCTAACTAACATACATACCAAAAATTCAAAGATAATTTATTGCAATAATATGTATTTTCTGTCCAATTAAGCGTTTCCCGTTTAATTTCAGTTTCGTTTATGCAAATTGCATATTTTATCAATAAATTCATAGATAAATAACCAAGCAGCGTTTTCAGATTTTGATTGCGGCGGGTGGGTGCGGGACGCCACATTTACAAGCGAAGGAATTTGCATAAATTGTTAACATGTTTTTTTGTTCAAATAATACAAACAACGAATTGTGACTAAAATTATTGACTGCCAAATGGTATTTTTTTTTTCTGCTTCTTCTGCTTCTCATTCAAGCCGGGCGGGCCAAGTGGTCATTCATGAAATTTTGTTAAACGTGAGTTGACTAACAACAATGCGAATTATCTATGAGGCTCTTGTTTCAGTTGGGCATTTTATATATTATATTTTCACGCGTATATTAGACAATAAAGATATGTATGAAAAAAAAAACCCGAATTTAGCATTGACGTTAGTCAAATTCAATGGCATATTGGCATAGATACAATTCTTTTTCTTGAAACTTTTTCAGATACATGTTTTTCTACCGAATATCTTCTGTTTCGTATTAATTGGCGCTCTTTTTTAATAAAGGCTTCCTTACTAACCTGTAGTAACTCATCTGCCATTTACATGAGTTTCATCCTAGATAAATTTTAAGAATCCTTAAAGAATAACAATTGAATTGCCTTAAAATGTTACTTCTTCTAAGTAGTTTTTACTAATCTCTTCAATCCCCATTCAGTGCTGTCATCGCCCTTAGGCCACGGCAGTCTTCAACTCATTCTAATGACCATAATTATCTACCAAATATGCTATTCTTGTGATGCTAATCTGTTGTGCTTCTGCTTTTGGATCTGCTTATGCGCCACAGAACATTCTAAAACTTTCTCTGCCAAACTAATCGAAAAGTCGTCTAAAGTTCGTGCAGATGGCGAAACACTGACAAATCAAATTACAAAAGCAACAATTGGGTTAACAAAAGTAAAAGATCAATTTCTATAGTTAAGCGCCGGAAATGTGGCCAGAATCGACAGACAGACAGACAGACAGTCAGTCAGTCGATCTAGATTTGGTATTAAACTGCATTTAATGAGTTGATTTTCAAATCGAATTCAAACTCGAACTCGAGAACTTACCTTTTTACTTTGCTTATGCTTTGCGTTGCGTATCCGTCTAGTTGTTGTTGTTGTTGTTGTTGTATGTGTTATTCCAAAGTGTTTGCGGCTTGGCTAAGAAGAAGTGTTTTATGACCAAGCTACGGTAACAGACTTGATTAGTTCGTTGCACAGTGCTAAGAGCTAAGTTTAGTTCGTTCGAGCGTTGTAAATAATCCACAAGGTCGTTGCTTAGTTAGTGACGCGTACACGATTTTATTTTTTTTTTTCTGCAACTTTAGTTTTTTTTTCACTGCACTGCACTTTTTCAGTTGTTGTTTTGCAATAATAATAAAGATATTAAAAAAACTTGTGCTTTGCGTTTTGCTCTTCTTTGTTTCGCTTATTGCTTTTGCATATTTCTTTTACACACGAAACGCATTTTTATGCGTGCTGAAGCATTAAAGACAAAGGGTTGCGCGCGGCATGGAACAAGTCATGGCAAACAGGTGCAGCAGTGGTAAATCTTATTTCGTTTCGGTTTTACATGCACTGCACTTTTGTTTTTGTCTTGATAGAATTGGTTTGTTTTTGTATATTTCCTTTGAGTTCGAAACACTTGAACGATTTTTTTTCTTCACCGTTAGAGTGTCGTCTGTGTGTGCGCGCAGACACAACCGTACGCGTCAGAGTATAAACAGAAACAGAGCAGAGCAATGTTAGCGTGCTAACATTAGCCAGATCGGCATGCTAGGCTAGCTTGCCGCTTGAGTGAGCGTAAGTAAAATGAGTAAATGAGCGAGCGACAACATAACAACAAAATTTTACTCACGACAGTTAGCCGGCATATTGTACATACGTTGCATGGCGTGCGAGCGAGCAAGCGTACGTGCACAAAACTGCAGCACTTCTTATGCTCTCTGGCACTCTCTCTCACTGACTAGCAACATCAATTATTTTTCGTCTCAAATGCGTCGCTTCGTCAGCGGCCCACTGACCGCTTGAGTGTTGTTATTGCTGCTCTGCTCTGCTGCTGCACTTTGAGCAAATGAACACTAATTACTCAAGCAGGCATAGAAACAACAAATAAACAAAAGTCTAGCTCCGCTGCTGAAGAGGCGGCTTCTCACAAATTATGTGTAGGTGACTTGGATTTTGTGTTTACACATGTGGGCGCTCGTCTTGAACCTTGGCGCGCAGTTCAGCGCTCTGTGAAACTTAAAATTTGTTATGAGTTGAGTATCTTGAGTAGGCGGCTTCTGATACTCAACGTTGAGCAGGGTCTTGAGAACTGGTTTTGTTTTAAGATTTCTACTTTTATCGTTTGTTGCAATGACTTATGGGAGAATTATTATGTTTTTTTGGGTGTCGTTAACTGAGCTATGTGGGCGGTCAAAATCGACCGTTTGGTTTAAGGAAAATGCGGCTCGTTTCTAAGCCGTTTTTGTTGCTATTGTCCGCCTTAGTGCAGAGAGCCAAAGAGAGAAAGAGAGAGAGAATTGTACTGCTAATAATTCACTCAGTACTGTTGAGAGCAAATTGAGTTTGAGTGGTTTTTTCAGATGTTTTGCGAGTAAAATAAGTAAAGCAACATGTTGCAGGCGTTTCAACACGAGCAGTATGTTGCTGCAGCATGTTTGCATTGAAATTCGGTTATTAATAACAACGAGTGATCGTTACAGTACACAAGATAATGTTGCTGTATACAACAATTTCCAAACGTATCTTAACATTTTTATTTTGAAGCATAAAGTACTGTTAATGTGTCGCTGTTGTGGTTTTTCTGCTATCAACACGCTGTTACACTTGCTGTTAAAGCTGCTATTGAGTCTGTTCTTTATTAAAACCCAGAAAGGGAGCCGCAAGTATCAGTTATGTATATTCTTGCAAGCGTTTTTCTAATTATGCTAATTGGAAAATCCTTTTTTGCGTTTTTGTAGTGAGCTATATACAGATCAAGTATATTTTATTTTATTTCCTCCGTGACATAGTTTAGGGGTGAGGGGCAAATAACTGAAGGTACTTCGAGTAAAAAAAATACAAAGTTTACTTCCAAAGATAAACGGTGCACATTAACCATTAAAGCAAGGTATTTTAGAAGACTGTTTTCGTCAAGGTATTCTCATTTTTCCTTCTGGCATATTCTACAAAATGTAACTTGTATCCTGAGCAAACACATTAGTATGTATCTTACAAAAATGTTATACTTAAGAGTTAAAATTCATTTGAGTTACTTTTCTTTCTATGCCAACCATGACAAACCAAATTATTATGATTTAAACGTTTTGACACTAGCAAACGAACATTAACCTTAAGGTTGTTAACAACTAAAATGCTTAAGAAAACTCAAAAAAAAAAATTAACAACAACAAAAGATCTTAAAACTAAACTGCAAGAAAAGAAAGTCTTTAATGAACCGTGCAAAAATTGTCTTCCATCTGTATGTCTATCTCTTTATTTCGTGTGCGTGTGTGTGCGAGTGTGTCTAACTCATGTTATAATTCATTTAACGATACGTAACCAGTCATAATTAATTATGACAAGACCGAAGATGAAAAAGTTGCTGACAAAAAAGTCGAAATAAAAAGATAAAAAAAGTAAGAGCAAAATTATTAATGAAAGTGAAATTATCATAATCACATTTTGTCTCGCTTTTTTCCAAAATATAAAAAAAATAAAAAAAAAGCACGAAAATTTGCTGAGTCAAAGTCATCAACAGAGACGTTGGCTTCTTATTTTGTTACTGATAATTTTTGCTATCTTAAAAAACATTTTATTTTACATTTTTTGTGATCCGCCAACATTGGCACCAATCCAACCATCAACGAGCTGAGTTGAATTGAGTTGAGTTGAGTCTTGGCACAGGTCAGAAAAGTAAACTATGCGGAACTGATTCGATTTGTTTTGGCGCTTTTTCATGTTGCGATAATTTGTTAATTAATAACACGAACTGTTAATGAAAGCACGGCAAATGAGCTTAAACAACAGTAACAAAAAAACCACCTGTACTAAGTTAAATAAGAAAGTATCTTTTTTTTAACAAAGGGAATCTTACGTAAGACCGATGTGTGGGGCACCTAACCACTAAGTCTAAAACCCGCATTGCTTCGTAGATAGCACCCGGTGCTAGGTGTCAAAACTGTCTTAGAAAATGGCTTAACAGCCTCTCACTTGCTTGAGCATACACCCCTCTATATTAGTTAAGTTCGTACTTCCGCACAACCTTTCCCTTAGCACTCTTCGTTGAATCTGGGACAGTCAAAGAATGCGTGTCCTGCGTCTCAAGTCTCGTCATGTCCACAACACGAGCAGTTGGGTTCATTATCGAGTGGGTATCCATGCAGAAACCAATCCGTGACTTAGGGGTTGCATGAAATAGAGGGTCATCTCACTGCGCTTTCCCTCAATTTAGGGTCTAATGACCGGGATCAGTTGAAATGTCCATCCAACCATTTTCAGCGTTCTCGCACCGAGAGTGCCAGTGTCTCTGGCCTCTGGAGCCTTGTCGTTGCTAACCTCTGACGCTTCTTTGACCTGAAAGTCGCTAAGTATGAAGCCACCAATTATCATCCCCGCTTTGTATGAGACTATATGATAAGCACAACAGACCCGGAGTGCACCAAGTCTATAGGTTGCCGCCTACCCTCGCCCATGACGCAACCGCATACATGATGGTAGACTTGCCTTCAGTAAGGATTAGCTTCTGTTATGTTATGATTGCTGGAAAACATGCAACAATCAACAAAACATGTGAATTTAAACAAGACACGATTGTTGTAAAAAGCATAGTTCAACAACAAAAACAACAAAGAAAACAAATATTTGTGCAACTTGTCTGCGCGTTGAGTTACTCAGATACTTTTTGTTGCATGCAGCACGCTTCTAACAACAACGTGTGAAAATTATACACAAACTGAGAACTTGATGACGATCAACATAACATTTCCAAAAGAGACTTCTCAATATAATCATTAAAATTTATTTAAAAAAAAATATCATATATAAAGCAACGCTTCTTCTTCCTCTTCTTGTGTTCTAGACACGTAACAGATTTGAGTATTCTGTCTTCGGACCGAGAAGAAGATGAAAAGTTACATTGATGAGCTGTCAATCAAGTCGGTAGAGGTTACATAAGCGCAACTATTAATAATACAGCACGCTGCATTCCTAAGGCGGACGAAAGTAGCTACGCTCAAAATGTATCTCGCGCTATTGCTGTAGACAATACATGTATTTGTTTGACCGTCATTGCCGACGCTTGGCACACCATGAATGACTTTATAGCAAACAAAGTGAACTCTTTTAAAATACAAAATAAACAGTGCTTTCAGGAGCCATGGCAGCCCCTCAATCCGCTCGCCCCCAAGTGCCAAACAACGATTTGATTGATTGCCAGTGCTTTTGATTTACAGTTAGTCGGCTGCTAATACATTTAAACGTGCTGCCACCCGCGCCAGTGCTTTGCCCCACGTATGCCCCACACGCGCACACACTAAGCGCTTATTTAACAAACCGATGCAAAAACAAAAACAGCGGGAAAAAAAACAAACTATTTGCAACGCTAACTCATGTCCAGACGGAGTCGCCAGCGAAGTGATGAAGAAGACGTTGCATGCACTGAAGGAGAGGCGAGGCAATGAGATGGATAAAGAATGAGGAGTGTTGGAGGCTATGAGATGATGGAAGAGCGTTGAAGGGAGAGCACTTGAGACAGCAAGAGCGTTGGTGGCAAAGAGTTGGCGGCAAGAGATGAAAGCAGAACGTTGGAGGCAGAGAACAAAATGGGGGGCAGAGAGTTGAAGGCAGAGACCTCGAACCACCGAACTGTAGCAAAATGCAGCTGACCAAGTACAAAAACAACAACAACAACAACGAAAATATCATGAAGAATTGAATTCGTTAGTCTTGTTTTTTTGTTGTTGTTTTTTTTTCAGCGCTTCTCACTCATGCAACAAGTAAGACTGCAACAGTAACTTTTATTTACAACTGGAGCACGTCTGTTGTGACTTCACTTGACGAGTCTATCTGGCGATGCGTTCAGCTGTCTGTCTGTCCAACTGTCCGAGAGTCCGTGCCTCATTTTGCCTCAGTCAGAAACAACATGCGACTCCATAAGCGTATCAACTTGCCTGCCCTTCTGTCCTCCTGCCCGACTGCCGGCCATTCGACGTGCGGCGCTGCACAGCTCAGCTCAGTCGGCGTTCATTGTACATTTGCTGTGCTACAATTACATAAGTCCAGCATAAAAAAGATGCTGATGCTGTGGCTTTTGCTACTGTGTTGTTGTTGTTGTTGTTATTGTTGTTGGCATGGCTGCTCCTACTTTGTTGCAACTGCGGCAGCCCAAAAAGAATGCATGTCAGTGTTGAAATTAGAGCATGTAGAATGCTGCACACGCTTTTATTATTGTATATCAAACAACAACAACAATAGCAATAAAAACAACAAATAGTGCAAGAGCAAATGATGATGGATTGCTGTAAATGAAGCAACTGAAATGCTCTATTAATAAACAGCATAGTGTCCAATTATAGACACATGGCTCCAGAATAAACATTTCCAAAGAAATTCTTAATAATTATATATGTATTTATTACTAAAGGGTTGTGGCAACTTTTGGACTTTGAGTTGGTCGTTATATGAGCAAGTCGTTGAAGTAAAAGATACCAAATAAGTAATTGATTTATGTTATGAAAATATACTTTTAACTTAATCACAAGAGAGTGAAGCATAAGAGTGAAAACTTCAAAACTTACTCATATTTAAGCTTCTGTATGATTTTCTACACTGTTGAAACAATTTTAAAGCAAAACTTCTTCATTATGTGCGCCATAATCACTTTCTCATCAGCCACAGCAACACAACGACACGACGACACAACAACAAGAAAAGCCAGCACCAAAAGTTTACTACAAAAATGCATAATTTGCTTTAATTAGCTTTGTCAAAAAGTTACCAACAACAAAAGACATTTTTGTGGTTGCATGACGACTCATAATGCTGACCCCAACAGCAACAACGTCAAGCGTCGCCCTCGCCCTCGCCCGCCAATGACCGAGTCATGTGCCTTCTCCACCTTCGATGCCATGCACACAAAACTGTAAACCACAAAAAAAAAAACAACAAAAAACCACACTGAAAAAGAGAGTAGAAAAGTTTAAAAACTGTTGAGTTGAACGTCGGCAGCTAATTTTGCTTGTTGTTTTGAGTGGCATAGTGGCGTATGTCATGGTAGCAGGGGTAACGATATTAGTTATGCTGGCGACGCACTTGTTGCTTTTGTCAAGGATTATACGCACAGACACTAACACATTGCAGCTATAAGCAAAGGCAGAGGCAAAGGCAACAACAACTAGTTTAAGCAACTACTGTAAGAGCGGGTTATGTAGAGAGCAGCACTTTGTAGTTGTACATTTTGTGGCTGCTTGAGTTAGTCAAGTGACATCGCACAACGTGCGCGCCCTTGCTGGGCTCATTTAAGTGCATTATGATGGGACATTGAGTGAGCTTGTAGTTGTCGTTTTTATGGCTGATTTGTGGGTGGATTGGTTTGTTCTGTGCCACAATAATATGAGTGCTTGGCACAGACAAGAGACACAAGAGTCAAGCGTAAGGTTAATGAACTTATTGAGACTTCTTAGAAAGTTTAGAAATTTAATTTAGTAATGCTTGAAGTCATTTTTTTTTTTGGAGTTTATCAAGTAAATTCAATTATATTTTAATATTTTATAATTTTAAAATATATTTCAATACATAACTTAAACACACACAAGACTTAATGATGTCGCTTGCCACAACAAATCTTCGCACATGTTTCTTACGTTGGCATTCAAAGTACAAAACCTTAACCGCGCATGTCTTGCCTTAAACTAAATAACCAAAAAACGCGCCGAACGAATATTATGATAATTAATTTGCTGACCAAAATTAAAGCAGCCATAACAATGTCTAATCCATAGCCGAAATGTTTCGCACAATAAATCATTTGACATTAATATATCATATTTTTATTATTTTGCTTTGCATTTTTCGCCGCCAAAAACCATAAAATAAGTATAAATAAACCAAAAAAAAAAAAAAACAAGAAGGCTGAGAAAGGAAAATCCGAACGATTTTGTTCGGAGGTATCAAGTTATATATAAACAAGAAAATTATTATTTTCGAACCTGAGTATATTTTTGGCAAATAAACTCGAACGAGACACATTAAATAAATGAAGTTTTTATGCTCGTGCAAAGAGAGCATATTAACTTTGTCATGAAGTTTGCAAAGCACAGATATGCCGTATAAAGTAGCTCGACGAGATGAGTGGATACGGCCATGTTTGCCGGTCTATTTCGGTACAAAACCCTATCAGAGTTTCAAAACTATCAGACATTGTATTAATTACAACGCTTTGGTCAAAAATAAGGTATTCTTTTAGAAGTTCTCATCACATATAAACTTCTGGGATATACGGTCCATAAAACAGTGTGCTAGGTTGGTAAAGATCGGGCAACTATAACAGATAGCTGTCAGTCAAAAATAATGATTTTTTTTAGAAAGACTTCTTCTTATTTTCTTCTTAAAAACTTTAAAATTTTTTATTACAAAATTTATATGAAATTTATATATATTTCCCAATAAGAATAGTTGGAATAAGGCTTGAAAGAGTATATAAGTTTAAGCAAAGCCGAAAGTAACTTCCATACTAATTCATTTTTTGGAAATGTCAGCTTCCAATGAAATTTATGAAATTAAATAAATATAAATCAAATGCATGCATATTAAAAATTCTGTTGAAAAGCACAAAAGACATACAAAACCATAAAGGAAATCCCACAAAACAAAATAAAATTTAACCAAAAAAAGAAACCAACACCAAGTTGAGTAACAAGATTGTGGAAATAAATTACGAAGCTAAAGTGAAGACAAGTCGCTGCTGAAAGTTTATAGTAGACGAGCCAAAAGAATTGAGTCGCGTCGCATCGAAATGAGTTGACTTGAGTTGAGTAAAGTGCCCACACTGTCTGACCGCAAGTCGCTTTTGTCGGAGCAGCCCAACGTATTGTGGTAGCCTTGTTGCTTTTGTATCAACGCCTCGGTTATTTATTTGTATCTGTATTGAGCAGCGGATATCTGCGAAGACGGCGCTTGCTTTAAAGTTACCGTGCGAATGCCACCTGTTCTCACTTGGTCATGCAGTCAGTTAGTCACATAGTCAGTCAGTCAGTCAGTCAGTCATTGAAATCAGCTTGTTGTCGTTCTTATTGTCTCAGATATTCTTCTTTACTTTTGCTTATTTCTTTGGCACTCAGAAGTCATGTCAGCGCAGTTTTGACTTTTGCTTTCAAATAGCATGAATATTTGTTATATTTGATTGGAAACATTTTCAGTTAAGGTTATTGAATTAATGAAAAATGTGAGAAATCGCAAGTATCAGATTTATATCTGGTGGTCCAACCCCGTATAATATTTTCACTGGTAATATGCTTGTTCCGGAGGTTGATAGACTTTCTTAGCTACTTATGCGGATAACATGACACTGATCTGGTTGTTGCTGCTCAAAAATCTCAAGATTTTATTGATCGATTTGTTTCGGAAACTCAGCAGTGGAACATTTTGATTTTTTCTATTTAACCATCTTATTATGTTTGCATACCTTTGAAACTCATATTTTATTTTTAGACTATAACTAATGCAAGTAAACAAAAACTTTGATGACTGGAATACATTTATCCAACATTTGTTGAGAAATACATTGACCGACAGCTGACAAACAAAGAATAAACAATAACAAACGAAAAAGTTCATTTTTTCTTATAAAAAAAAATCGATTGTTTTTATTGCTAATAATTTCAAATACGGAAACTTCACATTTGACCTAAAAAGGCTAAGAGATTTCCAAATACTTACTTCTTATGAAAGACACCTTTGTACATTTAAGTTCTTACGCCACACGAAGCGCAATCGTTTTTCACTTTCAAACGCTTTGTGCAATACTTGGAAAAAGATAAGTTGAAGAAAAGTACACAAGCATACAATGTATAAGAAATGGAAAACATAAGCCAAAAACATGCCACAATATTGACTGAACTCTTACGACTGCGCGGACTTTCAGTTTGAATTACTTTTTAAATGCCACAAACAACAAGATTGGTAATAACTTGTCAGCGTACATAAAGATACAAAAGAAAAAAAATTATATTTATAATAAGCAGAAATAAATACGCTTTGATTGCATTTGATAAGTGAACATTAAAAAACACTTTGAACACGAAGTCGCGCCAACTTCAAGATTAACAAACAATGATTGCACAAAACACAAAAACAAATAATAATATTTAAATCGATGCCGAATTTACTTTAACTCAGTTACTTTTCTAAACTAAAGTAAGGCACAACCACAAGTGCAAACGTAAGTCTTGAAGTTGTCTTGCAGCAATGAAGTTTTCCAGGGTTTCAAAATGTTTGCAAATGATTTCCATTTAAATAACAATTAAACTGAAATTACAATTTAGTTTATGTTTATGTAAATTTAATTGGTCTTCAGATCTTTATCTCTGCTCAGTCAGTACAAGTCAAAGTGTGTCAAATACATTGAAGTGCTTACGAAATGAGTATGTAAGATTGATTAAAGCAACGCTTTTTATGGGTCAAATGCACAGTGAAATAGAAGCATCAAAGGTCGGCCCGAACAGGTAAAAATAGGTGCTTCTACATGCGCCACTCTTTGTTTGAGTCTTTGCATACAATTAACAGCTGTTGGAGTACATAAAAATAAACAAATTGCTCAACGAACGCATTCCAATTCGATTTGTATAAAAATTCTTAACACTTGCTTGCTGATAGCAGCAATAAAATAATTTAAAATGCATGTATATTTATACTCAGCTTGTCAAATGTTCGAGTCTAACGGCTCAATCCATTGTGTTCATTTGAAATTCGGGTGCATAAAACACAAATCACAGCATTAATAAAATATGACGATATTAGGCATAGAACACAACATAATCGCTGACATAAAAAACCGAACACGAACTACAGGTTGTGAAAGACCACAAGTTACAACCACGAAATGACAAAACAACACCAACTTGGCGACTTTTAACCCAGCCAAGGGTCCACAAAGCGGCAGGTTGCACTCGACCCATTGTTATGCACTCCGGGTAGTCATGTCGGAAGCGCGCTGATGTGTACGTAAAAATGTGCCACGATGGGCTTTGAGAAAAAGGTGTGGAGTACGGAGCTTAAGTGTTGAAGTTGCCGTTAAGGCGTATTTAAAGAGTGTCGTCAAAATTGTTAAAAGAGCTTGTTTCTAAGCATGTTCTTTGAAAGAATAATGTAAGTTTATTTATGTTGATATGGTAGAAAACTTGGTAGATAGCATAAGAATTTCAACTGATTATGATCTTGTTAAATATTTTTACTCTAAGTCTGTGCTCTCTGAATGCATTTTGCAAATAAGTAAATGAGTTTAAACACTCATTGTCATGAATGTAAAGGCATGTGAGTTTAGAATGAGTAAGTACATTTATTCATAAATATACAATTTGAACGAATTTAAATAATCAAATTTCGTATTATTTGAGCTTAGAACATTCATACAAATAGATTTATTTCATTTAGATTATTGTACTGATGTACAACCTTCAAAAATATTACAGCTACTATTAAATTGATTCATGCGATTCGAATGAGTACAAAATTGAGTCATACTCAGATCTAAATTTGATTTAATTTTTGCCCTTCGCAAGAAACAAGAATCTCGGATGCATCCAAGAATATAGAAGAGTTCATTGGGTGCAAGGAGCTTAGTATTAACCAAAGATCAGCTTGCTACTTTATAGAACGTTAACTTTTGATATTTGATAAGGCCAACATTGTTTATCTGCAATTTTGTCTTATATAATGAGGAGAAATTGTTAAATTTAATTCAGATCCGTTTTAGTATTAGGCCATAGAAAATCCATTATACTTGGATTAACACATGGAACCATAAAAATGTAGCTTATAAGTATAGGCAAAGCACACGTCTCCATTATTTGGTTGTGTAGTCATGTTAAAATCAACATTAGCTGTTGCGCTATTGAGTGGTAAGCGAAAGAAACAACCAACACACTTCGAAAGGTACTATAACTAACACGTGTCTCACAGCATTACTTGTAGCAACAGTTAAAGCAAATGCCAGCAAAGATGACGTATCAGTTGCTAATTCAAAAGAAAATGAATCATTACCAATTGGTTTAATAAAAAATGCTGCGGCTAGTGAGAAAAAACCAATCGAGGCTTCAATACCAGAAAGAAAACCAACGCAAAAGAAAGTCCGTTTCTTTAAAGTGAATCCTTTTCTTTGGAAAGAATTAACACCAAAACCAACGCCACAAATAGAGCGGGGACCAGAAGAAGCGACGCAGCCGACGCAGCCAACGCAACTGATAAAGCAAGAATCAAATACAGAAACATCGCCAGAAACACCAGAAGAAATTTCAAAAACCAGAAATAATGAAGTTCCACCCAACGAAATATATTTAAAGAAGTATCTGCCGCTTTACAAAGTCGAGCGTAAAGAAGGTCGTGACTTTTTTGTTCCATTGAATGAGTACGCAGACCTTAATAGCTTGATTAAAGCAAATGAAAAGGATGGACCCCGTCTCATAGCTAGCATAGGAGCTAATGGGCAAGTTATCGAAAAACCTGTTTTCCAACCGAGACCATTCATTTTCCAACCAAAATCTCTTAAAACCGTCATACTTGATAGTAATCCAAATCTAAAAATTACACATCGTGAACCGTTACTAAATAAATTATCACCTCCTTCCAACTACGAACCAAGAAACAGAATGCCACAAAATTACGATTCAAGACCCAAAATACAACAAAAGTATGAATCAAGACCCAGGCTACCACCACAAAACTTCGAGTCAAGACCAAAAAAACCACAAAACTACGATTCTAGACCGAAAACACCGAAGATTCTCAAATGCAAGGATTCCACTTGTCCTGTACTCATCAATCACGGTCCAATCAGAATAAAAGAAAATCAACAAACTCTAGAAAAACCTTCAATTAATTATCATTTCAAAGGACCAGTTGTTGTTGTTAAAAAAGCCCAACTTAACATTGGCAACACTTTACATAACGCAACAGTATACGGTGATAGTGAGGGTAACCGTAATACGGAATTCACCATTGGTCATAAAAACGTCATAGGCGACCACAACGATCAGGTCAATGCCCATGATGTTCACATTGATGATGGCGATGATGATGACGTGAATAGTGAATCAGATGAACAAAAAGTTAAGGAATCAGCCAAACTGAAAAAGGTTGAGCAACCAAATAGTGCCATGACTGGCAAAAGTCGTAAAAGCCTTCCAGTTGCAGGTGCATTTACCAAAAGTAAAGACCAAGCTGCTTGATCCGACTATTTACAAATTATAGGAAAAAAAAATTCAACACTCGCCGATCCTGCTAATTCATTGCAGACCAAAACACAAATGTTCTGTTTTGTTGAGTCAATAAAAATTGAAAAAAATACAGAAGTTTGGGGGCTGTTGTCTTTTTTCAAACCACTCGACATAATTTATCTATTCTATTTTCTTGGGCTACAAGTCAGCTATGTACGATATATGCACTTTTGTATATTTTTACCCGAGGTAGCCCCAGTTATTTGCCTCTCACCGTCAAACTATGCTCCGGAGGGGAACCAAAAAGTAAACTAGATATGCGTATTGAATAGTAGAATCTATCTGAAAAAGAATTTTGGTTCTACATATTCACAAGATCGACACGTCCACACAGACAGACGAACGGATGGACAGGCGTACAGGACTAAATCGACTTCACTTTCGATACTGATCAAGAATATACATACTTTATAGCATCTGCGACGCCTCATTTACTGTAGAGGAGCACAAAACTAATATGCTAAAATTATAAGTATTTCATTGAACAAGATTGATTTGGTAAATGTTAATGTATTGCTGCAGTCCTTCCATAAGAAAGCTACGTATACCCAATTTATCCAATATATGTAAGACCAAGAAAAAGGGGAGTAGAAGCAAGTATTGGGACACCACGTTAGTGCTTAGTATATATTGTATATTTACATTAATATTTTTCAATAAATAATTAAATAAATAAATACTTTATATTGACGGAGATGTCTCCTTCTCTGAGTTGCAAACTTCGTGACAAACTTAATAAACCCTGTTGTCAAGAGTACTACAATAACCATCGATGGTATGGAATATTAGATATTTGACCACAATTTATATACAAAAATATGAAAAATATGCAATTTTATGGTATAAATAGTCGACTTGAAATTATTAATAACCGATTTCATGGTTGTGCAAGAATTTATATATAAAAACAATGAGAGGTATTGGAGCTTTCTCTATCATTTTTAAGATGCGAGTTCTTTTAACCGCTTTGATTATTAGTGGTAGATATAAAACATCATCATAGATATAATTTACTAAACAAATCCAAACCATTTTTTTTATTTTATTGAAGTGTTACTGGTCTTCCAGGGCTACGCCTTTTTGAATCTCTTAAAAGGAATCACCCATATTGCTGGCGGAGGAGGCACAGATCTTGGCATTGGCGGTTCAATAAAACTTCCATTTGTAGGAGCGTCTCTTTGGGGAAATTTTGGAGTCGGTGGCGGTGGAAGTATCACCAGAGAAAATTCAAAACAATCACAACCAGCAGTTGCGCCCCCTACAGGAGGTCAAGCACAAACGAGTTCAACCGAAAAGGCAGTAACATCAACCTCAACAGAATCGTCCTCAACAGAATCGACCTCAACAGAATCGTCCACAACAGAATCGACCTCAACAGTAACGCCCACAATAGGAACATAAACAGCAAATTCAATAATTTAGCATGTAACTATTAGTTTGTTACATAATCAACTATTTTGACATTTAAATACAATTTGGCAAATGGATAACTCTTAAAGTTTTAACATCAAAATGTTACATAACAATTTCATTTCATTTGCTAAACAAAGATTTAAACATTTAATATAAACTCATTTGATAAATATTGACATATCACAGATTTTTTACTTAGAAAATCAATATTAAGAGGTGACACATGCTATTTTTTAAATATCCTTTTTCAAGACATTTTGAAAATTTTTGTTTTATACATGTTCCTGAAAACCAAAGAGGTATAATTAAAAAAATTGGAATTACCCATGAAAATAAATTGAGATCCATGAAATCGTATGGTTGAAAATAAATTCGAAAATGAGTATTGCTCTCATATAGAAAGATTCTGCACATTAGTCTCAACATTTTGTTTTTTTGCTGAATAATATTATTGCAACGAAAGATGAACGTTCAAATATAATATACATCTATAGTTATACATATATACAAGAATATAACATTACTGCATTAAACGAAATAGTTTTCGTCATGCGGCTACGACGAGACACCCAAAAATGTACTTTTAAATAACCAGTTTTTTAAATATTAAATACAATTCATTCTTTCAATAAAAATAATTTGATTTTCAACTACGATTTTTTCTCAAAAAAAAACTTTAATAATTGACTCTAAAAGGGTCTTTAACGTAACAACGATTTTTTATGATTTTTATTTCTTTTATTTTCTGTTAAAAGACTTCGATAGTAAAATCAGTTTGGCACAAAAGAGCATTGAGAGGAATTTCTGAGATTGTTTTATTTTAATAGTCCTTAGAATCTAGAAAGAGTTGAGTTTTTATTGAAATAATCAATAGAACCGACGGCGGGATATGGCTATATAAAGTTGTAAGAAGGGCAATAAATACAAACAGTTATAATAAATTTATTTTATGGTGTGAAATTTTTAAGCTTGAAATGTTAACATACGATTTCTTGGTTATATAATAAATAATTTACTTCATATAAATATAAGTGAAAAAATTGGGTTGGCTCAATCATTTATTAAAATGCGTCTTCTAATCATCTTTCTTCTTATAAATGGTACGTTGATAGTCTCATTGTCGTTTCATTTTAATTAATAACTTAATAATTTAAATATTTTTTAAGTGTTTTTGGTGAATCAGTGCTTTGGCCTTGAAAATATATTGAAAAATCTTGGATTAAACAGTAATGGAGGCGCAACTGCTTCTGGAGGAGGTTGTATTGAAATTTTGGGATTTGGAGGATGTCTCAAAGGAGAAGCCGAAGTCAGTGGTAGTGGCTCAATAAAATTTGCTCCACTTGATGAAAACAAAAAATAAGTACTTAAACATGTTTGATTGAAATATACATTTTAAGTTATTTGTAAGAACAATGATGATTGTAAATACATACATTCCAATAGTTATACAAAACAAAATACATGATAAGCCTTATTTAATTATTTAAACGTACACACATTATGACTATAAAAACAGAAAATCGGTAAATAAATATTTTCTAATCCTAGGATCCTAGTGTGAAATTTTCAGTTCATAGTTTCTTCGATTTTCGGGGTTGCATAGCAATTTCTATTTTATATAAATGTGAAAACTACAAGTAAGTAATAGCTCGCTACGTCCTCATCCTATCTAGGCATCTATGAAACCAGGAGTTCCAAAGTTCGTTTCATTGTTTTTTTAGATGAGTGAAGAAATAGCCTTTATATCCTCATATATTGTTTCAATTTTGTCATTAATTAGTAATTTAGTGTTACTGTTGCTTCAGTGCTTTGCCCTTGTAAGCACTTTTGATGATGGTGTTGTTATAAGCGACGATGGAAGCTGATGGATGGGAGTGGAGGTGGCTGCGTTAAATTTCTTGGACTTGGATTATGCGCGATAAGACAAGGCAACGCCAGTGCTTCTAAAGTGTTGAAAATCCAACCAACAGGGCCTGGAAATTCTGATTTAAATGTAACAAATGTACTTAAGTAACTGTAAAAGGTTTCACAAGAGAAGCATATTTTATATATACTCTAAAAGTTACATTTTACAAATGTTGGTCAAAATTTTTTTTACGTTCAAAACAATTTGATTAATGTTTTAAACAAACTATCACACACATTAAAATGTTTATGTATAAATCAGTCAAATGATGTTTTTCGAATCTCATCATCATATTCAATTGTTGTTTATTTGCATACACACAGAAAGACAGACATGGCTATAGCAGCTCGTCTTGACGTGGATTAATAGAGGATACAGGAAGGTGATACATAAGCAATGCTGGTGAGTTAGTTTTGTACGTAGTATCACTGAGATAGGATCACTGCTACTGGTACTTGCCATATGTAATGAACAAGAGGAAGAGGAGCAAATTTAAAACATTTTATGGAAAACTTTTTTGTTCGACTTGAAACTTCATACCATTATAAAAAAATAGGCATGACACGAAACCAAAATCAGAAATTCCCTTATCTCTGAAAACCAATAAGCTTTTAACAACGAAAAAAGATATGGAAGCCCTTTTTTTTGTTAAGAAAAATAAGATTTCCACGATAAAATAGCCATGACAAACAAAAGAGCGTGAAGAGTATTTAATCCTCGGAAAGGCCGAAGATAGCATTCTTACTGGTTTTTGGTTTCACTATACAATATTGACTAATAATAGTTTTAAGATTTTTTGGTAGTAATCATGTAACTTATATAATATTTTGTTAAAAACCTTGGATAATTTAATTTTTGTACACAAAATCAATTATTTTCATATTGCCACGTAGTAGTTTTTATTTATAAAAGAAGCATGTAACATCATACAATTATCAAAATGAAGAATTTAAAGGTGCTCTTCGCACTTGCCGGTAAGATCCTCATTAACAAATAATATTTCAAAACTATATCACTAGAATTGTCTTGTTCTTTTTAAAGTGCTCATACGGTATGAACTGCCTGAATGCATCGCTACGAATGTTGTGCTAGTACTCTATAAAGACCAAAAACATCCAGTCGCACCTATAAAAACTTTTATTCCACATCCTTTCTTGCAAGCACCTCATTATGTACAACAGTATAAACCACACTATATACCACAATATCCACCACAACAAGTACCACATTATGTACAACAGTATGAACCACACTATATACCACAATATCCACCACAACAAGTACCACATTATGTACTAATGCCATCAAGCGAACATGGAAATAAAGGTAACTTAATACATAATATCAATAAAAGTTACATTTTTTAATTATATCTTCATGAAATTTTGAACAGAAGTACTTACGCAAGCTCCATACACCGGATCAGAGACAACTTCTAAGACAGCTCCAGAGGGAACACCAGATGCAGGTACACAAACAGGTTCAGAGCCAGCTCCACCAACAGCTCCAGAGGGAACACCAGATGCAGGTACAGAAACAGGTTCAGAGCCAGCTCCACCAACAGCTCCAGAGGGAACACCAGATGCAGGTACACAAACAGGTTCAGAGCCAGCTCCACCAACAGCTCCAGAGGGAACACCAGATGCAGGTACACAAACAGGTTCAGAGCCAGCTCCACCAACAGCTCCAGAGGGAACACCAGATGCAGGTGCACAAACAGGTTCAGAGCCAGCTCCACCAACAGCTCCAGAGGGAACACCAGATGCAGGTACACAAACAGGTTCAGAGCCAGCTCCACCAACAGCTCCAGAGCCAACTCCAGGGTCAACTCCAGGGTCAACTCCAAAAAAATCTAATTTGCTTCTCATTATGGATTACAAACTTCAATCCAAACCAATAGGAGATGGTAAAGCTAATATATCGAGTATTACGAAATCAAAACTGCATGGAGATAATCCAGACACGTTTCATGTGAATGTTGGAAATTCTGCCAAGGTTAATATGACATCTCCATGAATTGCATGACACTGATTAGAATAAGAAGAATCAAATGTTACAAAAATTTTAACAAATAACAAGTCAGATGCGAACCGATTATTATAATATTTTTAGTGTTACACATAGAGTTTTAGGGTACGATATATAAAGTTTGATTCAGAACAAATATACATGTGTAACACTTAAAAAAAGGAGAAAGACCCTTTTTTTTTTTTGAGACTGGTTCGTCTGACTGGTTGATTTGAACAATGGTTCTCTTGCAAAATAAAATCGTAAGCTCCGGCAGTGGATCAAGTTTGGATGGCTTTGTGTCACTCCCACGCTTTTCTATTTTTTTAAGTTACACGCAATTTGTACTTACGTGGTAGTCATTTCGTTTAAGACAAAATTTACTATTCAACAAATAATAATGTCTCCAATAATCCAGTAAGATGGTCGATATTTCTATGTGTACCAAAATATTGGAAAACTTTCTGTCAGTGTAATAATACACTACATTTTTGATTACCTTTCACTTGAAGATTAATACGTGACATGCATGCAGACAAAAATACCTTGTAATGGGTCCTAAATTAAAAGGTAACCACAAATATTGTGAATATTACTTCTTATTTGGAATTCATAGAAGAATTATTATTTTGTATATGTGTGAAAATAGTAAAGCGGCATAGTCAGGAGGGCGTTACCTCGCCCTAAATAATAAAGAAAATTAATATCTTGTATTTCCCATAAGCATATTGTTACACATTTCAATAAAATCGGCAAAAATTTTAATTCATGAAAAATTTCAGTTTGTGTTTCTTTGAGGAGTAACCATGCTAAAGGGTATTTTGTGGTATGCAATTTTAAAGAGGTACTTTTTAGAGTCTTCATATTAATTTATAGTTTAGAAGATATAAAAATTTTGAGGAAACTACTTTTTGAGAGGAAATGAAAGAAAGCAGTTGAGCTTGGTATACTGCATATACCATCCAATTTTTATGCCTCTATCACATTTGGTGTTTGAGCTATGACCTTTTAAAATGTGGGTAGTAGAGGTTGGCCGGGAAGAAATCCACAAGGCAAAAAATCTTCAAACATATAATAACACATGACAACACGAGTTCTTCCCTCCTTTCTTCCAAATTTCAAGTCTCTACATATTAAAGTTTTCGAAAACCCATGGTGTTGACAGTCGGACGGACATGTGGGCATGGCTAAGTCGACTTCTGTGTAGGAAATAAAGATTGTCAGAAATGCTTTCTTTAAGGTGTCATAAAGTATTTTTATTTTGTAATCTCTTTTTTTTATATTCCCGAAAAAGTCATGAAGTTTGCAACTCTGAGAAAGAGGCATCTCTGACTATATAAAGTATATATGTTCTTGATCAGCACGACGAGACGAGTTCAAATGGCCACGTCTATCTGTCTTCCTGTTTCAGTTCAAACTCCTCTTAGAGGTTACAACATATCGAAAAAATTTTAGAACAGAAATTCTTTAGTCCATATAGCGAATATATTTCTCTGTAAGCAGACGAGACACAACATTGCTAAATGTAGTGTATGTATGTGTAAGTATAACTACATTGCTTTCTTTAAAACAAATTAGAGAATAGACTTGGCTACGTCCCTTAAGCTTCAAAAATGTATGTGATTCATATTTGAAAATCGATAAAAACAATGGAAATATAAAGAAAGAAATGGAAATGGAAAATAAGAATAATTTGAGCAACGTTTGCAAGAGTATATAAGATTTGGCGAAACAAAAAAAACTCCCTTTCTGTTTTTTTGGTAGATTTTCATGCCAATGTAATTGAGTAGAAACTTATTAGAATATGCTTTAGGACATTAACGGAAATACTTACATAATTTTTTTTTTAAACCTTAACTAATTTAATTTGTATAACAAAAATCAATTATTTGGGTTGTTGTAACGTTTACAGTTCTAAGTTATAAAAGTAGCTAATACATACAGAACTCGTCATTAATAATTTATAATGAAGAACATTCACTTGGTCTTCGCACTTGCTGGTAAGAACATCAATAGTATGAAGTTTTCCAAAAATTAAACATTTCATTTTTTTTGTTTCTTCAAAGTGCTTATCATTTATGAGTTTCCAACAAGTACTGGCCAAGACGACAACGCTCCAGCAGGTGATGCTAATCCTTCAAACAGTTTGAGTCCAGTTGCTTTGGATCTACAAAGTAAATTGGATACTATACATAATCAATATTTAGCACTGCGCAAGCAACTGGAGGAAGAAAAAACTAAAGGTAACATAATTATACCAACTTAAAATTGAGTACATTCTACATAAACATTTGATAGATAACGCCAAAGATGAAGCAGGATCGAGTCCTCCACCGCCACCAAAAGATAGCAGTAACAATGATGGTGAAATCGTACTGAATCGTCCTCAACCGCCACAAAAAGATAGCAATAACAATGATGGTGAAATCGTACTGAAACTGAGTTCAAGCCTAGGCACTGCACAAGATGCAGAGGGTAAAACTCGTATCATCAGCGATTCAAGCTCAAAAATCTATGGAAAAAATACACACAAATACAATGTAGATTCTAAACGTACTGCCGATGTTAGACTAAAGGGATAATTCATTGATATTTGACTTAAATAATCCAAGAAATCCGTAAACTTTTAAATATAATCGTAAATAAAATAAAATCCAAGTATAGTAGCTTTCTTCTATCAATACAAATTTAAAGTACTCTGTTATAATGCATGGCAAGCGAATTTGATGATAATCAATTTTAGAACAATTCATATTTGACGTTGTGTTACATGTAACATAGGAAGGCTTTATATTAAGCTAGTAAGGGCAGTATAGTTTAGTATACTCAACCATATAATACCCTGCACACACGATAGGAGGTGTGACGTGCCAATTAAAAAAAATCGTATATTTGACATCGCCCATTTAAATGGTGTTCCAAATATCAAAGAAATCAATTTACGATAAGTTCTAGTTTGCTGGTCTCTGAGAGGGGAAGCCAGGAAATAAAGGGGTGTTTTTCGGTATGCAGTTTTAAGGACGTATATTGACATCATCCCGCATACAAAATTTCAGGACACGTTATATTTCAGTAGTTGTGGAGATATACATATTTTAATAAAAATAAACTCGAATTCACTAAAATTTAAGTTTGCCGGCCTTTGATGGGTAGTCGAAATACAGAATGGTATTTTCTGGTATGCAGTCTAAAGAAGTCGTATATACTTAGTCTACGTACAGAATTTCAGGTCCGTACCTTTGATGATTTCGGAGATATAAGCTTTGACATGTAAACACTATTTGAGGGGTAATAAAGAGTAAAAAGGAAAAATGTGGTATGCAGTTTTAAAGACGTATATTTATTGAATCTGCATACAAAGTTCCAGATTTGCTGTGGAGATATACAAATTTTTGTAAAAAAAAAGTAGAATTCACCAAAAATTTAAGTTTGATGGTCTTTGATGGGTAGTCATTGGTGAGGTCGGACGGACAGACAGACGGTCGGACATCGCTTAATCTATTTGTCTTGTCATCCTGATCCAGAATATATATAATTTTTGTGATTAGCACCGTTGTGAATTAATTTAATACGCCCAATTTGCACACATTATTTAAATAATACTAATCGCATCAAATTAAAGAAATGTATTGGCTTGCAGCCAATTTTTGGTAGCAATACCACCATGCATTGCTCTAAGGTACAGTCTGAACTTTATTCTCGAAAACGATGTGTTATGTTTGGCATCAAACTTGTTTTGGTATGTCAATGTTTTTATTTAAGTAGATAAGTATTTAATCGTATTTGTTTTGTATACATTTAAATCGTAACAATCGGAATTTCATTCACACAATTGCCGTTTGCATTGGCTGATGCAACTACAGCTGTAATCGTTGGGTTTCTCTATCTAGGCACGAACAACTGGAACGCATATGACCAAAATTGGTGGGGATCATCTATTGGTTGTCTCGGCTTACCCGCTCAAATGCAGATTCCAAAACAAACTGAAACCACATCGGCCTCACAAAATAATAGTAGTAGTGACGTAGCAATTTTGGATGCCAACATTAAAGAGCTAAAGGAAGAATTAGCAAAAATGAAGAAGGAAAATGCCAAAATTCTAAAAATGGCAAAATGTAAAAAAACAAAACGGAAACAGCACGAGGCTGATTTACGCAAATTGATACGTGAAATAATCGAAGAAGACTTACAAAAGCTCCAAAGCAAGAAAGCTGAAAGCGTTAATGTGAATGTTAAAGTTGACAACAATTTATCGTCAAAAGTCACTAATATACAAGAAGAAAAGTCCAGACAGACAAAGATTGACGGAATTGAAGATAATATTAAGAAAATATTGCAACTTTTGGAAAAGCCACGAACTCGATCAATCGATATTGAAGGAGCAGACGATGAGGAGGTGTCAACTCAACGTTGGGCAAAAAAAATGTGGAATCTTCACTTAAAAAATCAGTGAACATACGATATATTAAAATGTTTTGTCACGCTGGCAATATAAAAACAATAAAAATGTAAAAAATAAAATAATAAATGCAATTAAACCTTTAAAAATGTAATGCGTATCAAAATAATAAAATAATATTATACATTTGCACAATTAACTTTATATAAAAGGAGTTAAAACGAACGCGTTTCAGTTACATCTATTGAAAATGTTGTTGGTACAAGTCTGTCTTTTTGGTGTTGGTAGGTGTGACTTAGCTGCACATTTATTTTTAAACATTTAAGTGCACAATAACCCTTTGACATATAGTTTTAGTGCTCAGCAATTGGGGACATGCGCATCCTATTGGTTTTCCACATCACATAGAGCCTGATCTCAGCCCAGGAGCTTCAACGACAACGCCTTTTCCATGGGCACATACGCCAACACAGCACCGAAAGCCGTACAAGATCTCTGATGACATTAGGAAGTAAAAGCGATGTTAATTGAGCAATACAAATATTGTAACTTATACCGGAACAAAGACAATCGCCGAAACTAATAATTGACTTGTTTTGTTAAATAAAAATAGCAGTTGTATATTATTTCATGCTTTTTTTTTACAGATTATATAACTTGGAAGTAATCGAATCGAATTAAATAAATGTACTTATTTGCAGTTAATTTTTGTTAATAAAACCGACATGTATTGTTTAGTCACAGTCTGAATATTTCAGTCCAAAAAGATGTCTTTTATTTGGCATCGAATCATTTTTGGTAAGTTAATATAACATTTATACACAGAGGTGCTTAATACATATTGTATCACCCTTTCAGTTGTCGTTTGCCTTGAATTGATTTCAACTAAAACTGGAATCTTTGGGTTTCCTTGTATAGACTTTCTAGGTCGTATCGGGCCGAGAAGATGGAGTTCTTTTGGGCAAAGTTGGGGATACAGCCCAATTAATGGTGAAAATTTTGACGTACCCTCTTGGAAACCAAAGCCAAAAGAAAGAAAATCACAAATTACATCGGCCCCTCAAAAAATTAGTAATAAAGTCCAGGATACCAAAATTAACGATCTGGAGAACGAATTAGCAAGAATTAAGCAGGAAAATGCGACATTTAAAAAACAGTTTGAACAAAAACAGAATAAAGATCTGCATGACGCTGAGCTACGAAAATTGTTACGTCAGCTTATCGAAAAAGAACGACGTCAAAAGGATGTGGCCGTGAATGTCCTTGTTAACGTTAAAAACAATTTACTCTCACAACTTCGTGCAAAAAAAGAAAGGTCAAAGCAAAAGAAAGTTAAAGAAAATGAAAAAGATATTCAGGAAACTATACAACCTTTGAATAAGGATACTGAAAAAGAAGAAAAGGATACTGCAAAAGTAAAAGAAAATGTTGAAATATCAGTAAGTCAAAATAAATAAAATAAAATTATATTGTGACGCCAACAAAAAACCAATAAAAGTTAAAACTAGTAGGATGGTAAAGTGGAGTATACTCGATAGTATTATACCCTGCTCATATTGTAGGTGGTGCCACACCCCGAATCCAAAGGAAAATATGTATTTGACTTTGGCCATTTGTATATTATTTAAAATATCAAGAAAATCGTTCAAAAAATGAGGAAATTGTCGAAACCATGAAGGAGAGCGGTATTCTGTGGTATGGAGTTTTAAAGATGTATATTAACTGAGCTAGTATAGAATTTTAGGTTCGTAACAATAATTTTTCTGGAGATCTAGCAATTTGATTATTTATTTACTTTGTTTAGTCAGAAATATCTCTTTGTCTATATTGTAAACTTAATGATAAAGTAAATATACTTTTTTTTGCAAGAGTATAAACAAAGACCGGTAGGGAATTGCAGTTGAGAGCACACGACCTCGAAATACCCTGTGCCTTTAATTTGTAACGGCTGTTATAGGGCGGTACCCCCCCCCCCCCCCCCCCCTACTTTTCAATCGAAACAGATTTCAGTTCCACTCAATACACATTCCAATTATTACTCTTCTAGATCAATTGACTCCAAAGATATAGCGTTTTTCCTTTCTGGCTACATGTGGGCGTGCCCCATTTTGTGATCAAATCGTATTATATACTATATCCGAATAGTTCCAGAGATGTAACCGTTTTAAATTATTATATAGGGAAGTGGCCACGCTCACTTTTAAATTTTATTTTGTTGGGGTTCGAGACAGATATTGACTCTACAAATTTAATGTTTCTATCTCGGAAGACAACCGAGGAAAACGCATTTTTTTTTATTTTTTATCCGAGGTAGCTTCAGTTATTTGCACCTCACCACTTAACTAAGCACCGGAAAAAAACCAAAAAATAAACTTAATCTGCGTATTGAATAGCAGAATCGATTTGAAAAGGAATTTTGGTTCTACATATTATAGTTTTCAAGATCGACGCGTTCATACAGACAGATGGACGGACAGACTTCTCTTTCGTATACTTTGTATAGTCGGAGGTGTTACATCTGGGTGTTACATATATTTTCAATGTGTACAAAACTAATATACCTTTGGTCCATGAGGTACGGGGTATAAAAAATGGCTTTACATCCCGTAAAGAAAGCATAATTTTATAGTGGACCTCTTGGCAGTTATTATTTCTTATTTCAGTGTGTACGATATAGACATACATAAACAAATAATTTTTGCGATCAAGAATATACATATTTTATGGGGTCCCCTCACCTTTTTCTATGCACACATACCTTTGGTCTCAAAAAAATACAATATACCTGGTACACAGTGTGTACAGGGTATAAAAAGAAAAACGAATTTATAAAATATATTATGCTAACTTTGATTTGAAACAAACTTATTGACAGTCATTTCAAAAGAATCAAAGATCAAATACGGAACTAACAGACTTGAAGACCATTCGAACGGCAAAAAAAATATCGTACACTCAATAGTCATACTTGACGATGATTGAAAATAATTTCAATAGAGCCATTATTTGTTTTTATAACCATATCGAAACTAACAAAATTATTTCGAAAGAAATCATTAAACTATTTTTATTACCATATCGAAATAAATAATTAAATTTGATCAGTTCACTGCCATGAACATTGGGTAATTAATTTTTATGTCCACAAAAGCACACAAAATTAACTATATAAAAGTAGTACATATAACTTCAAGCACTTGTCAAGCTTTGTGGAGCCAAGCCATTGACACATCATTTTATAGAAACATGAAACTTCTGACGACATTGTTGTTCGCAATTGGTAAAGTAAACGTTGTTCCCATCAACTTAACTCAATAATAATAATGAATTTCTTTGCAGTGGCAGCAATCTTGCTGGTGGGTTATGTGCACAGCG
The DNA here is from genome assembly GCA_037044515.1 of Phortica magna. Taxonomy (NCBI): domain Eukaryota; kingdom Metazoa; phylum Arthropoda; class Insecta; order Diptera; family Drosophilidae; genus Phortica; species Phortica magna. The sequence continues at coordinate 147,879 of JBAMBP010001347.1, forward strand.
CACCAGCACCTGCTCCTAAGCCAGAACCTATACCAAATCCTGATCCTTTAGCAAGTCCTGAGCCCGTTGCAAGCCCTGAACCGGCAGCAAATCCTGAGCCCGTTGCAAATGCTGAGCCTATTGCGAACCCAGAACCGATAGCAAATCCGGAACCGATAGCAAGTCCCGAACCGATAGCAATTGCTGAACCAGTTGCAAATGCCGATCCTTTCGCCAGTCCAGATCCAGTAGCCGATCCAGATCCCGACCCACAGCCAATGGCAGTCGGCGCACAATCACCGTTCGGTTTGGCACCCTATTTGCGCACAATCGATCTGAAACGGGCACATGAAGATGCAGAGGTCAACATAGCCGATGCACAAGAAGCAGCGCCAATGTTGTAGATGAAGGCAATCAAAGGAGACTCGTTAAAAGACCACAAGCCAGCCGACATTTGGCCAATTTACACAAGGCAAATGCAGTGACCTAACGAAGCACACATACATACGAATATATACATATTTATACTTCTTATGAAATATATGAATAGATCATGTATCAGCAATTGCAAAGCATAGAACAGACATTTGTTTTACTATAACATTTTGTTGAGCTCTGGATCTGGTTTGAACTTTTTTTTATAGTCTATGCCAATTCAATGTATGCCACAAAGGCATTTCGCTTTGCTGTCATTGAAAAAGACTTCACATGCGCTTTCTCACATTAACCATTCATTGCACAATTCACACGCGTTATCGACACCGGATTTGCAAGCAAAAAAGCATTGTATGAAAAAATTTCAGCAAATTGTACAGAGAAAAAAATCACTTACAAAGAGGAAACGCTTACAACAACGCTAACAACAGGTAACAACAAAACAGCACGTTGAACAATTCAAGTTTCATCAATGAAATTTGTATGAGAAGAGAGACAATGACTGCGACTATAACCAAAAGCCGACAGCAACATAAAGCCACAAATTCATTGATCAGTATGTCAGTCAATCAGTCGACTATCGTTACCACTGCGCCACTGAAGGGAATCGTTTTAAACTTGGTTTAAACACGTTCAGTGATTTTTTTTTAGTTGGAGTCTGGTTTTTGTTTTTGCTATCGATCGAATCCGCTTGGAAAGACGACAATGCGAAAATATCAATTTACAAGTTGACACGTTGTACAATGTTAGCGAAGAAAATAAGTTGTGCAGACAAGACAACAGGATCGTTGAGTAGTAAAGTGATTACTTGGTAAGGAAAAATAGTGCTAGAATCACTGGACAGAAACCATTTTTACATTATTAAGTAATTAAATTGTGTTAGCAACACAAATTTAGAAGTATTAGTACATAGTAAGGGGCAACCATTAATTACGTGAGTTGAATATGGGTTTGATGATTAATGATGTCCCTTGACTTTGCAGACTTGTTGCAAAGCCAACTCCACACCATAAGTATTTAATTTTCGATTGTCACGATTTTTTTCTGTAATGCCAAAGTTAATAGATTAAAGCAATGAAGGATACAGTAAAGAAAGAAAATACTTTTGCGGCAAAAACAATTTTAATTTACTTTTATATTTATATTTTTGTCTCACTCAACACTCAGAATGGTTGCTCACTTTTTCTTTTACTCCAAAATATTACATTTAACTTGATTTTCCTAAACTGTCATACCAATAATCGGCAGTGGTGGCCTGTATTTACTCCTCTTCCGCTTGGCGTTAATTTCAAGCACTGCTGAGCACACAAGTAGAGTGACTAAAAAAGCAGATAAGATTTATTTTGATTGAATTACAAGTTTTTTCTTTTTGTTTTTACCCAATAAGAATGTTAAGTTCATTACTGCTTGAAGAGTACTTTCAAAAATAAAAACAAATATGAATCGTCTCTCACAGTAGCTTCAAATGAGGCTTTCTCAAACAATGTGAAACAAAAGTAGTACACATGCAATTTATCCAATACATGAATTGCCTAATCTGTCTTTGAGAGACTCAATATTGTACTGCTAGTATTTCTTCTTGTGACGGAATTATAAACATTCGTTCTTAAATTATAAAACAAAATTAATTTATTTTGACTAGCAAAAAAAAATTATGTTGAACACTTATTTGTCTATCAATCTAATTGCATGAAAATGTTCAAAATTACAGCAAAAATTCGCCCATAAAATAATTTACACAGACTTGACCCAGAACGTTGACTGAGTAAAATTAGCATATCGAAAAATAACATTGGGTATTTCTTTCTTGCTATTTTTCCTCTCCAAAATTAATTTTTTAAAGCTTTTAAATAACATTATTCTTACATAAATTTATCTCACAGAAATTAAAGACAAAGCAGGCAACATTTCAAAAGTTGGGGACAGTTGATTCTGTGCACGATGATGGTCTTCGAAATCTACACAAGCGCACCGTTACTCTTCATCATGAACACCACCAATAAATTATAATTGCATATTAAACATTTTTTATCGCGTTTTCTATTATTTCTGCAATTATTATATATTAGAGTAAATGACAAATTTCTGTAACCGAAACCGACAACATTTTCATGCTTAATTTATAGAGAACAAGTGCATCAGTTAATTTTGTTTTTTTTTTTTTGATATTTTTTATCTCAAATGAATTCGATTCGATTGAAGCATTAGAAAGAAAAAGAAACGTAACTGCGGGCTGTAGAATAATTATTTTTGGCGTCAGTGTGGGCGTTTGTGCATGAATGCAGTCAGTCACTCTTTGAGTGTTTTCTAATTGCTGGAAATGTGCATTGGGTAATGAGAAGCCTCATAGCTACATTTAATGGCCATCTCTCATAATTATGAGTAAGTGGTGTGCCCTGACACACTTGTGTGTACACATATAAATTCTTGGAGTAGCCCACGAAATAGATACTTCAATGTAGCTAAAACCACATGTAATAATCAATTCACTTTCAAGTTTTCACTTTCAAAGCAATCAATTGCTTTGGTAAATAGCCAATCATATCATATTGAAATGAAAAACCGCATGAAAATGAATGCTTGCGAAAGCCGCTCAATGCAAACTACAACAAAGAAGAATTACGACAAACAGAAATGACGCGTCAATTGATAATAATAATAATAATATTGCTTTTCTAAATTGGAAAAAAAAAAATTAATGAGCAAAATTAGCTAAATTGCTGAGGGGGAGCGTGCTTGGCTTGCGGTAGACCGCAGACAACGATTGTGGTGTAATCGATTGAGTTGATTGCTTATTTGACGGCTGAATAAATATCAAAAGCCTTAAATTTTATTTCACTGTTTTGAAAGTGAATTAGTTAGTTGGTTGGCAAACTGCGAATAATTTCAATTTTCTTGTCGCTTAAATGTATTTTTATTTTTTTTTTTTTTTTTCAATTAACAAAAATTTCAAATTCAACTTTATGACAAAAAAAAAAAAGAAAGGTAGATATTTTCGGCTTTGTCTTGTCCTTATTTTTTATAGATCGTTCCTATGGGTGCTATATGCTTTAGTCGCCTGATCTTGGACATTCTAGCTTGGTCGATAACATTTTGAACACACCATTTTGAAAGTAAAACCCTAATTTTTGTCGGATCAATCCTATGGGAGCTATATGATTTAGTGGTCCGATCGAAATAATACTGAGATATACAATGCCTGGACATAACTGAGGAATTTCTTCGTTTAAATCTTTTAAATATGTTTAAAACTCTAGGAGGAGTTTGCACTGAAATAGACAGACAGACGGTCATGGTTATATAAATTCATCCCATCGTGCTGATCAAAAATATATATACAGTCGTAGATGTCTCCTTCTCTGCGTTGCAAACTTCATGACAAAGTTAGTATACTCTTTTCCAAGAGTATAAAAAGTACTCTTCCTTTCAAACAACTAAAATTATAAAATAGCACAATCATTTCCTATTTAACACTTCAGCTCATTCTTGAGTCAATGTCTCATATCATCAGCATGACATTCTTGAGTTGAAAAAGGAGTCATTCAAAGCGATTCCAATGAATTTTACTCAGTTACTCAGTGAGCCAACTTTGTAAAATGACAAAAACAAGATTAAGAATACTTTTTTATCTTTTTTCATGTAAGATTCGTTGAATGCAATTCACAGAAGCAACCGAAATCGATACAACAAAATTAGATTTGGGAAAAAACACTAACAGAACACTTTCGCGTGCCATTAGCCAAACAACAAAAAAATAAAAAGAATGTTTGAGCAGCATAGAGAAACGTCGGAAAATAAGCATCATTAGATACATAACGCGGCAGGCGAGAGCAGACGACCACAAAAACTAGAAGACCAAAAAACAAGATTTCATTGAAGAACATCGAAGGATTTCAGGCAACTTGTTGAGAAGTAAAGGACGACAAGGACAAGGCGAACGAACAGAACATGATTTTGGCAGTCACAGTGTTGAGAAAAATACGGCAGACAAAAACAGGATATCGGCAATTGTGCAATTGCGTGTGAAAAAATCAAAATCAAGTGGCATCAATTAAAGAAGAAGCCTTCAATATGGACATTCAGACTTGTGTCAGGTACCATGACTTGGCGCTGGAAACGCGAGCCAGACTTATGCATTACGTGGTGCCGTTTGTTTGTCAAGTTCAAATGAATGAATGAGTGAATGAAGCCGAAGTTGGAGTTGATTTTTGGCTGAGACCACCAACAGCAACATTTTGCTTTTTGTAGACTTTGCTAATTAATCATGATTAAGAATTTGCTATGGGTGTTGGTTAAACTTCAATTATTGACGGACTTGCTGACTGACGACTTGGCTTCTGTTGCCGACTGCTGCTTCGGTGGAGGACTTGTACAATTGTTACGTGACTTAAGGTTGGAAATTAAGTAATTAACTGATTAGCAATTTGTGTGCGTGTCCCAACGAAGCCTGTGGTTTTCCTAAGACTTGCTCTTTTAACTTACCCCATTTTTGCAGGCCACACACATACACTAAGACACGTTTAAGACGGCGAGACCGAAAAGACGTTCGTACAATTAATTAAAGTTTGTGCACGACACAAAGAAAGATCTGTGAAAATCGTGAGTTCATTGATCAGTGTCAGTGATTATTGATTTGGCACAGTAGCACAGCCTGCAAGTTTACGTCGGGTTGAGTTGAATTTTATTTATAAACTTTGTGGGCGGCGCAAGAAACGTTTAAAACAAAGGTCTAAAATAATGAAATTTGCGTGGAGATTAATTGAAATGACGCTGGGGCATTGTAACCCAAAGCCGTATATGTAATGTAAAGGAAATTGTCAATTGTGCGAAAATAACTTTTGTTTTAAAGCCTGCCAGCCAGACTTATGAGAAAACATTTAACTTTTGTGCCAAAAAAAAAGAAAGATATTTTTTTAGTGCATTTTATAAAGACACTTGTTACACAAAAAACTTCAAAAAACAAATTTGCTCAACAATGCTCGAAGGATATTACATAAGGCGCTAGGCACTTGTCATACTACAAGGCACTACAACAGCCTGACGCCGTCCATCAACACCTATCAACGCCTACACACACACTGTCAAGTCTTCAATCATCCAGCCGACTTGATTACTTTCCACTTAAACAAAATGAAAGCACAAAAACAAAAACAAGGAAAAGGAAAAAACTCAACTTCAGTTTGTCCAACGACGGCCAACTGTCACACAAAGTCAACATTTCCTTTGCCAACAAAATTTATTTGCATTTCATGAACAAAAAGTTTTATTTCTCATTTAATCCATGATTTAAACCATGAATCGACTCTTTTGTCTTTGTTCTTTGTTCATCATAAATATTTGTTGTGTACACCGAAAAAACAACTTTGCAATGAATGTGGGCGACAATTAAACTTTGAATATTTTGTCGTATTTACTTTCGCCCCCGCCCCCACTGCACACCCACACCCTCGGCCAAAGACAAACCAAACATTTTCTTTCACTTGCCGTGTACTTTATCGGCTCGACTCTTATCGCAATAAAGGCAAACAAACTAAAATTTGAAAATATGCAAATACAAGACAGACAGACAGACAGAACGCTTTGAAAATATTTACTACATGCCGGCTACTCAACTTGGCCGGACAGCTGACAAGACTGACAAGACGACATGACTTCCAGTTTGTCACTTAGTCAAACAGTTGTATGCTCGGACGGACACACAAACAAATATTAAAGTACTTTTTAACAGACAATGTATGCGTTTCACATGAATAGTTGAAAGCCCATTATACTATAATTTGTCATTTTATCATTGCAAAAAGCAAATTTTCATTCATACGTTTTTCACTCCAATGACATTCAAAGTCACTTCACGTTGACAAAGGCACTAAAGGCGGTCCGCCGCCGCATGACATTCGACAACACAACCAAACACTTTTTTTTTTCTTTTTGTGGCACAACTTCAACTCAACTTCAGCTACGTGTGCAGGTGTTGAAGCAGGCAAAGAATAGCGAATCAAGTACAATAGACAAAGGCATGCATTTCCGCTTCCTGTTTCGTGTGGTGTTATTGCATGCGGCGTAGCGAATCTGCTTTAATTTTTAATTGTTGTATAGACTCGAGTCGAGTCGAGTCGAGTTGACTTTGAATTGAAACAACTTGAGCTGTGCAGTATACTTACTTGAGCGTTTGCCAAACACTTCAATGAATGGTTATAGGCAACTAAGTAGCTGCACTTCAAGCTGGAGTATGTCTGAGCAGTGTGGCTGCAAGTTGTGTGCATGCCGATGTGTGATTTTCGTCTGTTTGTGTGTGTGTGGCCAGATGTGCTATTGCTAGGTCTAAAAAAGGACGAATGATGTAAGATACAAAAAGATGGTATATAAATGCCGCATCAACAGCTTTAAATTGCACTAAAGTCTTATCTGCTTAACAAAGCACTTTACTCTCCCTAATTATCAACTCATCATAAGCAAATGTGAGCCCCTTTCGACATTGCTTATTTACTCAAAAGTTGCTTGCTTATTTAAAAATGCATGAGTCAAAGACTCTTGTTTTGGCTTAATCACCAATTCATTTATTATTTCCGTTAAATGTTTACACAAATCACAGGCAAAAATATAAAATATATATTCATGATTATCAGCGCGAATTCACATCAGCTAAGCAAATAAATAAAGCTCTTAATCTCAAAACTGATACTTGTTGTATTTATTTTAAACAAGATACAAAAATAATTTTAACACACGCACCGGAAATCTCATATTATTTTCTCGCATCGTGCCTGAGAACACAATTAATTAGAAAAAAAATATTTACATTTATTTTTTACGCGCTTTTTTGTGAAGTTTTTTGTTTTTCCTCTTCTTATGTTCGTTTTAGATTTTTGGGCGAATATTTTTATTAGATTTTTGGTAAATTGCTTGTGCTTGATTCTCTTCGAGTTGAGCTAACCAGATTGATTGCGTTAATGATGATGACCTAACAGATAATTATCAATAGTAATAACTTCCGTTCATATATGATATGAAAGATATACGACTTCGTTTAATTGATGTCGAGTTGTGTCAAGTGTTTCTTCTAAAATACACATTCAATTTATATAAAACTAAATTTAAAACACTGCGAATCAATAAAAGTGCGCCAAAAATATTTTGCAAAAACGAGTGACGTAACATTTTTTAGAAAAAGTACGGAAAAATAAAAATGAACTCTTGACTTCCGCTGTTCTACAAAAGTACTGCATGTTTTATTAGTAACATGATGTCACAGGATACCATCAATCATTGCATTGCATGAAGACACTGTAAAAATAAAAACTTGCTATATAGTTATTTATGTCGTATTACAACGAGAATTGGATCGCGAATATAACCGAAGTTTTTTTTTGAGGAATTTTCTATTCGAACGTACAGTTTTTTCATTCGAACTTATGCATTCTCTTTTCGAACTTGCTTGCTGCACTAACTGTTACACAAAGTACTAAACTTTTTTCATACCAGCATTTCGAAGATTTATGTCGCCAAATCTTTTTCAAGTTTATACAATTTAAAGCGAATTCAGCGTTTATTTATTCTCCACAAGTCGCTGTCATGCCAATTTTACATGTATGCGCTTGAAATAAATGCTTACAAGCCAACTCTGAAGCAACCGTGGCACAAGCCCAATCCACTTAAATTTGTTGCACACACGTACCAAGTCGTGAATCTCCTCACCCAAAAATAACCATATTTCGTACGTGTTGCGCTCCATATTTCTTTACAAAACAAAGTTTTTGCTGTGTATGCCAAATGAAAACCAGTAAGGACGTTATCTTCGGCCTTGCCGAAGATGTATACTCTTCACGACACTTTTTGTGGTACACCCATTTTATTTTTGGAATCTTATTTCTTTTTGTCCACATAGCCTACAGATCAGTTTTCGTTGTTATACCTCATTGAGTGCCAGATATATAGGAACTTTTGGTTTTGGTCATATGTGGGAGGTGCCACGCCCATTTTGATATCAAAATAGCTTTTAAGCCACATTATCAACAAAAGTATGAAGTTTAGAGTCGATTAGTTAAGACACAAAAAAGTTTTCCGTACAACGACTTAAATTTGGTTTCTCTTCCTCTTCTTCATTTTGTATGGCAGGTACCAGTTCCAGTAGTCCGATCTCAACAAAACTTACAGGCAATTGATCTGGTGACACTAAATTACTACTTTTGAAAATTCAGCAGCCTAACTTCAGAAACAAAAAAGTTTCCCATACAACGATTTAAACTTTGATTCTCTTCCTCTTCTTCATTTTGTATGGCAGGTACCAGTTCCAGCAGTCCGATCTCAATGAAACTTGCAGGCATTTGATCTGGTGACACTTACTTACTACTTTTTAAATTTCAGCACTTTATCTTCAGAAATAAAAAAGTTTCCCATACAACGACTTAAACTTTGTTTCTCTTCCTCTTCTTCATTTTGTATGGCAGGTACCAGTTCCAGTATTCCGATCTCAATGAAACTTTCAGGCATTTAGCCTGGCTACGGTTGTTCACCACTTGTATAATTTCAGCGCTCTATCTTGGAAAACAAAAAAGTTTTTCATACAACGATTGAAATTTTTTTTTCTTCTTCTTTTCGTATGGTGGCAGGTACCAGTTCCAGTGGTCCGATCTCGCTGGTTCCGACCAATGTGTCATCGTAATAAAATACAAGGGTCTGTGCAAAGTTTCAGGTCGATAGCTTCAAAACTGAGGGAGGAGTTTGCATACATACAGACAGACGGACAGACGGACAGACGGACAGACGGACAGACGGACATGGCTATATCAACTCGTCTTGTCATCCTGATCAAGAATATATATACTTTGTATAGGCGGCCACGCCTCCTTCTGGCTGTTACAAACTTCGTGACAAAACTATAATACTTTTCACTTCGTGAAGAGTATAAATATATCAACGCCACAAAAAAAATAAGGAAATAAAGGATATATGAAAAAGCACTATACTCATACTCATACTCATGCCGTATATTTACTCATTTGCTGACTCAGTCGCAGAACTCAAACTAAAAAAAAAAAACAAGCGAGAACTCATATGTTGCGGTCGGTCATACATCAAATCATGTTCAGCAGACGATCAATAATAAATATTCTACACTAAAGTTTGACATTTCACTATGGATAGCAAAATGTTTATGCCGAGCGAGGGTGGCGCCACTATTCGCATCGCTTACATTGAATGCGGTTTGATTGGGTTTGGTGTGCCTTACAAAATTTCCAAAAGCATAGACAACTTTTCTGGTGTATTTTTATTTTTATTTTTATTCATTCTTTTCGTGGCAACTTTCAGCAATCAATAAATTGTGGCCGACATGAGAAAGTTAAATATTTGATTTTATAATGTTTTGATAGCTGACTGCAGTGGAAATTGGAATGTGGGATATGTCTATAGACATGCTTTGGAATCGTATCGAGTTGATTGAGTGTGTGTGAAGTGTCTGTAAGCAAATCAAGAATTCTATGCTTTAAAAATGTAAAGGGTTGGTAAAGAAAAAATAAATAAAAATAAGTATTAGGAAATGGATGACAATTTAAAAAGACAAATCGAAATAATTGAGTAGATCAAGTAAATAGTTTGGGCGCAGTAATAACTTGACGTTTGATGGACGCGCTTATTAGTACTAGTATTGGTCATGCTTTGAAGAAAGCTACACTTTGTTAAAGAAAATGCAGTAGAGCTTTAAAGTATCATCGCCTCCTACAATAACTTCATCGTTTTGTTTGAACTAAAACAATTTTAACAGTTTCGAAATTGCAATAAACAATTATAAATTTAATTTTAAATTTCCGCTCGTTGATAGTCAACTGTCAACTAACAACAATATTCCCATAGTCCCATATTTAACCCAAACTTTGAGTATTAACATGAGCTTTGAATCACAAGTGACCCACACACGTCTAATCGTATTTGAACATGTCTGCTCAAAAATCTAATTTGAAAATCATTAACACAAAAAAAAGAAACTGGCAAGCAAATAGCGCAGAAGGCATGACGAAAATGTTTGCATGTGTGAGAAATTGTCATTGTTATGTGAGTGTCGACAAATTTTCCAACAAATTTTTTACGTCAAAGCAGAGTACAAGGACCTCGTTGGCAGGGATGTCGTTGTTGTCGCCATATGTGCCGGTGGTGTAGGCGCAGCACAGTAAATAAGCACATCAACACACTTTCAAGGCGGCTTCAAGTTGCTGCTGATGGCGTGTTGATAGCTTTGATGATGATAATACGAATTTACTTTCATTTGATTATATTTATTTATACGACTAAATTCGCATGGCAAACATTTTCTTTAATTTTGAGGACAGCTTATTTCATTTTAATGTGCTACGTGACTAATTTATGGGAGATATTTTTGAGCCTACATATAAGTCTAGTATTAAACTGAAACTCTCTGCGCTTTTTCGGACTTTCCTAATTAATGGCTGTCGGATAGTTCTCGAGTAAATTTAACTGCCCAATTTGCTAATCAAATACAATTTGCAGCTGTTTGACAACTGCTTTATTGTCGTTGTTGACTTGGAGCGCTTTTTTTTTTAATCAGAATCGCTTCGCTTATCTCAACATTCGCAGCTGTATTTGCAGTGTATTGAAATCAAGCCTTTAAAGTGTACAAATAAACAAATTGAAAGTCGTTTCTATTTTTCTATTATGCCAAAGGAAGTCGTTAATATGAAGCACAAACAACGACTTTGATTTTATTCTGAGCCTGAAGTATTAACAAATTCCAATGCTTGAACAAATTGTTATCAATTTAAGTCTTGTCTTCATACCTAACCCAATAACCCATAGAATCATCAATGCATTTCGACCCTTTCACTGTCACTGCCACTCGCACACAAATTTGAAACTAATGAGTTTGTTTTCTACAGACGCCTCCTTTTGAAGCGACTTGTATGCCATAAATAACCTCGAACTCATGCTGGTACAAAAGACAGATTTAGAACATTTTCAATGCGCCGAACTCGTAAATTTCTGTTGACCAAATTCAAAACTCTTTCTGTGCACGCCGCCGCCGCCTTTGTCATTGTCCGTCAGCATCGTTAAATGCTTGAAATGCGACACTTTAGGCCCGATTTCTAATGAAATGCGTTCGGCAATCAGGTAGCCGTGATACAGGTAAGAGTGGTACAGGCAAAAGATGCACACGATTGCGTCAAAGTGTAGCGTGGGTCGTGCACCAAATAATGCTGACCATCGTAAAAATTTTGAACCGTGAAATATGAATACATGTAAATACTTTGTAAACAATGTTATCTCTCTTGCATATTACTGTAATTTATGACGCAAGCAGCTTGAAAGGGTAATGCTGAGTTGATCTTAGCAGTTTCCGAACTAATGAGTAAGGCGCTCCTTTTAATTGCATTTCAAAATAAATTAAATTGAGAGACTTCCAAAAGTGAAAGTAAACAAATATTTAATTCGATTTTCTTTTAAGTGCTAATATCATTGAAAAAACAACAATCAATATATTAAAATCAGTGATTTCATTTTGCTTCTAACTATCCGTATAAAATATACAATAATAATAAACATTTGTTAAAGAAATTCGACGGACTGATCGGTTGTTTCAAGCTCGCTGATCTCCTCATTGATCAATCGCAATTGTTCCATAACACCAACTCTGAGCTTTTTCAAAAGTTGCATGTATTTCTTGTGTAAGGTTTTCTTTATTCTCGTCTTCAAGGGATGAGTTCTACCCGTGTTTGTTCTAGACTTCTTCAGTTGTCTTAGCTCTTTAGATTGTTCCAGTAATTCGGCCTTCAATTCCTCATTTTCATCTTTCATAGCGTTATGTCTTACTGTTTTTTCAATAAATCTTGCTGGCAGCACTTTGTAGACACCAGTACCGGTAGCAATTTCCTCCTTAAAAATAATACTACTCGGATTTAGTGTTTTGCCCTCAACAACATATACATGCCTCTTGTCATCGTCTAAACTGCCGAGCGCAATTTGATAAAGACTGCCTGGGTGGACAAAGGAAACTGACAATACTAAAATAATTTAATTCAAGCAGTTTTATCAACTTACATATAGCAACAAAAATAAATGCGTTGTACTTCATTTTAGATACTTGATGCGTTTAGTGTTGTTTTAAGTATAACTTAGAATAACGAAAGAGTTAATGCATTTTTGATGCATTTGAAGTGTTAATGCAGCGATTTGTTATTGATTTTAAATTAGCAATGCCACTTAGCAGTGACAACCGTTAGATATTTTAAATTAAAATTCCTACTAATGTTCTTTATTTTGTACATAAATACATCATACGTCAATACATAAAGCAATTTGATACTCATTACATCTTACTTCTTAATATTATTTAGTACTATGCACTTAAAAATGCAGCTATGCACATACGTCAACTTAACTTTGACATTCATTTTGTTGCCCTTAGCGCTACGCTTCGTTGCCGAGTATCGGTAACAGATGTGCTATGACGATTGCCTCACAATGTGAGTATGCCTTAGTTTCACCACAGCGCAAACAATAAATTAAATGAGTTGAGACATTTGTGTACATAAACTTTTACTTTTCAGACAGCTGAAAGTGTCACACATTTTCCCACATTAATGCCGCCTACATTTCTCAGCTCATCTCATCTCACTTTCGCATTGAAAGTCTCAAATTTACGCTTCAATGGTCCTCAACTATTGTTCAACAGCAAAGGTTACATGTGCTCATAATTTTGCGTTTGTATTAATTGGCATAACTAGCAAGTAATGCAAGTTGCGAAATCAACATACATAAGTACTAATATTCAACATAAGTATTTACCAAATCAACAATTTCCGCTTGTTGGGTATCTACCATACACAAGTTAATTGTGTGCATTATGCCCATATCAATGCATATCAACACATAACTACTTCATCATTGCCACAAGCATGCTCGACACACAACAACAGCAACTTATCGTCTGCAGCAGGGCGCTTGTAGAGTGTTAGTGTGTGAAGCACGCCCGAATTCAAAATTATGTATCGTAAGTATATACAATAATAACTGCAGGGGTTCAACCAACTGAGATTTATATATGTATGTAAGTTTGTCTCAACACGCTTGTTCAACATTTGATTGATGTGCCAAGCGGGCGTTTACTTTACATGCATAGCCAATAGCCAACAGTCGACAGTGAGTCCACCGATCGACCGTCCGTCCGTCTGAGCGAGCGAGCGACAACACTTGACCTCAACAAATGCATGCAACTACCGGACTACTGTTTGATTATTTCAAACAGGTTTAGTGCCAATGATCGATCGCGCGTTCATTGCTGTTGCGGCCGCACCCGCGTCCCGCCGCATAGGAAGTGCTTACGCCAACTTCCTGCACATCTTTTGCTGCTGATGTTACGCTGCTTTGGCATTTCTGCGTAAATGTTGCTGATTGATCGCATGCATTACCGCGAAAGAAATTAGCTCAACTTGTTGCTTGTTGCTGTTGATCGAACATTTCGATTCAATTGATTGCTCGTTTTGTCTTTGATCTTTTCATTTGTGGCATTTTAACGCTGACATGAACGGCTTTCCTTTGCCTTGGTGCACATTCCGCCGACCGACCGACCATGCCTGTCGCTTGCTGCTAATGGCCTGTCATTAAAAAAATTAGTCCAGAAAAGGGCAACCAATCGGTGAGATCTTCAAGAATTCTTCTGACATAAAATTCAAAGCACGCAAAAATATCTATGATAAAAAACTACTTGCCTTTCATATATATTTTTTGGATCAAACAAACGTGTTTTTAAGCAAAATATATTGCTGCTTCTTACGGTGTTTTGGTAAACACTCAACGACTTCCTTATCAACTTCATATACCAAACATAAAAAAAACTTTAATTCAATCTAACACTTTTTACTCATGCACATTTCATATAACAAAAAAAAAAAAACTTTTCTCACATGCATATCGCAGACAATGTGTAATTATTTTATTACAAACATTAGACTTTGATTACGCGTAGCACAGCTAAGATACGTCTTCAAACAAAAGATACTTATTTTCTTTCACATTTTCGGTTTCATTTTCAGATAATTAAGCGTATCTCTTGGTCGTGCGCAGACTCACACTCGTACATCATTATAATAATTTTCAATGGTGCGCGCAGACGCACGCTTTTGCTGCTTCAAGACAAAAACAAAAAACAAAAAAGAATTGGGGGAAATACTTAGAAAGAAAGACGCCAAACCAAAGACTCACACAACAAACCCAAATACCGGAAAAAAGTGAGTGTGAGTACGTTTGCATTTGCGCTTGGAAAATGAGTCGCTTCCGGATTAAGAAGCTTCACACTTGCGACTCAAGCTGTCACTCTCTTTTTTTATTGTTAGTCGAGGGAAGCGCTCTTTGAGCCACTTATTTGATCAACATGAACAACATAATCATAATCATAATCATCATCACGCTATGAGCATGATTATGTTGATGGCGCATTATCATGCCTATGGTAGGCAACATGAGCATGTATCAGTAAAAAGTAAAAAGGGCCAATCTGTTGTACTACTAGAATCACGAACCTTTCATGACAATGCCGTTGATGCTGGTCTGATTATGGTCGTCATCGTTGACGATGTCGTTGTCGTTGTTGCCGCCGTTGTTGATAATAAACTTCCGCTGTGTTTACTGCATGAATGCATTTAATTGTAATTCATTTTTACATTCTGTGCACAGAACATCAATAGAACTTCACTTACAGCAAAAACAATGAACGGAAGCAAAAATTTTCCGGTGGAAATATAAAATTATTGTCGAAGGGCTATAGTGGAAGTTATTAGCTACACGCGTTTGCTTTTGAAGTGTGTTTGAAGAAGAATATCGAAAAATTCGAAACTTCCAAACAAGTGCAAGAGAATTTGTATTCTTACAGAAAAAGCAATTTGACGAAATTATGAAAGAGTTGAAAGTTAATGAGTTTCCGAACAGATTATCAATGATTCTCAAGCCTAGAGTATTAGCAAAAGAACTTTTACACAAAGCCATCTATTCTGGTAACTCTATAAGGCACCGTTAATAGTTAGGAACATTCCATTTTTATACTTTTGCAAAAGCAGTATTTTAACTTTGTCATGAAATTTGCAACGCAGAGAAGAAGACATCTCCGACTATACAATGTATATAAAATCTTGGTCAGGATGACAAGTCGAGTTGATATAGCCATGTCCGTCTGTCCGTCTGTCCGTCTGTCTGTATGTATGCTTCCTCCTCCCACAGTTTTGAAGCTATCGAATAGTAATTTAACGTACCCAGACCAAATGTCTGAAAGATTCATTGAGATCGGACCACTGGAACTGGTGCCTGTCATACAAAATGAAGAAGAGTAAGAGAAGGAAATTAAAGAAGTTATATGGAAAAGTTTTTTATTTCTTAACAAAATTAAACTTCATACTTATGTTCATAACATGGCTTAGAAACTACTTTGATGGCAAATGGGTGTGGCACCGCCCACTTATAACCAAAATCAATAATTTCCTTATCCCTGACACCAGATTTGGCTTAACAATAAAAATATTTAAATAAAAAAAAAGAATCCAATGAAAAAATGGGCATGCCACAAATAGGCGGGACCTATTAAATTTTCTATTAATGAATCGTTGCTGGAATCCATTAGTCATGACTTGAAATAACAGCTTTAAAAGATTAACAACAAAGTATTCAAATGGAGTTATAAAAAACAGGTTCACTGAAGATAAAAAATATATAAAAAATAAATACTTCCTAACAAAACACTTTACTCAATTTATACGTTGCACGAAACGAAACCCGACACTTTCCGACATCAAGCCAAAATCGCTCAATTATGATTGCACACACAAAGCCGCGTTGAAATTATGCAAATTGTTCGCGCCTGCGCACGCGCCAATGTCCGGTCGCGGCCAATCAAGCAAATTGACCCAACAGCACAGCCGCTCTTGTTTTTAATCGAAATTCATAAGACTGAAAATGACTTAAATATTATAATCGCAACGATAGTGGCGAAAACGCCAAGAGTTTACGCCTTCACAGTTCATGTGGGACGCACGTCGGGTATATTAAGCAGCGACGTAGGTGCGATTACGACTCAGACAGGTGGGTGTCGGCGACAGACTACATGCGACTTAATTGAAAGTGATGATGAAACCTTGTACTAAGTGGCAAAGCGTGGTGTCTATCCGCCGCAGACTGCCATTAATGTACCATTTTTGGTGGAAACTAATTTCGGTTTCAGAATTTTATTAACGGCACGTTTGGCGTTTTGACATTTCAAGCTACTTTAAGTAGTCACTACTTGAAGCGCAAACAACCTAAATCAATAATAAATAATGATATTTTGAGTACGACCACAAAATGACGCTAAATATCAAAAGATATGATTATCGTGTAATGTTAATTTTCCTTATTAAATGCTGCATTTACAATCTTCGCCATGAGCTTGCATATGTGCAATGAAATTAAGAGTTTGACGCAACAAACAAAACCATTTGGAAAAAGTTTATACAAGTTTATGTTTTGATGCAAATTATTTTTAATCAAACGAAGGAATACGTTATTGACGATGCTAATGGTTGATACGATCGTTGTCAGACGTCAACTGGTGAGAATATAAAAAGTGGCTTGGAGAGTTGTATAAATTTTTCTTAAATCTTAATGTACGAGAATGTTTTAATACTATCTATTAATAGACTACTGTCAAATTGAGAACAGACAACCATGGGAACACTTCTGGATTGTTTCAGGGTCTCTGGTACTTAATATATTTAAAAAAAAAAACTCTTACTTTTTTCTCCCATATTCTTATATTATTAATAAAGAAGTGCGATAAAGATACATTATACATAGCAATTTAAACACTTATTAAAAACCAATTGACATCGGTAACTGAAGACAATCTTTTTTACTTAAGGACTAGGATTGTTTTACTAAGGGCCAGAAAAATATTTAAATAGACATGCGAAAATAAATATCAGGAATTGTTTTTCCATTGAAAATTTTAGTAAATATTTGATTAGGTATGATTTATTATGTAGGATATTAAAAGAATCGACCAATAAAAAGTACTTATATTCTAATAATAATTTTTGTTTTGTTGTTCCCTTTCCGTCAAAATCTTACTTTAATAGTATGAAATCGTAATTTTTTTTATTGTTACTCAACAAGAAATGTTATTCAAATTATAAAATTACTGACATAAATCTGAAAAAATAATTCCCTCCATTACTATTGTGCCTTCTTTAATATTCCATTTAAAAAAATCAATCGACTTTATTGAAATCAATAAAACTAAGAAAATGTTTAAAATACAATAAACACAAACATAAATGAAAGCCAAATTCTACGCCTGCGATCAGCAAATCTTTACATTGTAGTTTTCGATCAACAAACAGTGTAGGAGCATGTCAGTCGTGTGGCTGGTGGGCGACTCACACAGACGGTAACCCAAATTTAAAGAAATATTAATAAAATATTGCTTTTTTTTTTTTTTAACTTAAGCAATTAAAGCCATAAATGGACAGATTACATTGTGTAAATCGGTTTCGGCCTTAGTTACATCAAGTTAGTGATTAGAACACAATTTGACAGTTTTTAGCGTTCATAAACAAGTTGACATTTAAAGTAAGTCAATTGATTTTTTAATTTTGTCAAATCATTTCGGTGTCATAAAATAAATGAGATTTCTTGGGTGTGGGGAAACACACACTTTGAACAATTTCAGCGAAAATCATTGGTTTGGTTGAGTTTGATAAAGTTTTCCGAAGAACTGCACCGAATTTCATTAAAATAAATCATAGAACTTGACACAGATGACATATAAGAAAAGTGCTGAATTTTTGCCATTAAGAATCAGTTTTATTTTGGAATCTCTTCTTTATTCTCTTTAAATCTGTTTAATATACTGGAACTAGAGATGAGAAGACATTTTGCTTATCGAACATTAGTCTACAAAATTACATATATTAAATTCGTTTTCATGTTTCCAGACAATAATTACTTATTATTGCTGCAACATCTCGCCACTCAGATCATTAAGCAAAACCGCACGTGTTCAAATTGATTTTGCATTCATCAGTTTTACGATCGAAGTGTGCCTGCCAATAGACAAACTATAATACCTTTCCAACCAACTTCTGTGTATATAAAACCAATGCAATTGGAAAAACGACCATCAGTTTAAGTTCAAACCGTTATTAGATATCATGAAATTACTAACCATTTTCCTATTTGCAGGCAGTAAGTATTAACTTTTATAGAATTTCGGGAAGATTGTTAATGAACAAATCATCACAGCACTGCTTCTTCTATACCAACAATGCGAATCTTTTCAAACTTTGTCAGAGTCCTCAAGGACTCAAGCATCGGTCGATAGTGCTATCGTGAAACGATCTATAGTGGGAAGACTCTATAGATGGAAGGAAGGCATGAAACAAGCTGCTAAAAATAAAATAAAATGGGTAGTGTATGTACGGCGGCGTTTCTCTCTGCGGACTACCAAAGCACCAACAACTACGACTACAACTACAACAACAATGAGACCTATGGTACGAATGATGCCATCAATGTAGTAGAAAGAGTGAAGTTAAGCACAAAGCATTACATGTGTAATAATAATAATAATTTAATCAATAGTCAAAATGTAAAAACATTGGCACTTAATGCGCTGGAAATCTTCTTAAATTTATAATTTTTTATTTGAGTAAAATCGTAATGCAAATGAAAATGAAATATTTAATAAATTTCGATCTGTTGACAAAATTTTTAATTGCTTTTAATAAAAAATTAATAGGAACCTATTAGTTGGTTTCTTATTTTAATCGTTCCTAGAAATCGTCAACGCAGCGTGGTCAAAAAAGCCGCTATTAAAAAACCTTTGATTATAGTAAAAAAAAAATATTATATATTATTCTATTTACATGCAGTGTAATAGAAAGTTCCTATTAACAATGCCTAATAGAATTGCCAGAATTGGACTAACCTTTTTTAAAAAAATCAGTCAACAAATAAAACTGTCAAATTAAATATTTTTCACTACCAAAAGATATGTTTTATAGTTGACAACTTAAGTTATCTTAAACCTTTAATGGCTTAACATTATTTAAAGAAATGCGCTTTGACCCATTTTTACAGCAATGACCCACAGCGCTTTTAACGCACGTCGTCAAAGCCATAAACTTGTGAGGCCCATTAAAATAAGGCACATGCCGAGAGTTAATCCCCAAACAGGCAACAACATAATTCACTACAATGTTAAGACCACTTTTATTTTCATAAGCCATGCGACATTTTATTTAGATTTATATTAGTTAACGACTTTAAGTCAACGTGCTTTATCAATGAACATTTTGTTACACTCTCATACACACACATGTGTTTGTATATGAATGAATAAATGAATGAATAAATGTTTGAATGAATAACACAAGAAAAAACGCGTAGTAGTATTTTTTTGAATGGTGACAGACGAAGGCATGAAAACCTGTACCCCAAGCGCCAATGTTGACTGCCACGCAAAGATATATTTTCATATTTTTTTTTTATTTGTATTTTGGGTGCAAACGAAAACCCACGCATGGCCTGCGATTTCAGTCAGCAGCCGCTGTTGTAGGCGCCATCGAATCATGTCGTTGCTGTTTTGCCCCGCAATATGGCAAAGCGCACCCGACTCAGAGGGCAGCAAAAGATGTAACAATACAGCAATGAATAGTCTGCTATTAATTAACTGTCAACTCGATGTGCAAGCAATACAAAAGTACAAATATAACGTCATGTTGATAATTTATTAGCGTATCTTTTTTTGTTTTTCATTTCTAAAAGCGAAGTTCAAAGCATTTGTTATAACAGCTGACAAAAGCTTTTCATGCGCTTACAACTTTAGCAATAAAATTGTTCAAAGTTTACAAATTCGTTGTCACTTGTCGATTTTTCTGTATTCATTTCAAAATGCTGACAACAGCTGTCAAAGCAACTGCCTGCGGTCATTGCATAATCAGCATGTGCGGGCGTCGTGCGTACATCTTACAAAATATATCCACACAGCTAATTCTGGAAGTGCTTAAGTCATTATACAGACAGCCATGAATGACTTTGGCAAAGATCCATGATGTCTGGCACTTTGACTTATGGCAGTGATGATTAGATTGCTGAGATACTTTGGCTAACGCCGCTGTTGAGTCTACTTGCGTATGCTTTACAACACACACACAGTTGCACAAAGCATGCAAATTAAATTCAATTCAAATCAATTTTGTGTGTGGTCAAGTTGAATGTCAAGATGCCAGTGACAGTAAACGAAACTTTGGCAGGCATGTGTAACTGACAGACTAACTGACAGTGTATGTTGTTAGGAAAGCTGCAATAGTAAGAAAAAGGCAAAAAGAAACAACAACCTATAAACATCATTAAGTATATGTGTCAGTTAGCGCCACACACAATTTGCGCTTACATTTGCCACAGATACATTTTTATCTGCGCAGCGAAATGCTGCTTCGTGGGTAGCACACAGCACACAGCACTCAGCACACATCTCACAGCTCACATGTCAATTGTCGTTTTAGACGCGCAACAGCATCAGCATCAGCATTGTTAGTATAAAAGTCAACCAACAAAACGCAAAAGAAAAAGTATCTACAACAAATGTGCGCACATCTCATGCATTGTTTTTCCATTGTGTGTCAGCTTTCTACACAATCGTATCATTGTAACCATTTTTGCATGTGTATAATTTCACAATTATGCTTGACAGACATAAACCATGTAGGATTTATATACATATGTTGGCTTTTGTAAATTATTATGATTTTCGAGTAATTTTCTTTGATTAAAATTCGTTTGTTTGCAAGTTTGTTGTTGACGCCCAAATATCTTTCACTCATTAGTCGCTGCCATTCATAACTTTCGTGTAACTGATGAGTTTGCGTTGCGTTGATATACTTTCTATGAAATACACGACATAAGCCATGATATAAGCGAAAGTAACTATCACTATCACTGTGATGTAAGAGTCAAGCATATAATGCATTTAATAAAGATTATTGTTAGTCAACTAGTTCAGGCGTTGCAGATAAGGCGAATTTTTCGCTTTGATTTACTTTTCCATTAGGTAAGTAAGTGGGTTCAGAACTATTCAAACAGTATGATTTATGTACATGAGCTTTAAGATATTGAATAATGGGCCGAGTTAATAGCAAAGTAATCTTTACTATATTATATTATTATATAAATATCGTATATAGCACTAGCTTTTCACTACAAATAGTGTGAATATATCTTTGCTAGTACTTCATAGGTTGTACTGAAAACTTCTTGCTATTACTGGAACATTATTACTTTGGAGGCTATAAACCAAATTGAGCGGATCGTTTGGAAACCGCAGAATCTTCGTTTGTGACAAAGACGCTTTTTAGAGACAAACATAAATTACGTGAGGTTTTTTTTTTTAAATGTGGACGGACCACCCTTTTATAACTCCTCTCTCCCTTGGTAAGATTTGCTGAGATTTACCTGCTAATTGCTTTCCTCTCTAGCTCTTACTATAAGACCCTATTTTTTGGACGTTTATAAGCACTTTATGGGGAACAATACTTAACGAAGAACATGCACTTTTTGACGAATAAGTTAATAATCAACTTTTCCAAGTATCTCAACGATATGCTTACAAAAATATAAGTAAAATCTAATAATTTTAAGTTTTCAGTAGAAGCTTGAAAAACTAGTGAATGCTAGACTACAAAAAAGCACTAACTTTATGTGAAATTTATATTCACTCCACAACTAGTTTTACCTCAAAATTTGTTTGTTTTAGCTTAAGAAAATTGTTAGCCGATTGGTTGCCAATTTTCTTAATATATTTAAATCCAAAAATGTGTGTATAATTTTGGTCATAAACATTATTAATAGTTTAAACATCCAACATTTTGTATAAATTCAAAATTTTTCACCCTTCACCATTCGCTTAGCTAGAGCATTATAGAATATCCTGTTGATCGTTTTTTACTTGTTTAATTTAGATGATGCAGTGACGAGTTAGAGTGGTTACGGCAAAATACTTTTTCTTTACCCGCCGCAAATTCGCTAGTTCTCCCGTATTTCTATTAATATTAAGTTCTAAAAAAATGTATGATATTTACTTGATCTGGAAATTTTTCATGAGGAAATACATTGGTTATAAATTATTTTCATGTGTGGCAAAAAAAAATATTAAAAAAAAATAATTTTTCCCTAGTCCCAAGCCCTTAAATGATGGCAATTTCCTAAAACAAAACTCAACTTTCATTGAAACATTCTACCAAACAATTCTGGTTCTAAATCATGGCTCTTTATCGAAGCTCACGTCAAGCTACTTCAACTACAGTTCCCCAAATTAAAGACACAAGGTGGTCTTCTTCATATAAAAGCTGCTACACGTACTTCACGTCTCAAGCCTATGCCACCCACAAAAAATACAAAGAAAAAGATAAACCGTATTTTTCAATTATACTAACGGCAAAAAGTGCCTCAACTAAATGAGCACACGACATGCAACCGAATTCTTTGGAAAAAAACAACCAACCTTTTGAAGCCGCTTCCGTTGCTTGTAGTTGTATCTAATGGAAAAGCGAGTTGGCTTCGCTTAAATATGTTTTTTCCGTTTTTCACATAAATTCTATAATACAAAAATTTGCTTACATCCGCGAACAGCACAAATGAAGTCATGCATTCTCTGTATACAAGCGAACAGCTTCGAGTTTAAACTTCATTTGTATCTGTAACTGTTTGAAAGTTTTTTTTTTACTTTACGTCTTTTGAAGAGCGGAAACTATTATTAATTGTTGGTATTTCAGTGGCAGTTCAGCTGAGTACTGTTCGATTTGGTCGTTTCAGACAGTTCTGTTGAGTTTGGTTGGTGTGTTTTGCGCTTGACCGACGCAAAGAATTCTTTATAATGCGCTAATGGCTTCCGTTGGCGTTGCGTTGCGTTTTATGAGCTAAGTTGGTTTTATAATTTCGACAAACAAACAAAAAAGTCGACATTATTTAATTTTTGAATGATTACAGTTCGACCACGCTAGACCAAATATATAATATTGAAAAGCTCAGTTGGTTTCAGGGTCAAGCGTGGGGCGAGCAGAGCTCAGCTCAGCACAGCTCAGTCAGGCAGTCTGAAGTTTTGTTTTGGTCGACTCGTTTCGGTCTAGACTTCAGGCGCTTTAATGTTGCAAGCTGGTCGACACAGTGGCGGTTTTTGGGCAAAGCAAAGGTATGTCTTTAAGCTACTTAAAGTTGTATTAGTGTAGGAATGAAGTCTGAATTTTAATCTCCACACAACATGCAATGCTAACCGCACCTGTGCGCAGTGCAACATGTTCTTGGCCTCAAATACTTGAGAAGTTTAAGTTGTGCGCACAAAGGCGGCTTTTTTATTACTATGCAAAAAAAAGAATAAAAAGGAAAAATCAAAATTTGCGTGGTCTACGTCAGCATGCATGCAGTGTGGCGTGTAGTTCATTGGCCTTGACTTAATGAGCGCGAACTTCAAGTCAAGACAAGTCAAGCTAAAATGCGTCAAACGTCGAAGCAGTTGTGGGCGCTGGGAGCAGCAACAACATGCAACAACATAAGGCCGAATTGAACTCATTCTGCCGGACATGAACTAGAAACTAATTTGGCAAGCAGAAAATCGCGTGGTATTCTAAAGTTAAAAAAAAAAAAATTAACAAAGGTAGAAAAACAAAACACATGCCATGGAAAGTACGCCGGAAAATCGCATGCAATTTATTTCGTTTGCTTCCCAGTCCAAAGTGAGTGACATGTAGACAAGTCGAGCCAAGCCGAGCCAGCAAACAAGCTAGCCAGGCGTAACGCTTTAATCGCAAAAAAAAACGAAAAACAAAAGGAAGATACAACTGGCATGGCACGACCTGACATGATGAAGCCAAGTCGCAATGTATCTAAACAATATGCAGAGGGACCGACCGACCGACTGGCCAAGTGAAAATCCAACAAGAATTGCACTTTTTCACTGATTGTTACGTTGCGTTGCGTTGGCGTGTTCTTCAATGGTTCGTTGCATCCCCAACTTGGGTGTGGGTGCTTGGTTGCAGCAACTTAGTACACGAGCGGAAACCCAGCCAACA
Organism: Phortica magna; assembly: GCA_037044515.1. NCBI lineage: Eukaryota > Metazoa > Arthropoda > Insecta > Diptera > Drosophilidae > Phortica > Phortica magna. The sequence goes on from JBAMBP010001347.1 coordinate 172,388, forward strand.
CAAACAACATCAGTCAACCAAGCCGATCGTCACATGTACAAATGGAGTCATGCAACACAGCTGCTCGACATCGACATCGACAACGACAACGACAACATCATCATTAGCATTTGTTTTCATCATCAGATACATCATCAACATTGTTATAATGGACAAATTGAAGATGCGCCGACGTTGCAGTTGCCGTTGCCTTTACCGCCTTCAGCACATTTGTTTGACATATTGAATTACGTGTACGAACGTGTACACTCAATTTAGCAGTGTACAGTGTACAAATTAGAATTTCAATAAGACTGAAAAAAAGGAGTAGTCGCTCCCAATAAAACAACGGGCCAAAGGTGAACGCCTGACATTTGCTTAATTGACTTGTGGCGCGGCAACTTTACAAATTGATTGATGAAAACTCCTACAAAAAAAACTGCGGAAGTTGGCGGAAGTTTGAGGAAGGAGAGTGTGAGTTATCTTCCTGTTGACATGTGTCGGCAACTTTTATCTTTTCGTTTATCTAAATTTAGCGCAGTTTTTTTGAATAACGTTTTAAAGGCGGCATTGGATTTGTTTGGATTATGACTTGAAAAGAGTGCAATAGGATATTTGAATCCAAAGGCTGACCAAAATGAAAAACAACATTAAATTAAACATAAATTTAGTTATAGAAAATATTTTCATTATCCAATAAGCTGCTTTATGAAAACATAAAGATTTTTGGAAATTTTTTAAACGTCAACTATTATAACTGGTTACTTAAGATTAGATTAGATAAATTAAAAAAACAGTAAGGAAGCTATTTTCGGCTTTGCCGAAACTTATATACTCTTGCAAACTTTTTCCCAATAATTCTTATTAGAAAATCCTTTTTTAACTTTCCAATAAGAATCATATACGTAGCCACGCCCATTTTCTAATTTGTCTTAAAGAAGGCAATGTAGTCAAACTTCACTACGTCTTGTAATCTGTATCTCGTCTGCTTACAGACAAGTCTCATTTTTAAGTTTTTCGCTGTATGGGCGGTACCTCGCCCTTATTTCCGATTCTTATGAAACTTTGGATTATATTCAGGCATTAATAAAAACACGTAATAGCAAAGTTTGGTTTGCTTATATTCAAGAACAACAAAGTTTTTCTAACAAAAACCTTCTTTTTGACCGATCGTTCCTATGGGAGCTATATGCTATAGTACCCCGATCTTGACCATATTTGCACTATATCTTTGTTTATGTCATAGAAAACCAGGTTGATAACTCCAAAATCACACCATACTTCAGGCAAAAACCACATTTTTAACCGATCATTCCTTTGGGAGCTATATGCTATAGTGGTCCGATCGAAATAATTCGAAGATATACAATGCCTAGACATATCTGAAGAACTTCTGTGTTTTAATTTTTTCGATATGTTTAAAACTCTAGGAGGAGTGTGCACTAAAACAGACAGACAGATGGACAGACGGACATGGTTATATGAACTCGTCTCATCGTGCTGATCAAGAATATATATATTGTGTATAGTCGGAGATATCTCCTTGTCTGCGTTGCAAACTTCATGACAAAGTTAATATACTCTTCTTGCAAGAGTATAATTACGATTCACTCTTCCTTACAAAAAAACTGCATCTTCTATAAGATAAGCCATTCAGACATAGAAGCGTAACATGCTCTAAGACAAGACAATATGTCTTTATTAGCTCTTAATTGTGCAATTTATCATAAGCACATCATGTAGAAGCGCTTAGAATGGACAATCAACTGACGCTACTTTCCCCCCACTGTGCCCCTCTGGCACAAAAGCAACTACCGACATTTAACTGCAATACATTTAATGCTATACAAAAACCCACTCAAATCGGCAAATTTCCTCGCTTGCAGCCGGTTTTTTCCCCAAAGCCTTCTCTCAGTGTTTTACTTCTGCTCAATGGCATGTTCATTGCCGTTCATTAGAGTTTTTTATGCAATTTTAGAAAAGTGTGTTGAATGACTACCATTCGAACACTTCGAGTTGCTTAATTAGCATGCAATGCAAGTGTTCTTCATTAGAGATTTGCAGCAGCGCAAAGAAGTCGACTCAAGACATGCACAAACTGGGTCAGAATTTCACTATTGGTTTTTTTTCGTCATTGCAAAATCTTCTTTTTCTGCGTATCTTCAATGTCTCTGACGCCAGAAGATAAATAAAGTATTTCACAAGTCGGCGACTTTCGCTTATTTGCAGTAAAATTTATTTTTTTTTTTGCTTGGGCCTTAAGATAAACGAACTATTTAAAGCTCATTACCAACTTTTTGTTGCTCTTGGCAGTCAAATTGCAATTTACACAAAAGATAAGCGACCAAAAAAATGCTATAAAATGACAATTCTTCGACGCCAAGCAACAGAAACAGCTTCAATATTGAAGTCAATTAAACAAAATGTTCCTTCAGTCAATTCTTTACCTCAGCTTTCTCTTGTTGGCTGCCGCCAGCTTCGAGGAGTTGCCACTGCAGGACCTTAGCATGGCTGATCAGGCAGCGAAAGCACCGAAAATCAATTGGCTGCCAGTGTGGCAAGAGCATGAGCAAGCCGCCTCCGATCCGAATCACGCAAGATCCGATACGGAGGAAGTTGGGCAGGCCGAACCGTTCGATGTGAATTCTTCGAGCGAGGAGCAAACGTTGGGCGTGTCAATCGAGCGCACCGGTAAGTAATCCAACAACTTTTGTATTGTTTGTGTCTCTCAACATTTCAACAACAGCTGACAGTTGCGGCGATTCGGAGCTCAGCGGCGTGCGCCGACTCATACGCGAGGCACGTGCGCTGCTGCCTGTGCAACGTCTCACTAATATACTCGCCACTGCGGCACAGGATCCTGAGCTGATCAATCTACGCCGCTTGTTGCGCTCAGCCGAATTCCGTGGTAAACTGGCCAAGCTTCGCGCTACCAACGAGCATCGCCTGTTGCATGCCTACAGCTGCCAACGTCTGTACATCAACTATGAGCGCTATATCGAATATGTGCGTCTCTTCCTCAATGTGCATTTGAATGAAGTCTCAATTGATGGCAATACCAACAGTCGTCCCGGCATACGTGGCCTGCTGCAGGACTTGCATGCTGCGCTGCCCGTTGATCGTCTGCGTGCGTTGTATCAACGTCTGGTGGCCAATGATCGTGAATTGGCCACGACTGTGAATCGCATACGTTCGCCGCAGTTCAGACAACTAATCAAAAACTATCGCGAACGCATTGAGTATCGCGATGTGCGCATTCTACTCGAACGTGCTGGCGTGCCGCTCAAGGGCGTTGCCGAGCTTGTGGCCAACGCTTTGGGCTGGCAAGGTGTTGACATCGCAGCTGAGACTGTCATACTGAGCGTTTAAATTATGAAGACCTCTGAGCGAAAGGAATTGGGCTGAGCAAATGTTTTAATCAATTTATTTTATTTAAATATTTTAATCAATTAATGTGTTAATCAAGGCAAAATAGTCTGGAGTTGAATTGAATTGAATTTGTTTAAAATTAAACTGTAAAAACCAGAAAGGGAGCTATTTTACATTTTGCAATCTTGTATCTCGTCTCCCTACACAGTAATCCCATTTTGAAATTTTCCGCTATATAGGCGATACCACGCCCTTATGTCCGATTCTTATAAAACTTTCGATTATAGTCAGGTGTGAATAAAAATAAGTAACTGCAAAATTGGATTGGATTGGATTGGATTGGATTGGCTTATATACAAAGCCAATAAAGTTTTTCTAACAAAAACCTTATTTTTGAACGATCGTTTCTATGGGAACTATAGCTGTAGTGGTCCGATCGAAATAATTCTGAGATATACAATGCCTAGACACATCTGAGGAGCTTCTGCATTTAAGTTTTTTTCGATATGTTTAAAACTCAAGGCGAACGGAATGTATATACTTTATAACGTCGGAGATGTCTCCTTCTCTGCTTTGCAAACTTTTTGACAAAGTAAATATACTATTTTTCCAAGAGTATACAAATCCGAATATTGGATCCATTTTTGACAGTCTGTAACTTTATGGGTAATAGTCTTGGGGGCGTTTCAATTTCAATTTCAAAAATGTTCCCGAAAAACTATCGTAGGAAGGATCTAAAAAACTCCAAAAAGCACATGGAGGTTCTCCAAAAAGACAACGAATTTAAAATTTGAATTTAATTGCATTGAAACCGTTTCCCCATTTTGGGCAAAAGATTCGAAAGCTAGAAATCACAAGCTACAAAATTTTAATTAAGTTTGTCGATATGACCAAAGTTATGGACCACCAAAAAATGAACCAAAGTTCGGATTTTATTGTTCCCTTAATTGCTTGGAATAGTGTACTTTGTATCTTCTACTTCGTCATCAATTCAGTTCCGCTTTGCTCAATCGAAAAGCAGCAAAGTTTCGAATTCAAGTTTCGCATGTCATTATTATATTGCCATATGCTTCATAATTGATTGGCCTAATTTTGATTGCGCCAGCCGCGATACACGTAAGTCTGCTAAGAAACAAGACACGAATTCGCTTTGGCGTCGAAATAAATCACAATTTTGATTTATTTTTGTCAACAGCCAACAAACGCGACAAAAGAATTGTCGCCCGTTATGATTATTTATTTTTTCCTTTTTAAAAGCAGCATGTAAGTACCCATGAGCCGAGCTACAGATACAGATACAAATACTATGCGTGCGCATTTACAATTGTTAAAGTAACTTTGAACAATGTAACGCACTTAACCCAATGTCCGAAGTCCGACTGTCCCGACTGCCCCAAAGCTGACAATTAAAACTGACCGGGCATGTTTGTTGCCGGCGCTCAATTGAATTCAATTCAACGCTCAACAATGTGACGGTACTTCAGACCGGCCGGCTTTGATTAGGAACCCGGTCGGACCTCCCTTTGTGTTTTCGGTTTTTCTTGGCTGCTTCTTCTTCGTCTGGTGCGCGGGGTAGGTGCAATGCTCTGACAATTATGGCATGTTTGTTGTGCGCTTGTTTATTTGACTGTTCCCGAGCTTTTGTTGTACAATTCGATTGTTGTGCTTTGATTTTGGGGCATTTTGAACTTGTTTGGCGCGTTTGTTTGCCTCTGCTACTTGATTTGGGTTAAGCGCTTAAGCAAATGCCAACTCATGCGTACTAACAGTTGTTAAAAGATATCGACCAATGAATTTATGAGCTTGCCTTAAACACACACAACGACAGATTAATGGCTTGCGTATTACATGTTTATGGCGAATGAACTTGATTTTTTTTTTGTTCGTTGATTGTTTGCTCTCATATGATTAGTTACATTGTTGTGATAATCATTAGTTTGAATATTTATTTGAACCAGTTCTTACACCATAAATTTTTGTTTCTTCGCATTCCGGCAGAGAATGATTTCATTATTAAGTAATTTGCGCTAAGACTGTTGGGCAATTAATAGCATGTTGAATAGATTGTAAATTACTTTGAGCTTAGAATCAGAGCACTTTGTATTTGAATCGTGTGGTAAGAGATATTTCTGTTAAATTTACCATATATGAAGAACAGCCCGTAATGAAAGAATATAATAATAATATTAAAAAAAATATTAAACTTAACTAAATAAGTTGTTCATATTTGTATGACCGCAACAGTTTAACAAACTCTTAGTTTTGAGCCAAAGACATGTTTAAATAAGTTTTGAAAATTATCAAATAATAATGTTAGAGAAGAAGTTCTTGAATGAAAAGTTCTTTGAAATAAGCCTAAAATATGTTAGTAAAGATTGAAGTCGATTCATACAAACTTTCCATCATATCTCGAGATCGACTTGATGTGGAGGCCCTTTTTTAGACAGTAAAGTGATTTACAAAAGCTCTAAGTCGATCCATACATAAACCAAATACCAGAATGTCCGGAGCTTGAAACTTTCCAACATGTCCTCCATCATATCTCTAGAACGGCTTGACGTGGAGGCCCTTTTTTGGATAGTAAAGTGATTTAGTCGATCCATACATATAGCATATAGCGGAGCTTGAAACTTTCCATCATATCTCTAGAACGGCTTGACGTAGAGGCCGTTTTTTGGAAGCAGTTATCTTTACATATCAAGCAAATTTATCAACTTGAATTTTGGAAAACAAATCAAAGTTCTATTTAGCTATGATTAGTCAAAAAATAATCGCAAAACATGTCTCAAATACAACCCATCACACGAGAGAGCCGCCTTAAATAGCATGAAAAGAAAGCTACAGAACAACTCACGACTCTTGCGACTTAAAAAAAAGAAAGTTGTGTGTAAAATTTTAATAATTTTCGAAGCAAGTTTCAAGTTGCAAAAAAGAACATTCTAATTTTTCTATTGCTCAATAGAATTTTCATTATTCTTGCTGCCAAATACATTCTTTTCCATTTGCTCATAAAAAAATGTTTCGGTAACAAAACGAACGTAGAAATCAGCAGCAACATGTTGCTTAGTACACAAATTCATGTTGTATACAAAACAATCAATTGACTAACCAAACAAATAAACAGGGGATGGCTTTCGATTAACGGAGGCAGCCGCCACTCGAAGAAGTCAATATGAGTCGCCAAGAAAGCAAAGACACGAGCACAGCTGCCGTTTACATTAAAGCAACACCGCTCCCAGCAGATACAAAGATACACAACTTTATATTGATAGTTGTTTAACAAGATTTGCATTTTCTTGCCACATAAGTTATTTTTTCAATGTTGTTTATTTATTTTGACACGTAGCAGAATTCAAGGAACCGCCACAGCGCAAACACGGCCAGGCAAATGCGTACAGAGCGTTAATTTTAGTGCAATGCAAAGAAGAAGAAGCAAGCAGAATGTATCTAGACTATTTTGGAAAAAGGTCGTCGTATGTTTATGCAGACACTTTGCCGATGTGTTGAACGCGTTGACAGCAGGTCGGGCGTTTGTTGAGGCTGCCACTTCAACATATGCGGCAGACAGTGCTGATGACGACGCATTTGTTTACATTTGCGTTGGCATGTTATTAATGCCGCTGACCCTGAACGCATTTTCAAGTGATCTGAACATGTTGGGTAATTGCAGCATTTATTACGTATTACAAACTAAACGGCATTACATAAAACAAGACGCTTAGCCTAGACATTTATGAGCGTCGTCTCTGCGCCAAGATCGACCAGCGAACTCCAGCCCAGCGCTGTCGCTATCAGCTGCTGCACTGGACGCGCCGACGCGCCGGCCTTCTCGAGCGCGCCGAAGACCTCGCGGTACTCCGACCGCTGCCGATAGGCACGCAACAGACGGCGAAACTCGCTCGACAGTATGCGACGCACGGCCGTGATGAGTTCACGATCGGTCAACATCAAGCGGCGATTGAGCGCACGCAATCGCTCACGCGGCAATGCCTCACGCAGATCCTGCAAGAGGCCACGCACGCCACGCCTGGCATTCGTAATCGGCACCGTGCTCGGCTCCGTTGGCGTCGGCTCCAGACGCAAGCCCATGATGAGACGTACGAACTCAATGTAGAGGCCATAGTCCAAGTGCAGTTTCTGGCAGATATACTCATTCAAGGGCGCGTACTCGCTGACCGCGTGCAGACGCGCGACCTTGGCGCGAAAATCTTCGGAGCTCAGTAGTGTGCGGAGGCTCTGCACGGCCGTGTCATTGGCAATGGCCGTGGTTAGTATGTTACGCAGGCGCTCAAGTGGCAGCAATTGACGTGCCTCACGTAGCAGATTATTCAGGCCGGTGTTGCTGCCGGTTGTGCAGGCACCAATTGGCGCCGCTGTTGTAACTAAATTTGTGGCTGAACTTGAGGCTTGGTTGGCAGATGAGGTTGAAGTTTGTGCGTCTGGAATATTTGAAATTTGAGGCAAGCCAGCAGATGAGGTCGTGGGCGAGGAGTCTGAAGAACTTGAAGTGGCAACGGAGGCTGGGCTCGGCACATCGGTTGAAACAACGCTTCCTGCTCTATCGGCAAGAACAACTGAGGTTGGTGTTGAGGCAGGTATCAAAGCCACTGTTGAAATCGGCATAGCCGACTCAGTGGACGCTGACGATGAGGCAACCAAAGGCTGAGCTGAAGTAGCCTCCATCAACGACGCTTCATCGACAACAAGCGATTGACTTGGCGGGCTGACGACTGCAACTTGAGCTGCTGCCCACCACGCAGCACAGCTAAGAACGCACAAGACTGACTTCAAAATACGCGACTGCAACATGATGTCCAACTGTGCTGCTCACGCGTTGACAGGGAACTTTTATACGCTTCTTAATTAGGTCAAGCCCAACTGGCAAACCCGAAAATATTTACCCAAAACAGTTAAGCAGCGAAACCAAACTGCAACCGCAAACTTAAGAATGCAAATAAAAAGCACAAATAAAAACAGAACAGATAACTTAAGATACTTGTAAATATTGTGATTGCACAAGAGTATCTCACAATGAGGTTATTTTTTATTGCGCGCATATCGGTAAGAAATATTCTTTTTGACTTTCTTCTGTCATTTGTGCGAATAAAAAAATTATAATAATAAGCATGATAATAATCGGCAATGGCTCATAAACGCTTGGCTATGATTGACGATTTATGGCAACAATTGCCAATAAAATGTCGCAAGAAAAGATGAAAATACTGAAAGATGTGCGACCAAAGGCACCACAAATTGTATACATTTAAGCAGCTTATTTATTGACTCACACCCGTGGTAATGACGAAAGTATCTTAAAGTCTTGCGCAAGATTTACTTGTAAAGCTTACAATGATAGCCATTTAAGGCATGCCATTGTATTGATTATTGAAATGGCAAGTGGCGCCCATTCAACATTTTATGCGTATTTCAAGTGTTATTGAAATAAAATCTTAGCTGAAAATTCGCAAAGGTTTAGTAAGAAGATGTATAAAAACCTTGAAGAATCAATCAAACATTCAAAGTTATTGATTCATGCGATTTTTTTTGCTTAACAGCTGTAAAAAATCTCAGTTATTCATTGATTTGTGAACTTAATATTGGGCTTAGTACGGGAGATGGAGTAATTTTTGAGGGGTCGTGATCACTCAAGCTCGTCACTGGATTATTGGACTGCATTTCTCGACTTTCTATCTCGTCTGCTGAAAGGGAAATCCCATTTTTAAGTTTTTCTCTATATGGGTGGTGCCACGCCCGATTCTTAATAAATTTTGTAATATTATAATGGATTTATAAAAAACCCGTGTTTTAATCTTTAACAACAAAAAAATTTTTCTAAAAAAAAAAACAATTTTGGCCGTTTGTTCTTATTTTTTATAGTATTTTTTTTTTTTTGCATATTCTTAGAGTATAATATCTTGAAAACATTCACAGAAATTTTCAAGATGATCCGAAGAATACTTTTCGAGTTATTCAACAATGAATAACAGCTTCTCTGACGCACGCCACTAGATAATAGATCATCCGGAGCATTATGGAATTACGTGTCAATCTTTTTTTCATTTTTTGAATTCCGATGATCTTGTGATGAGTTGGAGTGATCACCGCAAAGCACTTTTTTCGTATAGACCTCTACGAGAACACACTCATTTTTAAATATTATGGAAAACAATTTTTTTCAGATCTTCTTTAAATACATATCTTTCATATGGAGAAACATTTGCTATTAATTATTTTGTTTTATTGGCAGAAAAAAATCTTAAAAAAGAGCTATTTTTTCGTGTTCCAACTATGTCTAACCACTTAAATTTTGTTGCCAGCTATAAGGAGTTCGCATTTAAAAAGGCAGACAAACGGAAGGGCCGTCGGACATGGCTATATGAACTCGTCTTATATAGTCGGAGATGTCTCCTTCTGAAAAATACTTCGTTAGTCCGGAGGAGAGTTATATGTATACAAAATATATGAAAAAAATTCAAACCAATCGCCAAGCAATGTTTTGGGGGCATTAGATCGGCTCCAATAAAAGACATAAATCACCAAAAAAAAAATTTCATTTGTTTGAAATTAACGGAGCATACTTTTGAAATATTCTACTTTGGGAAAATACAAAAAAAAAATTGATATTTATAAAAACCTTAATGTTTCTAACCGCCTAAAGTTGTTAAAATGATTTCACATTTTCAACAACAAATTCTTTTAGTGACTTCAAAATGAACACAAATTGAACACACACCCTTTCAATGCATCAAAGGCTTTGCCAATCAACCCTTTTCATTTAAACAATAACAACAGTCACGCTTTTGATGGTTAAATCAACACTTTCAATCAAATGCATAAACAAACCCGTGACATTAAAACAACTTTCAAATGCGCTGACATTTGACATATTTTAGCTTTGTTGTCATTTCACACACGCACACACACACGTACACACACACATATGCAATCTGTCTTTGCCGCAAATCACGTGCCTCGCAACTCGAAACGAGCTCAAATTTCAAATGTCATTTAAATCAATTAAACAAAAGCAAAAGCCAACTGCAACATGACTCAAGCAAGTGTGCCCCAACACCGCCCGTGGGGCGTAATCAAAATGCGCCAAACTTGGGGGTTGCGTGTTACATTCAAGGCGTGGCAATCTAACAAATGTTATGTTAGTTGTTATAATTGCACTAAATTAAACACGTCGCACAAGACGACATCAAATTTCGCTGCGCGTTTAATGCAATACTCAGCCCCCCGCCAATACCCAACTTGTGGCGACTGACTTACGGACGCACTGACTGACTGCCCGGAAGGCTTGGCTTTAAGTAATTCCATTTAAGGCGCGCGCATCGCTTGCATGTTTAAGCGCCTTTGGGACTCTTGAGTTGCATGCAACTGCGGTCCCTTGGGGTCATGTAATGGCGTTGGGGTTGGACTTGAGCTTAAAACACATTCATTCATACATTCATACTAGCAGGCACGCCACAAACGCCTATTTGGCGTTGCTTTGGGGGTCTTAGCAATTACGTTAATTGAAAGTAAATGTGGCCGGAAGCGTGTACAACTTCATTTCTCTTTTAATGCATGCTAGTCAAAGAAAAATAAGGCTTAAGTTGGAAGACTTTTAAATATGCTTTCAACTCACCCCTGCCTTTTTTCTAATTTTTATTATTTGTATATTCTTTGCAGTTTAAACTTACAATAAAAATTTCAAACGAGGGTCACCACTGATATTTTGAGCCTAAGGGCTGCCAAGTATTGTAAGACGTCAGTTAACCTAAGCAAAGCAAATTTTGACTTGTCCGGTATACACATGAGAAAATTTTATTTAGAATATATAACATTTTCTCATGTGTATAGAAATTTAAGGTAAAAATGGCAAAATTCTCTGTGGCATTAACAGCGGACAAGGAAAAACAAAGAGAGACTGTCTATGCCTATGCTCGAAATGGAAGTGAGTTCTACATATCTTTTATCTCTTTAAGGGAATCTGTAGGCACGAGCAACAAGCCCATATTCTTCAACACCTCTTTGTTAATATTCTAATGGCTCGGCAACGCCGCAAAGTAACAAAGCTCAAGTTAGTGCGAGCAAAAGGATATAATTCAACAAGAGTAATTTGTATGAATGGAAACAAAATAAAGTTTGTGCACAAAAATTAAGTCTGTACTGAAAATCCTTGCAAAAACTTGACAAAATATAAAAGAGACGTGGTGCGAAGCAATGAAGAGGAGATGAACGGGGCATCAGTTTGACATAAGCACGCATATGGGACTCATTTGATGTGCCTTTGAAAAAATATGCAACCAAATGTAACTCATTGTAAGTATATGCATTCGTTTGTTCATCTACGGGTATCTCATAATCAGATACTTTTGCTGGCAACTGGTATTAGTTTCGGTTTAAGAGTTGTACCTTTTTTGTTGTTAGAGTTGTTTTTGTTTTTTGTAAGCCATTTTCAACATTTTTTTACGTTTTGTTTCTTTTGTTTTTGTACTTTCGGCTTATTTCAAGCTAAAACCAACTTGTCCCAAAAGCATTTTGCTTTGCAATAAAGACAAACATGAATATTCATTTTCCTAAAACGAAAACATATCTTTTTTTACGCTTGCAAGAGTATATTAACTTTGTCGTAAAGTTTGCAACGCAGAGAAGGAGACAACTCCGACTATATATATTATTGATCAGGTCGACGAGACGAGTTCATATTGCCATGACCGTCTGTCTGTTTCAATGCTCACTCCTACCAAAGTTTTGAAGTTACCGAAAAAGTTTAAATGCAGAAAATTTTCTTCTTATTGCAGCCAGTTTTTAGTAGAAAATTAGCTTGATCGGATTACTATAGCATATAGCTCCCATAGGAACGATCGGACAAAAAGATGGTTTTGTTTGAAAAACATTTTTGTTCTTGAATATAAACAGAACAAATTTTGCAATTACGTGTTTTTATTAATGCCTGATTATATTCCAAATTTTTATAAGAAAAGGCCATAAGGGCGTGGCACCGCCTATATAGCGAAAAACTTAAAAATGGTGTTTCTGTGTAACCAGAAGAGATACAAGACTACAAAATGTAGTGGAGTAAGACTGCATTTCATTCTTTAAGACAAATTATAAAATTGGCGAGGCTACGCCCCTTAAACTTTCAAAACGTATGTGATTCTTGTTGGGAAAACGATAGAAAGGATTTTCCAATAAGAATAATTGGGGAAACGCTTGCAAGAGTATATAAGTTTCGGCAAAGCCGAAAAAAGCTTCCTTACTGGTTGGCCAACGTCTTTCAACTACTGTGGTATACAAATGCGAATAGATGACAGTTGTCGTTGAATTTGTTGTTAAGCAAACAGTCTAAATTGACATTTTTCGTTATTGATACAATTTAACAAAGCCAGCAAATACTTTTGTGTTGAATTTGAGTTTGTTGCTTGTTTCCTTGTACGGCGATTTAATTTTCGAGAACTTTCGTCGACAAATTTGTCAAACAAAATTCTCCCTTCACCTTTAAAGACGCAATATGACAAACAATTTCAACTCATCGTTGCTCTTTTGGTTATTCAAACATATAAAGTTTCATTTTCATTTCATTGCTGGATTGTTATTTGTGGTTGTTGCAAAAACTTTAAACACTTCACTACTTGCCCTCCCCCCGTTGGCTCTTTTGGCTCTTCCTGCTGAGCTGTCTTACGCCTACGCGCACATGCGACTTCCACTTAACATGCACAACTGACGCTCACTTTTAATGTTTATCTCTTGGGCATATTAATTGAATTACAACAAAATTTTGCACATTTTGTTATTTGCAAACGGAACTGAAAATTTCCGCCCAAAATTGAACACCTTAACAAAATCTCCTTAATTGTGCGTGAATTTGAATACGAAGAACAGAAAAAAAGTTATGACAACCCAAAAATAATGCAAAATATCTCCGACACGTCGTCAACAATGCCGTGGATATTGCTTGTTGACGAAGTTACTTGTTTTCAGCAGCGAAAAAACAACAAAATTTGCATAAAACAAAAGTTATTTTTGGTCAGTCAAAGACTTCGTTTGCTTGAGATACATTCGGGTTTGTTGTCTTTGGCTTTTAGGCTTAAGTTTTGCATAATTAGACAGACCAACTTTCCGGCAGATACTTGGACAAATACTTTGTTGCCTAAATGCCAGAATAATTAACTCGCATTCAAAACTCAGCTTCAACTCAGTGTGAGGTTCATGCTTGGCTTATTATCATTCTATTAAAATATAGTTAACGAAACTATTACGAAATGGTTGACGTCGTGTTAAATCAAACGTATCAAATAATATTTGCTCTGAGCTCCTCACAATGAAAATATTTTAATTGACGTCAAAGTTTGTTATTGAAGATTGATTGAAGTAATAATCAAATTTGTCTTTGACAACAAACAATGTCACAAAAACTTGCTGTCTGTTTAGTGAGCCAGCAGCAGGGAGATCAAACAGCTGTTTCGGTAGTCCTGGAGTGCTTGACCACCCACCCATTTCAACAGCCCCCATATGCATTCATGCATGTCTTAATAACTGCTTAAAAGTTATATGGTGAAATGATATAGCAATATTGGCATGACTTGACTTGTAGATGGCCTTCATTCATTGGTAGGTTGTCAAGGGTCATTTATTATATTGACAAGAGTTCAATGAATATAATCTTCAAAAAAAAAAAAACATGTAAACAACATGGTCTTTCAGGAGTATGGATAAGGGGTGAGGGATATTTTTAGCTTGGCATGGCCAAAATTCTATCAAACTTAAAGTAACCCATAACTTACGCAAATAATTTAAAGTCTCTAGCTTATCTGGTTTTCAAAAGCCATTGGTGAGGATGGACTGACAGACGAACGGACTGACTGTCATATCTCTAACTTCATTGGATCATATTCGCCTCCTTCTAGGCATTATTAAAATTGTATGGACACAAACTCAACAACTCTGGCTCACTGTATGTGCAAGGTGTACAAATTGATATTGACTTGTATGGGTCTTAAAACTATTACGGAAGAATTCTTCGTTCCGAATAACACAAATAACTTCGAATTTGTAAACAATCTAATTTATTAAGGTTAACATTTTAACTCTAAATGGCGTTTAATTTAATATTAAATAACCATTACATAATCAGATAGCTATAAAAGGATGGCGACTACTATCAAGTCCGACACAAAAAACAAGGTTTTTGAAGATATATCATGAAATTTTTACCGGCGATCTTTGGTAAGTTTGATTCTGAGGATGGTTCAAATAATGGTAAAGAAAAATGCGAACTCTTTTCTGCAGTTGTAGCTGTAGCCCTTTTCGGCGGCGCCATGGCAGCAGCCAAGCCGAGGGCTGAGCGAATTGCTGGATAATAAAGGAGATACAATTACATTTCAATAAATATGTAAACAAAAAAAAACAATTTCGTTGAACCGACCTAGAGCCGGCTAAATTACGTAAAAGAAGCTTCAATTGTGTTTTTATACCATGGACACACAGCGTACCCACGTTACGAGACCGATATAGGGGGGACGAAAATTCATGAAAACACCACACTTGGTCACAAGGCTGGGGGGAGAGGGCTTACTATTTTTTCACGTGGACAATATCTTGCAATGTACTACAGATGGTCACTAAGGGGGGAGGGGGGGTCAAAAATGCGTCAAAAATGAGTCCCTCATGATAAAGACAAATATAAAACATTAGCTTGCTGTTGTTGTTGTGGCCTGAACGAAAGGCTTTTAATATGCCACGCATTATAGTTTTCTCTCTGCCTGCCTCTTCCTCTTCGTCTGCTCCTGTATTCTTCGCAGTTTGATTTCCTTTAATTCAAACTAATTTCGCGCAGGGTACGCAATCGCTTTTTATTGATCTGAGTAAGCGTAAATGCGTAGCAAAACCTCGCAGTCCTGGCAGCTGCGCAGATAACTCGAATGCTCCACGCAACACGCGCCTTCCAACCGCTTGCAATCAATCAAAAGCAAAAGCACAACAACCAAAACAATACAAGCTGCTTCCTGTTGAATCCTGCCACTGCCACTGCTTCGGCTTCGCTTCTTTTTTCTACCACGTGTTCATTCGCATATCCTGTTGGCCGTTATTTGTTTGTTGTTTTTGTATTTAGACGCGCTGAACTACTTTTGGAGCATGTGTTGGCAAACGAACGCACAGCCGGTGCCGCTGAATTTGACTTTATTCTAAAATGAACGCAGGACGCAACATAAAATCCTGCACCTGTTTAAACTGCTTCTGCTTGCCATACTCGAGGCCACTCAGTTTACAGCTGAACGGCGCAACACATTTGGCAACTTTGCCGCTATACATAAAACAAAAAGCAAAGAAGAAAAAAATTACATTGCAGTATTAAATTTCAACACTACGCAAAACTATAATAAAAAAACAAAAAAAAAATATCTACGAAAATTTATGAAATATATGTTTCAAGTTTTGCCAGCAAGAGCACGTGTCCTGCGCCCAACTCAAAGCGCATCCTTGTTTGCAGCTTGCCAATTAGTAATTTACGACTGTTGCCAACTATTTGACAACAGTTGCAGGACCTTTTCACTTCGATCATGTGTCCTTTGTACACGCTTCTGTGCATTTAATTTTAGCAATTACTGTTGCTGTGCTTGTGCCTCTGCTTGTGCTTCTTCTTCTTCTATTTTTTTTTTGTGTTTGCCATTTAATTACATATTTCAATGGTACCAAAAAAAAAATGTTGTTAACTTTGTGCGCACATTAGTAACAAACATATACGCACAAATAAACGCCCACACACATGTTCCACAGCGTTGGTCATTGAATTTGCCATTTACAGATCTATTTTGGTGCCTTCAGAGAAATTTTGTCTTTTAGTCCAGCAATTCACTAATTAAAACAGGTAAGGGGAGTAAGTTAGATGAAGTTTTGGTTGAGCTGATAACATTATTTAGCGCATCTAAAATGAATATGTTTTTAAAAGCAACAAACAAATCTAATTCGTAGAAATCGTTATTCAAATGTAACATAAATTTTTACGTACAAAGACAAGAACCGTTGCAAGCAAAGACATGAACCTTTGGATTGTGTTTCGTACATAATTCGTCGCAAGTAAGGCAATGTTTTTATAGACACATATGCCAATATGCAATGCTCTGCAAAAACATTTAAACTTAAGGCAGAACGGGTTTACTGACATATACTAATAAAACAACATTATTATGCTACAATAAGAAATGCTCTATTCTACTTCAAAAAAATAATATGAATTATAGGCAAAAATAATATGAGCACTTTAAGCGGACGATTTTAGGTCTAGATTTTAATTTTGTTTTAATACATATTTTATAATAAATGTTTTGATATAATTTTAAATTCGTAAAAATACTGTTATATTTTTATTACGCTTCGCTTCGTCAAATTTTACGAGTGAAATGGTTTAAATCCATTTCGGTTTTCATAAAAAATGCGTTAAAAAGGCACTTTCGCTAAATATTGGTCATGTGCCCTTGAGGAAACTATTCATGAGTTCGCTAAGCGTATTCAGTAGTTCCTGCATCTGTAGCAAATAACAGGTCTCGAACATTGAGTATTGCAAACATAGAGTGGAAAACGGACTCGACGAGAAACGCAAACGAGCCAAATTATCGCAAAAGTGTCGCCCTTGGCGCAAAAGTGTACCAAGAAATAAGTCGATGCTCTCATTTTACTTACCAAGAAACAGAGGAACAAGAAAAATAGGCTATAGGCTAATAGGCAATATTAATATTGATACTCTCTGATTTTACCCACCCCAACCTTACAATTAATTCATCTTCTTGAATAATCAGGGATGCGTTTGAAAATCATCGATGCAGGAAAAACACCATCGATGTCTTTAGCCAAAAACATCGATGACTCTCCACCTCTAATTATCCAACTCATTCACCCAATATCAATGATTCCAACACGGAAACGTATTCTTATTTTATTATGTTTAATCATCGTAGTCATTTTATTTGTGCGTCTTTTACTTTATGACAGGCAGGTTAGTATGTGGAATATTTAAGTTTTGTAATAGCAGAGATATAAACTGTTTTCTTGATTATCAACGTTTACAGGAACCAGTACAATACCGGCGAGAGGCGGGAGCGCCTGTACTCGTCACGGTGTTTTATGAGGCGCTTTGTCCAGACTCGAAATTCTTTATAATAAAGCAATTGTTGCCGGCATACAAAGCCGGAGCGCCACTGATGGAAATTCAGCTAGTACCTTACGGAAAAGCGCACACGTCAACAAATAAGGACGGAACTTTTACATTCGACTGTCAACACGGCGAGAAAGAGTGTCAAGCTAATATGTACCATTCCTGTGCTATAGAAGCCATTCAGGATCCACTAATTAGGCTAGAGGTCATTGCCTGCATGATACGTGACAATCGTATGCCGAAAGAGGCTATGCAGAAGGTAAATGATAATGAGTTAACCATTACCTCTTTAATGACAAGGTAATTTTTTAAAAATAGTGCGTCAAACAACACAGTGCGGAAAATGCAGATCTCATTGAAAAATGTTATGACAGCTCGCATGCTGGAGAGCTGTTGAAGCTTAGTGGCGATGCGACACATGCTTTACGTCCAGCTGTTTCATTCATTCCTACAATCACACTAGATGGCTCCCAGGGTCGTCAGGCATCAATATTGAAAAACTTGTTGTCAGAAGTATGTAAAATAGCAGGCGATACTGATCAGGCTGAGCAGATATGCAAGGAACACTGATCCTTGGCATCCTAGTTCGTCAATTAACGCTTATAAATGTTGTAAATAGTTGCATTTGTTTAATTTTTGTACACTTTTTTATATGTAATTTTTAAATTAATTTGCCTTGTAACAAAATTGAAATTGGTTCGTACAAAAATTTTTTAAATTATGTTATTGTTCATTAGTAAAAACATGATTTATTTAATTATTAACAATTACTATTTAAATATAATGTTCTTTTTATATTCTGTCAATCAAAACAAGACTTTATGCTTAATATATCAGTTTGTAAACGATAATAAAACACAAAGATTTTAACACACAAATTAATTAACGTAAATTGATTTTTGTTTTATCAATACACAATTCGATATGTCTATCAAAGTTCTCCTTCAGGGTCTCACTGTGATCGCCGCCAGCGGCATCGTCATGCAAAAGCAGAGAAAATCGCTTCATAAGGCATGTCTTTGCATCACATAGATTCAGGGAAATATCGAATTTGATGCCCTCCAATCCTGGTATCGTCTGTAACTCTTTGTCAGGATAACGTTTAAATAGTAACGAAAATTCTCCATTTTCCACACGACCCGAGGTTTTGTTGGCATAAAATACTGGATTTAAAGACTGTATGGTCCACTTTTGTGGCGCAGCATCCGTGAATTTCAAACCATCCGTCAGCGCTATAGTTATTTTAACGCCTACATTTTCGCTACGGAAGAGTGGCATACGGAGTAGCAATTGTAAGGCATTGCGAAAGTTGTTTGGCGCGTCGGTTTCTGTTACAGCGGTTTGGCTAAAGTCTAATATGAAGTCGGACACCAGCAAAGTTTTTAAATTTACCAATTGAATTATATGATTGTTTGTATTGGCCACAAGTAAATTTTGTCCGGTTTGATCAACACAGATGCCAGCCGGCTCATTGAAGTACATTTCCTGACCGTCCTCGTTTTTAGTCAACAGCGTCGTTATTGAATTCGTTGCAGGATCGATTACTTTGAGCTTGTGATTATAGGTATCGGCCACATAGATTTTGTCATTAGCATGATTGTATGCCACTGCTAAAGGATGCTGCAGTTTTGCGCCAAATTGCTTGCCGTCAACGTCACCAAATGCAAAAAGGTTCTGAAAAATATGTCATTAGCAATAATAATTTACTATTTTTAAAAGCGCAATGCCAACCAACCAATGGATTTCGGTCGCCTCCAACGACAGGTAGAACTTTGCCATCCACCATAGAGGCTTTACGTATGCTGGAGCTTTCACTATCAGCAATGAAAACGAAATCCTTGGCCATAGCAAGGCCGGAAGGCTGTGCAAACGCCGCATTTTGTGGATATGAGTTATTGCGATTCTCCTCGAGTCCATTGCCAATTAAGGTGACACAGCAACGTGGTTCAAACTTGCGAAACTTCCACCAAATGATGCCTTCGGGAAAGTAACCCCATATTTGATGTGTGCCAGCCATTGATATTAATATTATAGTTTTTTCGGGCACATTCTTCTCGTCCAAGTGGAACGACATATCCATATCCCTTGTCCGAAATATAGCCACATCCCACGGTGACGATATTGGTTGCAGTGGACCCGCACGACCACCGGTTCTATCATTGCCCTGATGACCGGTCCCCGCGAGCGTTTCCACTAATGATTTGCTTAGTGTAATTTGCCGCAAAGCATGGTTTTCAGTATCGGCAACAATTAGTGTGTCCTCATCAAAAAAATCCACGCCCTGAGGGCAATTAAAGCGCGCTGCCGTGAAGTCACCATCCACAAAACCGGTTTCAAAACCGCCTACCTTGTGTTGAACTACTCCATTGGCATCGACTACCAAAATTCTATTATTGCCCGCATCAGCTATGGCATACAAGCCCTGCAAGCTTCTTGCAATTTTTGCTGGAAAACGCAGATTCGATGCTGGCTTCGAGTCAAGATAGTTTTGTAGTGGTAAACTTGCATTACTTATTTTCTGCTGCCGTTCAAAGTACTTTAAAGCAACGTCAATGAAACGCTCCAGGAATACACCATGACCTTCGCCCATTAGTAGCAGCAGGGGCAAACCATCGGGTCTAAGCACGACCAGTGAGGGCCAGCAGCGTATGCCAATTGACCGCCACAGCGATGAACGCGGATCGTTGACAATAGGATGCTTAATACCATAACGTTGCGCAGCCGAGAGAATATTTTCGCTGCTCCGCTCATTTTCAAATTTCGGGCTATGGACACCCACAACCGCAAGGCCAGCTTCTACCGGAAAACGCTCCTCCAATGCTCTTAATTCGGGCAGTACGTGCATACAATTAATGCAACAATATGTAAAGAAATCCAAAACGACCATTTTCCCTCTCAGACTTTGTAATGACAACTGTTCATTCACGTTAAACCATTCAAGATCTGAAACCAAAACAATGGCACCTTTAATCTACAAGTGTATCGATTGAGGGAATATTTACCTTTCTCAAATTCAAGCTGCATCTTTTTTATTGGTTCTAGCGAGACGTCCGTTTCCCAGCGCTCCAAAAACTCTTCAAAAACTTTCTCCCAGTCCGCTTTCTTGGTGACGCTTTGATAACGCCCTTGTAGATCTTCGGTTATATATGCTAATACATCAATTGGTAAAAGGTCTTGATTGTCCTCCATGGTTCAACGTTTTTTTTAAATAAATAGAGGCACTGGGTAGAATTTTAATTTTCTTTTATATGAGACGTAAAAAACGCTCCCACTGCGCTCTCCATTCGAATCGACTTGCTTTTGGAATTTGGATACCTGCACCTACTCAAACTATGTTGTTATGAAAAGACAGGTGATAAAGTGATGACTACGCACATGTAAGCTGCAAATGTACCGTGACTTGCGGCAAACCAAACTGTCAGCTGACGCTCTGTGAAATTTTCCAGCACTGGCTGGAACCATAAATGATGCTGGTAACAAACACTTGAAGCCACTCGGAATGCAACTCTTCATTTGTTTTGCATTTGCAGGTCTACCAATCAACGAAAACAGCATTTTAAACAGTCTCCAACACTTACTAGCAAGCTGTTTTTCACGCAGAGTTTAGGTCTTTTATTCTAGTTGGATTCTCGTTTCGGACGCACTGGTTCTTCGTTTTGTGCTTGTCCTTCCTTGCAAGCAATAACATTTTTAATTTTTTGAATTAAGTTGTGTGTGTTAAAAAATAAATAAAGCTCGTTTGCCGTTAATATACAATATTAAAAAAGAAAATATTATGGGAAAAAGTGAACAGCGTTCAAACAAGTGTCAACAGCGGACTAACTGTGAAATTGCTTCAACCAACGAGATTATTGCAAACGAATTCCAACTAGAAAATTCATTAATTGCAGCAAGCTTTACAAAAGGCGGCGGAAAATCAATTGCGCGTCCACTAAAATGCAACAAACTGATAAATGTTTGTAAAAATTCGATGCTACTCAGTGTGCTATACGTGTTAATATTATCGAGTTGTGTAAATTTTGGATATTGTGCTAGTGCTTTCAGCAACGATGCGAAATCGCTTGTTGCGGCGCATTCCGCCGATACGCAAGAGGAAGCACTGCTGCCAACCGACTTGAATCAAGATGCGGCTTTTGATATGTTTTTACTGGACGATGGCAATCATTTAAGGCAAGTTTCAATATTATCAAGACACTTAATTAAAGTAAGTACATCTTTAGTATTTGTTGGATATTTTTTGTGCATTACTGAAAATTCTCAACGAATGCTTCAATCTATAATAGGCTTACTAAGCACAAACGTCGCTCTGCTGGAAATACTTAAATTTTTGTTCAGTCTTAATTAATTTCATTGGCAATCAATGTCGCTTCTTTTCATGAAGAAAAACAACACACGCAATTATGCGACATAAAAAGACAAAAAGCCAAAAGCCTTTTTGTGTCGGCGCCAAAATCACATATTTTTTGTCTTTATTTATAATTAAAGTAATATATATTCGTCTAGCCTTGTTTAAACGACTATTGACCGCTTTTTACACCTCCCCAACTTTGTGTTTCGTATCTTTGTTATTGCTTGTTGCCAAAATTAATCAATATTATTAATATTAGCATCTTGGCCAAGCACAACAACAACAACAAAATGAAAATTGTTTTTCACAGTGCGAGACATTTCGATTTGATTTTGAACGCAATTTTTTCCATTAACAAATCAAGATGCAAAAACGTGCTGTCCAACAGGATTTCCGAAACATTCGATTACGAAACAATTTTGTGATTTCAAATCAGTTTAAGTTACAAAAACAACATGAAAAATATTTTCTATAGTATTTGTTTTAATTGTTTATTTGATGTCCAAATTGAATTTTCCTGATCTTTATTAAAGTTGAGGGTTATTTAAAATGAAACCTTAAAAAAATATATTGAACTTGATGAGAAAGTTCAGCTGTCATAATTCCGTATATACTGAGTGGTACTATGAAGCAAAGAATTATACATATATATATTTATCTTTTATTGGATATTATTTATATATTGCGGTTTTTTTCGGATGACGCATTCAAATCTTGCGAGAACCTTTTACAATAAAAGTAAAATTAAGTATATTTAATTAATATGTTCATATTAACAATTTGAACTGATAAGGTTGTAGTTGAATTTTAATCAGCATATTTGCTGATTACTATCATAATTTTGGCTTAATTTCATATATTTCCCTTGAGTAATTTATAAATTGTTCGTCACAAAGATGGTAAATCTAATTATACAATAAACCTCAGTGCGATTTCTTTGGAAATTGTATTAAGATAATGCGTTGAGAATACTAATGTTTGAAAATCTGAATAAAAGATAAATAAGTAAACAAAATGGAAGTGAATACTGGATTTTTTTGAAGTTGAATGTTGCAATGATTTTTATTCTTTTGTTTACTTTATCCTCAACGCCATGCGTCGATGTACAAAGAGAGAAAAAGAAGTGGAAATAAAAAATCACTACTCACAATTTGTTGATGACTCAATTTTGCGACATTATACATTATTATCAAGTTGTTATCGTCAATAAGAATACATACAAAAGCACTTACATAAATACAGATATATCTGTACTTACATACATATATGTATGCATGTATGTTTATTTGTTTTTCTGTTTAGCTTAATTGAAACTATTTTTTTTAATAAATCTTTGAAGATTGAATGTTTGCTGAAGGAATTGAAAAAAAGAAAATAGAAAGACGAAGGTTAGACATACAGATGCAGGTATATATCGTACATACATTCGTGTATATATACATAAATTAGTATCTGAAGATCCCATCAATTTATTTGCCAAATCTATTTTTAATATTTTTTGTTTTGACTTCATACGCAAAACGTGAACATGTTTTATTTTCAAAAGCGTCGACGACGGCTACGACAACGAGACGACGACGACGACGACGCCACGAATCATAATCGCCAAGAGTTTTGTCGATGGCCAGCAGCTGGACGTCATCAACGGCTGAAATCACCATGACCAATGTATAGGTCAGTGCGGTGCGGTGGGCGGTACAGAGTGAAGCAACAGAATCGATGTGTTTTAGTAAACCGCACTTATCTGCATTTTTTGATGTCCTCTCGCGTTTCTTGCCACTCTCTCTCGCTCCGTCTCTCTCTCTGTGTTTGTGTTTTAGCCGCTTTTCTCTTGTTGGCTACAGACAAACACACACACGCACAAACGCATACACATACATTTAAAGCTCAAGTACATTTTTAGAAGACGTACGTCGTGAGCAAAATGGCAAACACGTCTGCACTCATATCGCAAAATAACCACAAGAACAAGCACACACACACACACACACATACATTGTATATTTATATATGTATGCTCACATGCTCCTCGTATAGTGTCTGTCAGTGCTCAGAACCAACCGTTTCGCTCCACTCGACTCCGCTACGTTTCGTTTTGTGCCGTTTCGTCTCTGTCGACAAACCATATCCGAACCAATCTGGATTGCGTTGGTATGAACAACAACAAAAAACGACAACAACAACGTCAACATTTATTGTTTTGCGATAGAATGTTTGTGTATATTTAATTAATGACTTCTTCTGCTCTTCGGCTATGCCAAAAAGCGAATTTTGTTGTGTTGTGTTGTGTTTTGTTCTGAGGCGGCCCAAGTAGAAACTAAATTGTTCAGCGTACGCCTGTAAGTGAGAAGAGCGTGTTGAGTCAGCAGTTCAATTAAATAATTAAATTGAGTCTTGCAAAAAAAAAAAAAAAACAAACAAACCAAACGTTAGTCAAGTCGAATCGAATCGCTGATTTCACTTGACTTGAACGTCACACTTGCGCTGAGATTTCAAGATCAAATGGGGATCAAGCATAATTAACTAATTCAATTGCGAGAATTTCATTTTGCAATCTATCATGATTTTTTTATGACATATCAGTATGAGTTACAATATTTTATTGATTTACAAATTACTTTTAGAACTTTTTGTGCTTTGTCTTGTTTTAAATGCGATTTGGCACACACTTTGTACTTGTACGGCCTCGTTTGCAAAGCTGGAAAAATCCAACTTCAGACTTGTGTGGAAAAGTGGAACGTTGTGTGTTTTGTTTAAAGAAACAAAGCGAAGACGTCACCTAATCCGGTTTACAGATAAAAAACCGCTGACTTTATCATCGCACAAGCATACTAATTGCCTTGCAGCCTTGTTGCAGTGCAAAAATATGCTTTTGATCTGAACTGTTCTGTTGATATTTTTATACTTTTTCACAAACGCCAAAATACACTTTTGCAGTGAATTCATACTTTAATGACATGCTTTGTGTTAACATTAATCAGTCGCTTTTTATATATATATATGCATATTTTTTGCACTTCGTCTTTGTTTTTGTTTTGCCATATTTTAGTTGGTCACGCCCTGAATATATGTATTATTAGTTGTGAAAGTATTTTGCCCAAATGCGATAACAAAATTGCTGTATTACGTTTTTTTGTTTAGCATTAAATCTGTTTTTTTTTTTATTTTAATAATTTTTTATTTATTTTGTGATTTTTATTGTTTGCTTTATGACTCGCTCAAAATCCGTGCGCTTAAAAGCATGCAATCAATTCCACTAGCGCGACAACAACAAAAATGCGTCATTACTTTGCAACAACTTCGGCTTTTGCTTCGCTTTGGCAACAGGTGTAACGGTAGATTGGCTATTTTCAAAAATCGAACTTGACGACAAAGTTTTGATTTTAGATAACTTATTTTCTTCTTTCCTTTGCGCTTCGTCTTTGTGTTAATCGTGACGTTGTTTTGCCGCCGCTTTCGTTAATTCGAGTTGTCATATAAACATATGTATATGTATGTATATGTATTAATGCATATGTGTGTTCGCTAGCCGATTTGTTTTTGTTTTCTGTATAGACATGCTTATTCGCCGAAACAGTCTAGATAAGATTACAGCTATTGCGTCAAATGTGAAACACGCCCTTGTTAGTTGGCTTGTTAGTGTATTACAACACACAAACAAACACACCAACACATTTTCCACTTTCCCTTTTGATTGACTTTAAAAAAATCTAAACAATAAGTGTGAGCGTATGTATGAATTGTTATTGATTTGTTTCAGGCTGCCTCAAATGATGCCATCAGCTGATGAGTAAACTTATCGCCATCACCTCAGCCGCATAAGAAATTTTTTTTTTGTACTTTTGTTTATAGCTTATAACGTAATATTTGTGCAGTCAGATTGATCGATGAAGTGATCGGTCCTATTTCTATTTATACTCCTGCAAAAAGAGTATATTATCTTTGGCGTGAAGTTTGCAACGCACAGAATACATATACATTTATATTCATATATATATACGACGAGACGAGTTCAAATAACCATGTCCTTCTGTCCGACAGTCTGCTTAAATGCGAACTCCTCCCAGAGTTTTAAACATATCGAAAAAATTTATATGCAGAATTTCTTCAGATATGTCCCGTCATTGTATATCTCAAAATTATTTCGATCGGACCACTATAGCATATAGCTCCCATAGGACCGATCGGCCAAAAAGAAGGTTTTTGTTGGAAAAACATTTTTTTTCTTGAATATTGTCAGACCAAATTTTGCAATTATATGATTCTTATTGGAAAATTCAAAAAAAAATAATTGTGTAATACGAATAATTGGGTAAATGTTTGCATGAGTATATATGTATGTAAATTTCTGCAAAGCCGAAAAAAGCTCCCTTACTGGTTTTAGTTTATTTCCGTTTTAGAAAAAACAGTGCCAATCTTTCTGGCCCATAAACAATCTAAAAACAAATCACGTTGCCGAATAAGCTTAATTTTTTTTTATTATTATTTGTGTCTTATATCTCTAATCTCATTGACAAGCATGCACGTTGTATATGTACTCTGTAGTTTCGATATGATTTCAAAGTGATAATGGAAGTGTTGCGTGACGCAATTTGCGGCATGAAGTGTTTGCGCAAAAAACCGGTGCAATTTCGTATAAATTAGTAATTACTAGTTAGCACTTGTTCCAATTTTTATACATACAGACAGACATACATATATACCGATGTATATATTTTTTCTTTCTTTTATCTGATATCACGAGATACACGTACCGTGTGCTGATAACGCGTGCCACTTAACCTAATAAAGTGCGTGACGAAGGATAAGATGATATCGATC
Source organism: Phortica magna (assembly GCA_037044515.1). Classification (NCBI taxonomy): domain Eukaryota; kingdom Metazoa; phylum Arthropoda; class Insecta; order Diptera; family Drosophilidae; genus Phortica; species Phortica magna. The sequence goes on from JBAMBP010001347.1 coordinate 199,045, forward strand.
GATTGCCACTTGAATATTGTTTACCAGATTCCATTTTATAAAAGTTTAATTTTAGATCGTCTTTACTTACTTTTCATTTCACTTTAGACTTAAAAACTGTTTCCAAATGATAATTATTAATGCCTTCTTATCCTTCGTTACCTTGAGCCACACAGCACATATGACACTTCAATATTCACACTTGGAAAATGCGTCTGAGTTGAAAAACATAATTCTTCCTTTTATTGCAATTATGAGTTGTCATTTTAATGTGATTGATGATTTTTTAATTTACTTCTTTTCATCAGTCGTCAACGTCGACAAGTAACAACGACGACAACGTCAAAGCCAACGGATATAGATGCCGTTAAAATAGTTGGCATACGTGTGGATGAAGGTGAATTCGAGTCGGAGGACGGCGTACCAAGCGTTTTAAGCGACAAAAATCAGGAAATTCGCATCTTTGGTAACGGCCTTGGTTACAATACGGTTATCGCATTCACGACTGCAACGAATTTGGTAAAGGGTCCCTGCCTAAAGCCAGACACTTCTTTCTTTTTGCCCCATAACGTCTCCGAGGACGGCTTAACTGCTGTCTTTACGGTCATCTTTCCTGAGAAGGAAAATACTTATTTTATATGCGCAAAAAATGGTGAAAAAGAAGAAGGTGTAAGTAAAAATTTAAATAATTAATTGTTAAATCAGTAATACATATTTATATCGTACATTGCAGACTTCGGCTGCGTCCACAACACCATTTGAGCATCAGGGAAATTCTGAATGGACGAAAATCAAAACTCATAAACCGCTTATGCCCACATGGATTGCTATAATCGTTATTGTTGTGTGCCTTGGTTTCTCATCGCTGTTCTCGGGCTTGAATTTGGGTCTAATGTCACTTGATCGCACAGAATTGAAGGTGAGTACTTCATTGCTATTGAAGCCAATCGAGTTCACTTTATGTCAACGCTCTCAATAATTTATTCTCCTATGTTACAAAGAACTCTAAAAAACAAACAATTAATAAATATGAACATTAAGCTGCCATATGCATTATGTGTCTCAATGTAACATAGGCGTTTTATTGAAAATGTTAAGCTTTATTTATTTTTTTCGTTAAATGGCTATTTTTAATTACTGTTGTGTCTAGATTTTGTGCAACACCGGCACACCGAACGAAAGAAAACATGCCGCCATTATTCAACCAGTACGAGATCAAGGTAATTATCTCTTGTGCAGTATTCTCTTGGGTAATGTGTTGGTTAACTCCACATTTACCATTCTGCTGGATGGTTTGACTTCTGGACTTGTTGCTGTCATTACTTCAACACTTGCAATTGTGCTTTTTGGTGAAATCACGCCACAGGTAAGCGCGCTCAGTTGCACCATCTGTCTTATTATTCTTTTTTGTCAAAAGTCATACTTAACTCGAATCTAAATTATAGGCCATTTGTTCAAGACATGGGTTAGCGATCGGAGCGAAAACGATTTACATAACCAAAACGGTTATGATTCTCACATTTCCGCTGTCGTATCCCATCTCTATGATACTGGATTACATGTTGGGCGAAGAGATTGGCAATGTTTACAATCGTGAACGTTTGAAGGAGCTGCTACGTGTAAGTAGTTGACATCATTTGCAATTGAAAAGTTTAATTGAGTGCTCTCGCAACGCACAGGTGACGACCGGCATCAACGATCTGGACAAGAATGAGGTGAATATTATTTCGGGCGCTTTGGAGTTAAGAAAGAAAACGGTGGCCGATGTCATGACGCACATAGACGATACCTTCATGCTTTCGTTGGAGGCCATACTGGACTTTGAGACCGTGTCCGAGATCATGAAGTCGGGCTACTCACGTATACCCGTTTATGACGGCGATCGCAAGAATATCGTCACCCTGTTGTACATTAAGGACTTGGCATTCGTCGATACCGATGACAGCACGCCATTGAAAACGTTATGTGAATTCTATCAGAACCCCGTACACTTTGTCTTTGAGGATTATACGTTGGACATCATGTTCAATCAGTTTAAGGATGGCACCATTGGTCATTTGGCATTTGTGCATCGTGTGAATAATGAAGGCGACGGCGATCCATTCTATGAAACCGTTGGTCTCGTTACGCTGGAGGATGTCATTGAGGAGCTGATACAGGCCGAAATTGTCGATGAGTTCGATGTGTTTGTTGACAATCGCACCAAGATACGACGCAATCGACGCAAACAGGACTTTACCGCATTTGCCGAGCGTCGCGATACTCAATCGACACGCGTGTCACCGCAATTGGCTTTGGCAACATTCCAGTACTTAAGTACATGTAAGTTCATTCAAAACAGACTCATTTGCTTGTTTGGAAGTTGTATTGACTTTGATTTTTGTTTACAGCTATTGATGCCTTCAAGAAGGATGTGATTTCGGAACAGATTTTGCGTCGTTTACTTAATCAAGACATATTTCAACATGTTAAATCGAAGGGTAAACACAAGGAAGATCCCAGTCTTTTTATATTCACTCAAGGCAAGGCTGTCGATTTCTTTGTACTTATACTGGAAGGCCGCGTTGAGGTTACAATCGGTCGTGAGGCGCTCATGTTCGAAAGCGGTCCCTTTACTTATTTCGGCACACAGGCTTTAGTGCCCAATGTTGTTACTGGTATGTGTAACAATCTGAAAAAAGAAATGTTTAATTGTTATTTAATGCCAATGATTGTATGTTTGCTTATATGTAGAATCGCCAACACAAATTAAGGGTTCACTGCAATCGCTCAATATGGACACTAAAATACGTCAAACATTTGTGCCGGATTATTCGGTGCGTGCCGTTACGGATGTTATTTACATTGCCGTCAAACGTAATCTGTATTTGACGGCCAAAAAGGCAACATTGCTGGAAAAATCACGAAAATCGGGTACCTTCTCAAGTGAAACATTTGATGATGAAGTTGAGCGTGTAAGTTAAATGTTGCATGCATGCTATATGTACACATAACATCTGTGTGTGTTGTTTGGGCCAAATGTATTAACCAAAATGCTTAAAATTCTAAATTTTTAGTTGTTACACTCAGTAACTGATGATGATAGGCCACGCCTTATTTCTGCATCCAACCAAGGTTTGCATCACCACTCCAAATCTAACAAAAGTGCAACAAGCTTACATTCAAACGACGTAAGAGAACCGTTTAACAAGCATTAGCTTCTATTTCATTTGAGTCTACAATAGTTTCTAATTCTTGACCAATTTTTACAACCACACAGGACACATCACCAAATGGTAATAGCCAAAATCAAACCACACCGAAAGCCGATACCGAAGATGCTTCTGTGAGCAGTTTTATAACATCGGAAATAGCGCCCGACTTGCCCAACGGTGAACATGATGAACGTGAGGCGGCGAGTGCGGCTTCATCGCCGTTGCTACCAAAAACGGAAGAGAACAAAAATCCCAAAGAACAAAAACCACAATAACAATCTTTGTACAATACCAACAACAACAACAACCTCCAAAAAAACTTATTCGCTTAGCACCGTGCGGCGATATAATTTTTGGAATAGTTCGCTTTGATACATAAAAACACACTAACTAAGGTAGGAAATGAAAACCATCTGTTTTTAACGGTTTTTTGTTCGGTGTACAACAACAACAACAACAAAAACAAAATTGATATACTCAGTTGCATTGTTGCCATTTATTCCATTATTCTTTATATTGAGTACTCTAATGTTACATTGAGCTGAACATCATATAAGACAGTTTAATCTTAAGTTTAGATTATTCAGATTTAATGCTAAACTGTCTTGTGTGTTGTCTATGTGGCTTGCAACATAGAAGCTCATAATGTTATGAATATTGGAATATGTGTTTTGTACGATTGCTCGCGTTAAGATTCAATCCCAAATTTTTGAATATTTGATAGTTTTGTTCTTTTTAATATTAAGTTTAATGTGCTTAAATGTAAAAGTCAATTAGTGAGTATTGTATTTGTATTCATGCAATCTGTTTTTTCGAAAAGTGCGCGTACTCTAAAGTTATACACAACCTACATACAAACATACATTTCGCTTTGTTGTATTTTTATTATTGTATAATTAACTTTGTATTGAAAAGTTTTCCTGTAAAAAAAAAAGAACAACAACAAAGTTTAGCAATGACTTCGACTTCCAAACTTAGATATTTTAAAAGTGTTTAAAAATCAAATAATTGAAATTATAATTACCTCAAGAAGCGTTAAGCGTAAAAAAAAACATGAAAAAAAAATGTGTACTCAGAAAATGTACTTAAGAACAAAATAATTAGTTGGCGACCAACCAAAGCCTCACCCCTCTTCACCAACATTGTCTCAAAACTTGTGTTGGGTTAGCGTGTTCTTTATACTAAAATTGGTTATTGTCTTCAAACTTGAACTTCTTCTATTGTATCGAACATTTTTAATGACAGAACTTTACTGGAAATTAAATACAATTTTGAACACGTTGAACCAACTTTAATCATTACTTTACTGCCGTCTATTTTAAAATGTGAAGAAAAGAAGAGCTGTAAGCAATTTTCCAAGCAACAACAATTGCGGTAAAAAAGCAAAAAAAAAAAAAAAAACATACGACATTTAACAATTTGAGTATTTAACTTTAGTAATATTATTATTAATAACAATTTTTTTTTTGTTTGTTTCTCTAATTGTTGCGCATTGAAATCATTAAATGAGATCAGAAAGTATGTTGAACTGTTACATTTAGTAAAGAGATTATACTATATTTGGTAGGTTGGAAACCTCTATTGTTGTTCATTTCATTATACAATATATTGCAAAGTGTTTGCAGATATATTTATGCCACACACATACACTAACACAAGACACAAACAAGAAACAACCTTAAAGGCTTGTTTAGTCTGTACAAGTTCACTTATAAATTTTGGAATTCGAAATAGTTTCCTTTAATAAAGTAAAAAGATTATTTTCTTAACTTTTTCTAATTATAATAAATAATATAAACACATATTTTTTTTTTGAATTACAACAAATAAAGTATGTACCAAAATTCACGCAAGATTCGAACATTTACATAATTTGTACGATTTGAAAATATTGTCATACCATTTGTTTATAAATCTTTCGTTTCTCAACGAAAAACAAATTCGAAAGCGAAGATGTCGAAAGCGACAACAATAAAAGATGCCTTGGCCAAATGGGAAGACCGTACAAAACAGGAAGCCGTAAAGGCCAAGGAAATTGGCTTGCAGTTTCAATATCCGCCCATAGAGAAAATGGATGCCACTTTGAATACGCTACTCGAGTGCCAAAAGCTGAGTCTCTCCTCGAATATGATTGAGAAAATTAGCGGCGTCAGTGCGCTTAAGAATCTGAAGATACTCTGTGTGGCGCGTAACAACTTGAAGACAATTAACGGCATCGAATCCCTTGCGGAAACACTCGAAGAACTCTGGGTTAGTTACAATAATATTGAGAAAATTAAACCGATTGAGTCAATGAAAGCGCTCAAGGTGTTTTACGTTTCAAACAACTCGATCAAGGATTGGGCTGAATTCGTGCGCATGGCTGTGCCGCCGAATTTGGCGGAAATTACTTTTATGGGCAATATACTGTCTGAATCGATGGACGCTACGGCCTTCAATGCAGAAGCTATACGTCGTCTACCAAACTTGAAGAAGCTGGACGGCGAGCCCGTCATACGTTGAGCTGAGCAGGCAATTGTTCAACATATCGATGTGATGATGATTTTAATTGAGTTCGAAACTGTTTAATAATATAACATATTGGCGCAATGATCAATGTTTTTTAACTTAAGCTATAAACTTTATCATGGTTGCCTGGTGTCTGAGAACTGATAAGCAAAGCTTTTAATCTATTTTCTCATAGTTACGCTTTGGCTTTCCAAAAAGAAAACAAAGTATGAACAATTGATGCCAAAACAATAAGAATTTACAACATCATGCTGACAATGCCTTTTCCTCTTACCGCTTTAGTACTTCTAAACTCAGGTATATAAAACAATTTCGACGTTACTTTATCCGAAAAGTATATGATGCCGAAATTAACTTGGCAGTTTAAATTTAAAATTTTGAAAACAAGATTTCACTGAAAGGCGGTAGACAGTTATTATTTTACGGTATGATTAGATTAAATGTGCTGATATTTGCAATAAAGCATTTGAAAAAATCAAGGCAAAGTGTCGGCAAATGAAGTCAGTTGGTTGATTTGCCGGCCGATTGTCAATAAAGACGCTCACACACGCTTGATTTCAACAGTTGCTACGTAAGTTTGTCGTCTTGACGAAATGCTTCGAGTCATATTTACCAGCGTGCTCATTGCTTGTGTGCAACAAAGTCTGCAGGTCAGTCAACACTTTGGTTATAAAAGCAATACAAACAATAACAAGATTCTCTGATTAACTGCATAGAACTCACTGCCAAGTGATCCGTATTATGTTGCCGGTGTTGTGGAGTTTAGGCCCAGTACATTGGACGAAAATCTCAAGGCTTATCTTGAGTTAATTTCCTCAGCAGAGGCTAAAGATGTCGATATTATTGTTTTCCCCGAAATGACGCTCAACAATAATAGCGCAACTACGCTGGTACCGGACCCAACGGCTGGCATTGTGCCATGTGCAAGTCCAGAAGTCTTTGGCGATAATAGTCTGCTTGTTGAGCTGTCCTGTCAGGCTAACAAAAGTGACAAATATGTGGTGGTCAATGTAGCTGAAAAGGAGCCATGTCCCGCGTCTGCTGAAGACACAAGACCTTGTGCGCCGAGTGGTCTTAATATGTTCAACACAAATGTGGTTTTCGATCGAAATGGCACTGTCATTTCAAGGTATCGCAAGGTGCATCTCTTTGGCGAAAACCGCAACACGACCTTCCAGGCCGAAATGGCTAGTTTCGATACGGATTTTGGCGTGCGTTTTGGTCACTTTATCTGCTTTGATATCATGTTTTATACGCCGGCTAAGGCAATGGCCGATAGCTTGAACATACACGATTTCATATTTCCAACAATGTGGTTCTCACAATTGCCGTTCTTAACAGGTAAGTGAACAACGACCGCGTATACGCGTTATCTTGTTAGTTTGCTTATCTAACGTCTTATTTCCAACAGGTGTACAAATTCAACATGCATGGGCGTTTGGCAACGATGTGAATCTTCTTGCAGCCGGCGCGAGTAATCCGCTAGTCGGCTCGACAGGCACTGGCATTTATAATGGACGACGGGGCACATTGGTATCGGCTATGAAGCAGGATGCCGGTGAACGCAAGCTCTATGTGGCTAAGGTACCCAAATATCCAGAGACAAAGCGTCGCGAACGCCGTCAGGCTGTTAGTGAAAAGAATATTGTGTCACGTCTCAGCACTGAGATCTACCTAAAGCGCGATTATTTAGAAAATTATCGCACTGTGCTACTGAATCTTACCAATGAAAGTGAGCATAGTAGCCAAGTTTGCTACAATGATGACTGGTGTTGTGACTTCGAATTAGAGTGGACGAAAATTACGCCTTCTGATACCGCGGCCAAGCAATTTTATTCCTATCGACTAGCTGCATATGATGGACCGCGTAAGGACGTCGACGTTGAGGTGAACTATCTAAGGAACTGTGGCATTTTTACATGCACTGGCCCGGAAATCGATGATTGCGGTCTGCTATACTCTACACCGACCACACTCAATGTGTCGTTCACGCGTATTTCTATTAAAGTCAAATATCCGGATTCGCGGGAGTACTTAATCATGCCCAATAGTCTCAGGGATGATCTTCTGCCAATTGAGCCCAATCAGTTTGTTTGGCAAGTTGAGCGCATAGGGTAAGTTTTGTCTAAATAGAAATATATTTTAATTAAAGACTATTAATATGTTTTATTATTCAATAGTAATTACTCGCATGTGACTTATGCTACAAATGTGACCATTTCAAATCTGCTGACCTTTGCAACCTATGGCAACTATTACGATGATATAGACACATACAGAGACGGCGCAAGTATCTATAAGCTTTCGAACATTTTAATATTAATTGTTGCTTTGTCTACTTTTGTTAAAATATATTAATAAATCTCATTTGGATTATTTACAATATTGAAAACATTACACTCACTTTGAAAACATAAATTTAACGGATTGCAATCTTCAAATGACTCACCGGTCATAAATTTGATGTGTCGTTCACACACTATGAGTAATTGAAAAACGTATGTACATATATAGCATATATGTACATTTCTCTCTCTCTTGCTCCTGTTTAACTACTTCGTTCCCGCAAAAATGATTTGTTGGTGCGAACTTGAGTACGTTTTTGGCAGTGGTGGAGTAATCAGTAAGGAAACGTACCCAAACTACTTATTAACGATTTCCACATGGTCAGCGTTGTTAAACTTGGCCACGAAAGTTTTTTTCTAACAGTTCGACTGATAGAATAGAAGATTGTCATCTCAAATGAATCAAAATGGCAAAGCACAAAAAATGCTCTGCATCCTAAATCCGGAATGAATATGAAGTAGCAATCTGTGGTGGCAGCGACAGAAGTATTCACCACATTGGCCAGGTACAATGTTATCAATATTGAAGAAAATCTAATCTTCTTAGAAATACAATTAATTAATTGTATGTATTTAAAACAGATTAGCCGGCCGGTCGCCTAACTAAAATGCCTATACGTTTCTCTCTTTTACTCTCTTTAGCCGATGTTCTCGCGAGCAATGATCTTTTCGACGGTTAGATTGGCTTGTTAACATCGGCAGCACTGCAATGAACAGTTAGTTATCGCGCCATCACGAAATGGATTGCACAAAGAGATTTTTAGTTTTAAATTTTTTAACGACTTGCGTTTTTCAAACCGCATGCCAGGTAAGTTTGAAGTAAAGATAAACTGTCAGTAAACATTGCTATTGCGCTTTTAGGCTGCCGATGATTTCTATACGGCCGGCGTTGTTGAATTCCGGCCACGGATTGTTGGCGCCAGTTCGACAGATATACTTCAAGAGCATTTGGCCGCTTATATTGAATTGATACATTCAAATGAGGCCAACGAGACAGACATTATTGTATTTCCTGAAGGCACACTTAACAACTTGAACCACGCTACTGTAGTACCAGCACCAGCAGTAGAAATCAACTTATGCATCGATTCGACCAGTGATGAATATGAACCGTTTCTTAAGGCCATATCGTGTGCGGCGCGTGACACTGCCAAGTACATTGTGATCAACATAAAGGAGCGTGAACAATGTTTGGAGCAGCAGCCATGCGCCGAAAGCGGTTGGAATATATTTAACACTAATGTGGTCTTCGATCGAAGTGGACGCGTTGTCTCACGTTATCGCAAATGGCACGTCTACCTAGAGCCTCAGATAAATAAGACTGAGGCACCGGAGTATGCAATTTTTGAAACGGATTTTGGTGTGGCTTTTGGCCATATAATCTGCTTTGATATGCTATTCTACACGCCAGCGCAAGAGTTGGTTACTAAGTACGGCGTTCACGACATTATTTTTACAAGCATGTTCTACTCAGAGCTGCCGTTTCTAACAGGTAGGCTGCCGTTTACTTTGCCAAAGATTTTATAGTAATTGGGTAATCTTAAATGTAACAGCTACACAACTGCAACAGTCTTGGGCTTGGGGTAATGACGTCAATCTGCTTGCTGCTGGTGCCAGTTACCCCCAAAGCGGCGTTACGGGCTCCGGCATATATGCAGGCACAGCTGGTGCATTAGTACGCAAAATGGTTGGCGGCAAAGGCGAACGTGAAATCTTAGTGGCTCGTGTGCCTAAAGCCCGTAACAGCAGAAGCCAAGTAAACCAGAGCTTAGATAAAAAGGCACATCAAACAGATGTGTATTTACTCAAAGATCCGAAATTGACAAATTTCACATCCGAGTTATTGGACATCTCGTTTGAGAAATCTCAGAGCATCGAGAAACGTTTGTGCCACTCAGGACACTGTTGTACTTTTAACATTGCTACCAAGCCAACGGATCAAGGACTAGTGACCAACTTTTACCGTTATCGTATTGGTGTTTTCAAAGGAGAACGCAGCTACGAGGAAGAAGAATTCAGTAATTTACGCATTTGTGCGCTTTATGCTTGCACCAACGACAGCGTCAGCAGTTGTGGCGAATTATTTGGCACCAATAATATCGGCACTCCGTTCGCATTCTCTGGCGTTACAATCAATGGAAGTTTCGAGCATATGGAACGTACGTTGATTATGCCCAACACATTGGACACCGAACTTTACTCGCTGAATCCGGACACAATGGAATGGCATGTACATGACGACGGGTAAGTCATTTTTATATAGCACATTGAAACTTGCATGCAGATTTGTATTCTTAGTGTTGCAACTGAGGTTAGCATTAAACTGAAGGCGCCGCAAACTGAGCTCCTTACATTTGGCATCTATGCCAATGACTATGACAGCTCGTCCGCAAGTCGCTTGGATTGTTTCATGTATGGTTGTTTGTTATATATAATAACCTTGTGTTTTTTGCAAATTAGTTTGTAACAGCAACAATAAGTTACTGGTCTTAGTTTGTGTATGTGTTTTTATTATGATTGATTTGGTATTGGGTACTTTAATCTCAGATCAATGGTTTTATTTCGTTAAGCGAAGTTGTGTACATTTACAAAATGACTTGTACGTTTATATAATATTATAAATTAATAAGTTACGAGCAACACAATATCGTGTAAGAGTTTACACATGGGAGATCAAATCTTGCTGGGGATCTAGGATCCCGCGGTAAGAATACTCAATCTGGATACAAGTAATCTTGTAGAATGTTCTGAAACGCAATCTTTATTTTGCCACGATCGCGTCCATTTAATTTTTGTATGTCCGGCAAAAGACTCATCAGAAACATGGCATCCGGATCAGTTTTGCAATCGCAAAGGTCCGCGTGCGTCGCTTGTGTGCTCGTTAGGCTGCCAGTGGCAGTTGGCACCGTATTGCCACTAGTAGTGGGCGTATTGACAGTTTCCACACGTTGTTGTTGAAGATATGGCGGTAAGTGTCGCTGTGAGTGTGTTAGGAAACTAGTGGATGACGTTGCCACTGGCGACGCTGATGACATGTCAGGCTCGTGCTGTGCCGAAACAGAGCCACTGCTTGTCGTTGTGGTTACCATGTCCACAGGCTTTGCAAAAGTCGGACGTACAAAGGATATGTTTGAGTGCATCTGCAAGGATATAGCGCCACTTGAACTGGCCGTGCTCGATTGTACATCAAGCGTACGTGGTCGTTTAGCGCGCACCTCATCTTGGTATGTGCGCAATTGTATGCGATTCTGTTGCTGGTGGCGTTGTTGTTGTTGTTGACCATAACGTTTGTCCGAGGACGTACTGGCCAGCAAAGCCGAAGAGGATGGCGACAAAGCTGTGACCGCATCGTAGCCCATTTTAATAGATTGCGAATCCTCCTGTTCTTGAACCTCTTCGTCGCGGTCGTGGATATGAAGATGTGGTGAATTCGCTTCTTGCGCGTATCGTGCATCATGCTCGTACTCATCGACATGCTCTTCACATTCCGATTTGATGTCACTATCCAAAGCACTTTGGAATCTGGTACGTTGCTCTTCATCCATCATTTCCTCTAGCTCGGAATTATTGTGCTCATGCTCATCGAAATACTCTAGATAATTGTCCAACGGCTGTTGCGGTGAATTTGATGTTGTATTTGTTGGATTATTCTGAGCAGAGTTCTCCGTAGTGCAAACTGCTGCTCTTTCGCGCTGCATTCGATTTGATAAATTGCTCAAATGTGCAAGAGCGTCTTGAACTTGCGTATCCAATGACTTGTGATGTTGGTGTTTTTTCCGCAGGAAAGGATGCAGAAAGTACATGCGATCAAAGTATGACCAGCATGGCGGCACTTTTTCTTCCAAGTAGTTTGTGTACTCACGACGAAACGATATACGCAAATTGGTCCATTTGGCTAAACTAGTACCGGGATTTTTTTCCAGCTTCAAGTCCACTTCACGCCAAAAGTTCTCAACATACGGCCGGCAGAAATAGTACTTGTGTCGTGGATTGTAAATTGCCTCATCGCCCTGTACAATATCGATAAGCTTGAATACTTCTTCTGTGAGCCAACGTGAACTGCAATTGGCGGCTGCGGCATTGGAGGATACGCACGTATTGTAGTCACCAGGCATTATGATAGAAAACAACACAGAACTGTAATAGATTTACATCAGACATACAATTTTTTGCACTTGAAGCACTTAAAATCACAAACCGGGAGAGCACTCAGACGTAACACCTGACAGCAGCAGCTGTCGGAACAACAACCAACACTCAGGGGTGTATTGCGTATCTTAGTAGACAATTTCGATTCTATATAATCCAAAGCAATGAAATTCCACTGGAATAAGTCATTTTCGTGTTTCAATTTGTAGAAAACTAATTAATTGTTCAGATTATGAGTTATAGACGAATTTTACCAGGCACTATGTGGAGTGTCATAAAAGTAACTTTAAATGACTATACATATATCCGAAACTATAAAGTTGGGAGGCTATCTTATACTGCAAATTAAAGCTGGGACCGTAAGCTACATTTTTGCCAAATGAATCAATGCTCTATCTACTATAGTTTTTTAGTTATTAAGGTTTTAGAATTCAAAATGACTAATTAGTAAGAACTGGCGAATTTCAAGAGAGCACCTGTCGCTCTGAGCGAATGAGAGACACAATGTAAACAATGACAAGTGTCCCTGTAGCGCTGAGTGCTTAACATGTAAGTAACATTCAGTATTTCTGTTAATAACAGATGCGAGAATGATACGGGACTTGAAAAATGAGACAGATAAATAGGACACAACATGGGACTAACAGAGCTGTTTTCAGTGACGCACTGGCGCCTTTTTGACGCGGTTTCGAGACTGAAAGCGATGAGAAGCTTAAACACCTGCAAACAAGAAAACCGCTTGTGTCCGGCCCAGTCAGAGTGAGTGATGCCAAACTGGCCATTTCGTGGCTGTTTTTTGATGCAGACTCATAAGCAAAAATTTTACCATTTTTAAGTATCTTTGACGATGTCCATAAATTACGTGATTTGATTTCCTTGAAATTCAGACCCTTGCTTCCTCTTGATGAGATTTTGACGAGCCCCTCGCTCGGTATCTCACATGAGATTTTGCTTAAAATTTTAAAAACAAAATGTAAATTAATGTATTAAGATTTTCGCTGAGCCCCCGTCTCCCTTGGTGAGATTTTGCTGAAGGGTCCCCTAATTTATGGAAACACGTAGGAATCGAGTTCGAACTTTCATGAAACGGCGCCAAAAAATTTGCGTGATTTCGGAGAGACGCAAGCGCGCCAAATTAGCCATTTGTATTTTAACAACAGACATTCTTACTTATGATCTAGTATATTCACTCATGTTTTGGCTCCAGAATTAATGGCACCGATGGCACTATTAAAAAAAAAAGAAGAACACGTGCTTCTTCTTCATTGTGGTCATGTTCTCCAGAGATTCCCAACCAAATTCGCTACTAAATACAATCGAGTAAGAGTATCAATGCTTCAAATTGCAAAGAAGAAGACAATATATAAGCTGATATGTTTGAAAATTGTAATTGTGTAATTACAAAAAGCGAATACAATGTACTTTCCCTTTTTTTCAATTTGTTGTAGGTAATTATTCGCAATGTTCATGACACTTATCAATGAGTTATTTGAAATTTGTTCGTCCATCTACCTGCGGTCTGTGATAGATTTCAAACATTTGTTTACATTTTTCAAGAATCTTGTAATGCAGCAAATAGAAAGCAAGGTTATTTGAAAAATGTATTGAATATTACACATAAATAAGTTTGATTAATTCATAAATCAAATTATATCTACAATATATAAAGTGATGTATGCTAATTGAACGTACGTGTGTCAGCTACATGCACCGTTAAAACGAATCTAGAGCACTAGTACAATTTCCATATGAACGACGAGGTCTTCTGATTAACACCTTCAGCGGCATCGCACCGCCCTTGCCCATAACATTATGTGTTCTAGATACTTGCACATTTGTATTTAACACTATATGCCTTTTTTTCAATTTCCTTAATGACCAAAGATCATTTTAGAAATTTCGATTTAGTAAGAAAGTTGCTTTTGGTAGCGAAAGGCTCACAACGCTCAAGCGATTGCGTGCGACGTCGCATAACTTCTCTTAGTGATTAGAAAATATAAAAAAAAAATGCAAATAAAAGACAAGTTAATTTACAATGAGTCGACGAAATCACGACGCAGTTATGGCGGAATTCTAATGTTAGCGTTGGCATTTTTCCTATTCCTTGCGACTTTAATAACTGTCGCACTATTGGAGAGGAATTCAACGAGAGAAGATACTTTCGCTGTAGCGAATTTAATGAAACGCCTTCAGACTACTTTCGCAACAAGTGTTACTGACAGTGGTGAGGAAACGAGCGCGTCTGTAGAACGCATACAGCGAGAAGCAGTCAATTCTTCAACCAGACGAAATGGCAAGAATAGTTACTATGAGGAACAGAGCGCAGTAGTTGTCAATTCGGAAGGTATTGACCAACCTGAACAAGCGAGAGGCGAGACGAGTGCCGGATCGCCAGACTCATACGAACAGGAACAGTATTACGATGGTGGCGATGATATGTATGATTATGCGAATAGTCCGTATTATCAGGCGGCATATCAACAGCAGCAGCAGCAGCAGGGGTCAACGTCACAGGGTGACAGTCCGGAGTTTGGCGCTGAAACTTTCGATGAGGGACGCGCGTTGAATGAACGTCAGAATGATGAAAACTACGAACGTTGGCGCAATACGGCCACAAGAGCGCCAATGGTCATGTCCACAGATGCGTCGCAGCGGAAACAATTACCCGTGCGTTATATGAAACCAAAACCGTGAGTTGTTTTCGCTTGTATGTATCAATAGGATATGCAATAATTTGTAAATTTTACATTAGCAGTCAATACGGCACTTACAATTATGATGACACGCAGCAACGTGACAACTACTACAACTATCAGGCACAGCAGCCGGCGTATCGACAGCGAGGAACACAGGCCACGCCGACTGCGGCGCCGGTCACCGCGGCGGCTGTCGTCGAGAACAATGAACCAACAATTATTACGATTTTGAAAGGTCTTAAACAGGTGTGGGATATTTACCAGGCGCTTTCAACTGCCTGGAACACGATATACGTACAGCGACAACAGCACATTGAGCAGTTGCAAAGGAATAAGGAAACCAAAATGAAAGAGTTGCAAAAAACGCGTATTAACTCGAAGAAACCGCCGCGCATTGAGGAACCTAAAGGCACACCGCAACGTAATCAAACGAAGAAAGCCAAGACAACGGTGACGCCAAAATTAGAAACCACTAAGAGCACAACAGAGGCGCCAAGCCAAACCAGCACGGAGTTGGCGTCTGCCAAAGTTGAGCCACGTGTGGTAATCAAGGGTGACAAAGGTGGTCGGCATACACGTGGCTTACGCGCAAGTCGTGATGTTGCGGCTGCCGAGGATGTCGGCGAAGGTCGTTATATTAAAGGTGATCCTTTAAAGGGCTACTATGATTTCGTTATTACCGAGGGTTCGTACAAGTTCTGGGCTGTATTTCAAGTAAGTGAAATTTTACTTTAGTATTGTCTTAGCATTGTTAACATGCATTCTTTTTAGGTGGGCACTGCTATATTGATTATCTACTCAACGTTTGCTGCAATCTACTATTCAAAAGTCAATCCGCTTGTGGGTGATTATGATTACACCGATTACCTTGGTGGTGGACGTGCCATGACTGGTGGCGATTTAGATTTCGTCGATGATGGCGAGTCGTCAACGGCCCGCCCTGTTCCACTTCAACCTAGCCGTAGTTGGGGTGATTGGGTGCCTCGAACAACACATTCGCTAAAATTCATTTTGGATGCTATTGACAAGCTACCTGTAGATCATAACATTAATGACACATTACCTGAACAAAAAATCGACAATAAAACTATGTAAAGCGCATTCATATATTCCGTTTACTTAGTTGTAATACTTTGCTTTATGTTTTGTTTTAATGTGTAGAACAAAGGTTACGCTATTATTGAAAAAGTTTTTGTTTGAGTGATCGTTGACATACATGCGTCTATTTAATGTTAAGCGCCATGTTTTGTTTCTTTTCATTGTTGTTGTGCAGATTATTGTCTAGCAGTTGTAGAAGCGAGAATGGGATAGTGTGTTAACTCATGCCGGCTTACGACATGTTACGATCGAACTTGGCTCGAAAGTTTAAATGTTCGATCGCACCATTTCGGAATTGAGTATTTATGTAACATAAATCACAGCAGCACTTGCTGAAACATAAAGCAAATCACTGTTTACAGCCTTGCAAAGACAGCTTTGCCTCAACTTGGGCTGCCATTTCTTTTCATTTATATTTATTTCGTTGGCCAAGAGACAACAGGTGAAAGATTGTTTTACCTGAGCGGAATAGTTATTCTTGAACGAAAGCAAAAAGGTCACGCATGCGTGGTAGTGAGCACGGCGCGACGGTCTCAGTTGCAGTGAAAAAGTAAAGTGTAATTGACACAAAGCGCGGAAATACAAAATACGTATTTATAAATAAAATGTGCTTAAAATTCTGTTAAACAAAAAACTAAAAACGTTTTAGTGTTGAATTTCAAAAGTAATCTTTTTTGTCTCACAGTCGTGTATAAAATATTCGTTTATGTGTTATATGTTGACTGGCTGACGGTTTTCTTCGATTTTTCCCAACGGATAATAAATAGTAAGAAAAAGTGTAAAGAAAATGTATCTGCATAGACGCTTTTGTTTTGTTCTTTTCTTTTGCGGTTGCTTTGTTGTCGTTGTTGTTGTTGCTGTTGTTGTTGAACCATCGTAAAACAATTTTAGAGCACTTTTGTGCAATTCGCATTGATTAACCGTGTTACGTTCTATTTGTGATCAGACAAAAGAAACTGTTAGTCTGCGCAGAAAAAGTCACAATCAGTTACCGTTCAGTTACTTCTTTCATAAGTATGTCGATCACTCAATAAATGGAATAAATGTTTTGCACTTGTGAAATTAATTAGGCCGTTGATTAATTGATTAAAAAGGCACACATAATGATTCTAACACAAATTGCTAAATACAAATTGTTAATTCTTGAGGCGTCATTTTTTGTTTTTGTCCTTTTTACGCTGAAATTGTTGTTAACCAATTTTAGCTTACAATTTATTAGGGACAGAGAAACGTTCATTCATCGATGACTGTTTCGGCGGTCAAGCATAATTTGTTAATTATCTTTCGATTAATCATACGCTTTTTCTTTTTTCTGATGTTTTTTTTTTTTGTATAACGAGCGAAAGTATTAAATTTAAATATGTGATAAAAAGGAAAAATAAAATAACGTAATAAATAAAAAACTAATCGAATATATTTTGTGTGAATTAATGTGCAACACAATAATTTGTATTGTCTTCAAATGACTTCGATACGCAAAATCATTAATGTTTATATGTCATTGACTTATGTATTTATTACTAATATTAAAACATGCGGCATTTTATCATTCAATATTTGTTGCGTCCAACAAAGCCCATTTTATTGGCGAGGGTGGGTGTCAAGCGAAGAGTCACAACAAACGTTAGAGAGAAGAAGAACTAACAAAGAGTGAGACATGCTCTCAATGAAAGTGGCGATCGCTGCTCTCTCGTTTGGGTTGTCACACTGCACTCAATTGAATCATCATCGTCATTTGGTTTATCAGATTTTGAAGTCATTTTATGTTATTACTTTCACATTCGTTTTCAACAAAAATGTTGTGTTGTCAACAATGAAATGTTTGTTTATTTCAATATATGAAATGACATGAATGAAAGTAAACTTTCCAAATAATACAATATCTTTCAATGTGCCGTTGCTAAATTTCCATCAAATTTTCACTGTACAACAATCAAAAGATGAACAAATGAGATATGACACTTTATTTTCTTATTTATTTTTGTCGCATTAAAAAGTCGAAGAAGAAAGAAGATGTATTGAGCTTTGTATTTTTACACATACAATGTAATTCGTACATAATCGGATCGTGTGTCGTGACAATTTGGTGTTTATAGGAAGTATTTAAAACGTGCCAATGCGTTTCAGATACTTCGTTTAATTGTATACAACATGGTGAAGCGAAAATAAAAAGAAGTTGCTATAGAACTCTAGTGAACTTCCAAAAGGCGGTTAATGCAAATTAGTTTTTCTTCGTTGTTGTTGGTGTTGTTGTTTCTGTCGTTTTTGTGTTAGTTGTTGCTAATGACAAAAACTACAATTTCCAATTGGCCTAGTTCATGTTAATGTGGTAATGATGCGACAACGGTCGCGTCGGTTTCACTGAATGCTTTACACCCTGCACTGCAGTGTGTCGAGTACAGTGTGGCCACAAATAAGCCTGAGTTCAGTGTCAGAAACAAAGTATGCTCAGAAACTCCCATTAAAGATAAGCAAATTTGTTTAGGCTATGAATGAAGATACTTTTTATTTAGAAATGTCTTCATTTTGTGAGTTACTTGCCCAATAATTTTTTCATTATTATTTTTTTTTTGTTTTTAAGTTTGCCGCCACATAAAAAAAATTAAATAAGAAAGAAACCTTTCTTTTGCAAATAATTTCTCATGTTTTACAAGAGCGCTGTGCGCATGTTTAACGTTGTTGTTCTTGTTGTTGTTGTTGCTGCTTTTATTTACCACAGCACTTTTTCAACTTTTTATACGTTTTTGTTAAGCATAATTTTCACCTTTCTTCGCCGTTTTTTGTTGTTCTTTCTTTCTTTCTCACTATGGTTTTTTTGGGTTTGTTTTTTTTTTTTTTGTTTCTTTTTTTTTGATTTTTTATAGTAAACATAACCAGTTTGAACATTAAGCACTGAAAACTTTTTCTCTTGCTTGGAGCATGTTAAACTTGTTTAACTTCTGCAATGCAGATCATATTCATTCATATTAAATTTTGTGAAAAATTAAAGAAATCGTTGACATTTGAACTCTAACAGTAATCACTTTTTTTTTTTTAATTGCTCAAACATGTTCAAACTTGCGCATGTTCAAACTTTTCTTCAAGCGCATGATTTTCCATACACTTGACATGAGAACTTGTGTCGTGCATGTTGTGCATGTGCATGTGCACTGCCGCCCAATCTTGTTACAGTTATCACACAAACACACACTCTCTCTCACTCTCTTTATCCCTTTCCCACGCTTGTCGCACGCACTTGCGCACTGCCGTTCTTTTCAGCCTTGTCGTTTCATTCTCGCGCAGTGAACTCTGCTTTGGCTGCGCGCGGCATTTACTTTCTTTACATTGTTGTTGTTGTTGTTGTTGTTGTTGATGTGGTTGTTGTTGCTACTTTTTCTCACTTAGCCTAAACAAATAAAAGATTGTTAATTATGTCGTTAAATATTTATTGTAACATTCTATTAGTATGGAATTTGGCAGTTTATAAAAAATATAAAACCAAAATGAAAAAAGAAAAAAGGAAACTGGTTTGTTTTACTACATTCTTTGTTTGGTTTTTCTTATTTTCAACTGAACTCATCTGCTTGAAAAGTGAGCATTTTTCTGCCGACAATTTGACTTAAAACAGGTATGTCCAGTTTCGAACCATTTCTGAAGTCGTGCCTCAACTGCAACTATGAGTAGTCGAAAGTGGTCTTGGACAGAGTCTCGTTAGTCTTACTCGCTTAGTCGGAGTCTGTTTCAAATAATTTGTGTGTGCATTTTTATTTTACATATACGACTTTTTAAGCTTCTTAATGTCTTCTTCTAATACGTACGTATGTGTCTAATTATTTGTTGTTTCTGTTTTGCAGCGCACGAATCAACAACTGTCAATTGCTGAAAATGCTTTGATGCTGAACTCTTTCACTGTGGGTTGACTTTGACTGGTGTGAGTGACTATTAAGAACATGGATACGGTTTATGGCACAAAGAAGTATTTTCAGAGCTTGTCCGGTGCCAGTGATATTTATCGAACGCAAGCATGTCGCATGGTAAGTAAGCACTTGCTCACAAAGAAGCGTCCACTGCGGCATTGTCATTGCCAACCAACAACAAAACAATAAGCATAAAAAATGGCAGTAGCAAGCGCTAGTCATAGCCGGACAAACGGACAGACAAACGTATAATTCAATAAATCTTAGTTTAGACAAATAAGCACTTGAGAACAGTTAGGTGTATGACTGTTTATGTAAATGCTGATATGTTTCGTGCCTGCAACGTCATTCAAAGTGTTTTTTGTATTCTTTATGGCTTGAAGAGGAGCGTTAACAGTTATTGTAACACAAATGTCATATTTTATTCTTGCGAGTCATACAAAAAAGATATTAAAGTCTGAAAACAACAAAAAAAAACAAAGAGACAAAAAGACATACGCGCGCATAGAAAGAACGCAGCGCGGGGAGCTAACAATAATGTCATACACACTCACACACACTCACACACATCCATTACCATCGCCATGCATAACCGCCGTGCGTGAAGAGCATATACAAGTTTGTAAGTACAAATGGTCTAAGCTGTCGTCTGTCCGTCCGTCCGTCAGTCAGTCAGTTAGTCTGTTTAGTTAGCAAGTTCGTAACAGCACCGCCGACAAACGCACCCAAGAATAAAAGGTGAATGACTTTCTCTAGGCTGATGTTGTTGTTGCTGTTTGTTGCTACTGCTTGATTTAAAGCAAAGTTAAGAAGAAGTTAGACACAGCTGAGGTGGGAGCACGCCAACAGCAACCAAAGGGACAGAGCGTAAGCCGGTTGCTCTCCTCTCTTCTTCACTGCTCTGCTTTGCTTATTGCTCGTTGCTCATTGCTCTCTCGTTCTTTCGTCTTCTCTCTGGTATAATTCATGCTTGCTTCGGGCTCCCTTGTGCCTTTAAAACTGTAAACAAGTTGAAAAAACAAAAACAATGTTGTGTGATTAAAGTGACGCTTAATAATTATTGTGGCATTTTAATTTTATTATGAAAGAAACAGAAAAAACTAAACATTTTACCGTTTTAGACAAACGATTACACCTATCAGAGCAGCCTCGGACGACGTTCACAGTTGGGCGCTTACTATCACATGAACAAGCAGCCTTCGTACACTAACGACTTAAGTATTACGAATCAATATGGCTACAACACTTGGGGCATTTGGCGTGACGGACGCAATATACCGCCGTCGAAGTTCTCCGAGAAGACGCACACGCATTATCAGAAGAATCGCTCGTTTTCGATAATACTGACAACAGCGGCATTTATCGTGTTGCTTGCCGTTATCGCAATCGCCGGCTTGGCCTTCTATTTCAGCTCAATCAAAGCGAACATTGAGAACCGTGAGTTGGCACATTGTTCTCTCTGCTTAAAGAAACGTTACTGATTTCTTGACTCCTTGCAGCAATACTCGGCTTCGAGGGCTCATTTCGTATTGCCAAAGGCGATCTCTTCTCCACGGGCCTCAAATACAATCACACGACGACATACAAGCAGAAGATTGACTTCTATAGACGCTTTGTTGAGCGCGCACTAAGTGACAATGCACTGCATACCCTACGCACAGACGTCTGGGGCTTCGGCGACGGCCCATTGATCAAAGTGTCGTTTCGTGTGTTCTTGGATGTGCGAAAACTGCCGCAGTAAGTTGCGCTAATTGAAGCTGAAATTTGTATTGTTTTAAAAACGCTGCCGTTTCGTCGTTTTCATGTAGAAACATACACAGCGTCGAAGAATACATTAAAGAATCGCTGTTCCTGGCCACAACCGCCACCAAGTCACTTTATCGTTCCTTGCGTCTTGATGCCGAATCGGTTGAAATTAAACGCATCATTGATGAGCAAATTGTCAATTCGGCCGCTATACTTAAGGAAGCGGTAAGTTGTGCTAAGCTAAGCTTGTCTTTATGCTGTAACTGTAACTGTATTACAACAACATACATTAGCAAACTGTGCCCACAAGTCAGACGCAACTTGAGAAACGCCTAACCAAGAAGGCCGGCGCCACGACCGGCCTGCAAACGAAGCCGACACAAGGGCATTCGTCGACGCTTAAGCCGCGTGGCAATGCACGGCCGCATGTCGCCAATGAGGAACCCGATGTCGATGTGGAGAACGCGCCTGTCATACAAGGCTCATTTGAGGGCTCATTTGAGATAACCAAAACGGACGCGGATATTTCACGCAAGAAGGCGGCGCCCACACGCGCTTATCATAGCATTAGCAGCACGAGCAGCAGCAGTCTGCCACCCAAAGCTGTGACACCATACACGTTGCGCGTGAAGCCAAAGAAACCGGGCAACGAGAAGTTGACAACGATCGAACCACAACATCCAACAAAAGCAACAACAACAACAACGAGCACTAAGCCACCGAGCACAACTCGTACTACAAAAAGGACTACAGCAACAACGGCGCGAACAACAACTTCCACAACACCATCAACGACTACAACAACTACCACAACAACCACGACAACACCAAGACCAACAACAACAACACCCAAGCCCTCAACTACCACGCCAACCACAACAACTACAACAACAACGTCAACGACAACCACCGTGCCAACAACAATCGCCTTCAGCACTCCCTCCACACCGCTGGCAGTCTTCAACTATCCCAGCTCAACGAAAGTAGTGCCGAAGTTGGATGCTAATCTATTCACCACCATACCGATACTCGATACGCAACCATGGCGTCCAATACATCGCGAAGTGCCTGAGCTCTTGCCCGGGCCACCGCCCGCCTTTCCGACTATTGCCGTCGGCGCCGCCCAGCATAGCTCAGCCGTGCCAAGCACTTCGACAACACTGCCCGCTGACTTGCCACAATTGCCGCCGCAGCGACGCATTGATGAATTTGAGTTGCCCTTCATACCTGACAGTGCCCAACCGCCCGCCCTACCGCCGTCGTTCGATACATTCGCTACGGGCTTCTTCAACAATGTCATACGTAAGCCCGAAGCGCCGAAAACGGAGAATGAAACACAGCCGCCGGATGTGTTGGTCTATCACAGTTTTGGCAGTCCCATATATGATCCGGATACGGAGAATATCGAGCGACTCGGCGCTGGCGCGCATGTGCAACCGCATCCGTTGCCGGTGCCACTGATTGATGACGTCATCATACCGCCATTTAAGCCGCTGAATCCGACATTGGGCACAATCGAGAAGCTGCCGTTCAGCATTGATGCCGGCGATGAGAAGTTCGAGCATTTGGGCGGCGGTGTGATCGTCAAGAAGCATAGCAATAGTACCGTTAAGCCAACGTCAACGCCAAAGCTGGAAATTGCCATGCCTGTGCAGCTTACTGAGCGACACGCAGCGACTACGACGCTCAGCACTGATTTGAGCACGCCGGATTTTGGAAAACCCACTACAACAACAACAGCGACAACAACTACAACACAGCAAGGCAATAAACCACTGGCGGATTCACAGCTCGCGGATACAATTGGTGAATTCTTCATGGAGTTATTAAATTTGCCGAAAGAGGATAATCTGACAAGTGTTGTTGACAACACAACCATCGATATCGAACCCTTGGAGTCGCGCATTATAGCCGATGAGTCAACGCACGTGCCCGAACCCAAGCCAACAACGACCACAACAACAACATCGACCACGACCACAACAAGCACAACGGCTAAGCCAAGTTTCTTGAATTTGAAGGAGATTGTATTAAGACGCAAGGACTCGCACAACCAGGAAACGGTGGCAACAACGCCCAAGCCGACACCGACGCGCGCCTCCATGGCGCAGCCAACGACGACGAAGCGGAATCGCATACGCCCCGCGAGCAAACGGCCGCCCGCAATGTTCGACGACTCCAGTCTCTTTCCCTCGCACTCCAAGTGGCAATTCGTGAACAGTTCCTCGGCCACAGCCGCGAATGTTGAACATGCGAGCAACATGCGTAAAGTCTTCAATACAACACTGCAGGCCTGGGTATCGGAGGACGTCGAAAAAACGGAGAATCTGACATTGAACGACATCAAGAATAGAATCAACAATGCCACAAATATACAAGACATTTCGCTGATCTTCGATACATTGGCCTCAAAGTTGGGCATTACGCCGAGCGTGCCCACAAAGTTTCCGCCTTTCTCGCAAAACAAGCTCAAACACACGCAAAAGAACGAAGCCAAACTGAAGCCGACAACTACGACAACCTCGACGACGACAACGTCCACGACGACTAATAGGCTGCCAACACCGGGCCCAACTTCTCCACCGCCGACCACCTTGGCCAGTGTCACAGCGCCGACAACGACGACGAAGAACTTCATCGAACTGCAACTGCAGCACCGTGAGCCCTTCATCAAGCCCATGTCCAGCTTCATGACCGACAGCTCGGATAGCTCAGCAGAGGTGCTAGGCGCCGCTATACCGGTTGTGGGCGAGGCCGAGGTGGAGATCATCGATCCGACAAAGTATGAGGAAATGTTGAAATCATCACAATTTGCCGAACCGACCACAACAGAAGTATCGATGCACAAACTAGTGACTTTATTGCCCGTGCGCTCCAACTCCGGCATACGCACATACAACAAATCGCCTGACGTTGGCGAGTCGGAGGCACGCAGCCAACATGCGCCAAGTCCCAGCAAAGTCAGTATACGCCGGAAGCTCAATACGGCGCAGACAAGCCGTCGTTTTCCAGCACCGCCGGCTGAGGCCATCGTCAAAGGCGGCCTCAAGGTGACGGTCAAATAGTGCGCTTTCAGGTTTCCTTATAAACAACAATGGGTTGGACAGTTCGATCGACTGATTGATTGATAACTAACTTAAGCAACTTTCTAACTTTAAATTGAAATTTCTAAAACAATATTAGTCTAAAAAGTGAGTTGCGAATTCGGATACTTTAAGTTGTTCGCAGCCTTCTTATTGATAAAGCATAAACTAATTAATTTTAAATATAATTTAATAATTTACGTGGCAAAATGCTTGTTCTGACATTGTTCTGAGTGAGTTGAGTGAAAGAGTGAGGGAAGGAACAATGTTTGAACGATTCCTTTTGCCTTTAGTATTACGCGTTAGTTTACTTCATATTTTTGTTTTTTTTTGTAAAAAAAAAATATTCGCAACAATTTCACATTTTCTTATTTATATTTTAATAAATAATGACTTTCACAAACGATTTTCGATATACCTTCTTCAAGCAATAAAGCAATTATGAGTCTATGACCATCTGTCTTATGGGCTTATTGCACATCATTTGACGTGTTTAGTGCAAAAAGGGTTAGGCAATAATAAAAGATACACTTGGCTTGGCTTAGGATGCGTCTACCTGGCCAGCTTAAAAATAATGATTGGATTATGTTATTGACAAAATGGCAACAGCTTATGGCTTCGTATACCTGAGTCCTGAGCAGGCGTATAAAAGCCTGAGAAAATCCTCACACACGTTCAGTTCACATAAATTCCTCCGAGGTTCAACAACAACAACACAATTTGACTATGGGGAACTACTACAACTATCAGCGGCTACTGTGCCTGGCCGGCGTACTATTGTGTGCCGTTTGCTTCAGCGTCGGCAACGATGAAGGTTGCAACGAGTTCGTTTGCGGCTCCGTGGTGTCGAAATGTCTGATCACACAGAGCTGCCAGTGCAAGTTGAACGATTGCTTTTGCTGCAAGGATTGCCTCAATTGTCTGGGTGATCTGTACACGGAGTGCTGCGGCTGTCTGGACATGTGTCCCACCAACAACAACAATGCCAACTTTAGCGCGCTGATGCTGCGCTCGGAGATCGGTGACATTGAGGGTGGCGGCGTGCCGGAACTCTTTGAAACGCTCACCGCGGAGGACGATGAAGAGCAATGGACGACAATGCGTTTTCCGATGCGTGTGCGCCAAGGTGGCGATGCCATCGATCGGCTGGCTGCCGCACAGAAGTCAATGGTGGTCAACTGCACGGTGATTTACTTGAATGCCTGCATACGTTCGACCAAGTGCCAGAAGCACTGTGAGAGCATGGGCGCGACGGCGTATCGTTGGTTCCACGACGGCTGCTGTGAGTGCGTGGGCGCGCATTGTCTCAACTATGGCATCAATGAGAGTCGCTGCAGTGCGTGTCCGGAGGAGGAGCTGCCCGAGCAGCCCGAGGCAAAACGGCACGACGACATGGCGGACGAACTGGAACGCGAGCTGAACTTCGGCAATGATGCTGAGGGCTTGGACGAGGATGAGACGTGGGACTACGGTGAAGATGAAAATTTCTACAACTAGAGGGCAAATAATAGACCTTAGTTAGTTGTAAATAGGCATACCTTTAATTATAGTTTTAAAATAAGGCAATTTTTGTTACAACAAACAACTTTATTACAACGTTGGCTTAATCTCTAAAAACGACAGCATTAATTATAAATAATTTAAAAAATACATAAATTTACAAAAAAAAAATTCACTAATTGTTCTTTGACATTGTCACGCCGCCTCACTCGACCACGTCGATCTCATCGCCATCGTCGTCCGCCTCATTCTCGCTCAGTTCGACGCTAGACGTGCCGTCCGACGAATAACCCACAAGTTCGGCACGCTCCGCTGCTGCAACCACGGCGTCCGCTGCATGCTCGCTGCCGTTAGACGTGCTGGGCACGCACGTTTGCTTCTCCTGACCGCTCTTGAGATTCTCACGTGTATGTCGCCACTTCATGCGTCGGTTTTGAAACCAAACTTTTACCTACAAACAAAATGACGCCATTAATATTCGAGCACACACACAAGAAACCGACGCTCACACACCTGCGCATCGGTGAGATTCAAGCGTGCTGCCAACTTGCGTCGATCCGGCTTGGTTATGTATTTCTGCTGTTGAAATTGTATCTCGAGTCCTTTGCGCTGCAAGTTCGTGAACACCGCACGCGACCAGGAGCGTTTCCGCTTGCCGCCCAGCGCATTGTTGTTGGCGTGGCTAGCGCTGCTGCCCAACGCACCACTGCTGCCGCCGCCATTCTGTGCTGCCGTAGCGCTGCTGCCGCCACTCGTAGTTGCCGCGGTCGACGTTGGCAGCGCAGTCGGCATATCGTGCATGGCATGCGTCGGCGCCTTGCCTAGAAAGCGATTCTGCTGCGACAACTGCAGCGATTTCAAGCCATTGAGTGGCGTCATCATCGCACTCGGCGTCAATGCCAGCTGCACCAGCGACGCGGACTTCTGCTGCTGCTGCTGCTGTTGTTGGTGGTGATGGTGGTGGAATCTCAGCAGCGCGCTTGTTGCTAATGTCGGGTAGGCGGGAGTGCAGACAGTCACTGAAAGCAACAACAGTTTGGAATGTTAGCATTACTCATAGAACTTTTCACATGCCAGCAGGAAATGAGCGAATTGCAAAAGTTTTTATGGAAATTATTACGTTGCTATTGAACACGCTCATGTTTGTAGGCATTGCGTGTTAACATACCCAAAAGGTAAAAAGGAATACCTTGACGAAAGGCAGGCCTTCTAAAATGCCTTTCCAAAAAGAAAATGAGAATACCTTGACCAAAAGACTTTCTATAATGTCTTGTTCTAAAGCTTAAAGTTTGCCTTTGACCCTTGAAACAAACATAGAAGGACTTTTACGCCATCAAGTTTGAACAGAAACATTTTAATTAAAAAAAAACTCTTCTTTTTTCTGCTTTTTAAGACGCTTATTTTGGAAGGTTTTGGAAGAAGCGAGTTAGAAACCAGTAGCCGAGGATGTCAAACAAAGTAACAGTGACTTGAGTTCAAAGGACACTGAAATGTTATTTTCTTGTGAAAAAATTGTTGCTTATATAATATTCTATTTACATATATTTAATGATATCTATAGTCGAGTTGGTTGAGTACCGGCTTTCAGGCCAACAACGTTGGATTTCGAATCCTACCAAGGCCGGGGTGTATATGGTATATAAAATGATAATAAGTCAAGAACATTTCGCTGATTCTTCAATTTGTTTTGATTACAATATATTTTTCGTGTTCTTCCTTGAGTGAGATTTAAGCCCACGACCTCTGTGTGATAACATAAGACGCTGTTAGTTAACATATTAACAGAATATTAATTAGAGAACAGTACAGAGTTAGAAAGGTACACATTGTATGAAAAAGCTTAAAGGTTACCCTCCCATTTCCTGGAACAACGAAGATCTTCCAAACAACTTTCTTGGGAAAGAAAAGCTGGCAATGCTTAAGGAATTCATCTGTGTAAAAGGAAATTAGACAGGTAAGGTTTAAGCAAATACTGAAACATTCTAAAAAGGCCTACCGAACGCCTTGGGAAGCACTTAAATTTTCCACGAGTATAGGATGATCCTTGATACTCTTGAAAGCAGCTTATTGAGATCATTAATAATTATTTGTCGTTGCTATGAATTCTATGAGCATTCAACTGAACTGATAAATATTTTGCTATGAAAAACAGGATATCCTTCGTCAGTATCGGAAACACTTCTCAATGATTTTTAATAGGGAAAGGCCAATATAACAATTCGACAAATGATTTGTAAGTCATTAAAATATAATTGAAACCGACAGTCATAGCAGAACAACACACAAGTGGAATAATAATATTTTTCCGAAAAAATATATATTGTTTATAATAAAATTTTCACTTAATTGGAATAATCAACGCTAAACTAAACAAATTTCACAAAAATAAAATGTAAAAAATACAAATTAACGTAGCTCGGATAATCAACGCAATGCGGTGCGTTGCGTTGAGTACGCCATGGGGGCAATGAGATGCTGTTAATGAGCATCTCATATGGAAACGGAAAAGAAGACTGAAAATCGAGCAATTGATTTGAAACTCCTGCGTTTAAAATAAATAAAATGAGGTAAATAAAATAAGCAACAAAGGAATGGAAACGAAGGAAAAACAAATGCAGCAATGAAATTTGTTAATGCGGTTTTATTGGCTTTTATGAAGTGTTCAGAGAAAAGCCGAGGCGCTCAACGCACGCACACAGACGCACACCACTTGACTTGCAGATACAAATATATGGCAATGCAATTGAAGCGTTTTATTTGTTGTGCAGAAACGGCATGGCTTCATTTTGTATGAGTAATTTTTATTTACTTAAACACAAAAGAGGCAAATAACTTGAAACATGCCAGTACATATGTAAACATGTATCTGAAAGATAGACAGACTTCCGTTTACAGCAGCAAAACATGCAATTGTCAACAATTGACTTGAAATTAAATACAATATACAATGAAAGTATCTGCACTAGTGTTGAGCCAAGTCAAGTGCATCGGAAGAAGAAGAAGAAGCAGCAACAGAGGTAGAAGAATTTCGGTGTGAATGCATTAATTGATTTCAACATTGGCATTTGGTTTGTGTCATCTTCCGCCGGTTTGTTATAATGAGTTTCATTGATTTTCAACACCTCAACGTAAACACAATAATGCAGATGCATAGATACATGCATGCACCAATGAATGCAGGCAGGCAGGCAGCAACTTAATTGCCTTGTTTGAGATACTTTTGTAAACATGAGCTTTCGTTTGTTCTGTGATTTAATGCTCGGTTGGAGGTTGTTGATATCGACAGAGACAGAGACAGATACTTTTGCATATTTATTGTAGCATGCGAAAAGTATCTTAATGATTTGTTTAAGCAACACAAATGTCTGTCCGTTTACTTAAATTTACACAACAAGGGTAAATTTATTTGTTGTATAATTTATAAATTTAATAATAAATATCCTTTGTGCTTTAACGGTATTTTGTATGCCATAAACTATTGTGAATGACCTAACAAAAGTATCTTTTTGTTAATTAATTATAGAAACGGCGCCAAATTGCCCGCACAAATACAAATGGTGCGTTATTGTAGATACATTGACAATGTATCTATGTATGTGTAGCTTATGTGTGAGTGCATAGCTCAATCAGCACAAATGAGATACAACAACAACAATGTGAAACCACCAATCAAAACGACTTATACGCAAACATTTTCGTTGTACATATTGTTGTTGTTGCTGTTGTTGTTGTTGTTTTCCACATGTTGTATGCGCTACGCTACATTCATTTTTATGATGTGCGATGCGATGCGATCAATCCATCACAAATAAATATTGTATCTCGTATGCGCGTATGTATCTTACGGATGAAGAAACGTGTTTGAGTTCAGGCAATTGATAAATATCTTCGACACTGCAGGTGCCTTCTGCCCGCCACAGTGGGTGGCTGTGTAAATAGTTGGCCTGTGTTGGCCCCTCAAAAAATGCCAATTGACTGAACGAGCATTCCTTGCGCACCGTACGGTCAAAGTGGCAATCAGTCGACCGTCCGTCTGTCCGTCAGTCATTCAGTTAGTTATTAAGTTAACTTCGACTGGTGTTGCTGCAACTCGAAGTCAAAGTCGAAGATGAGTCAACGTTTATCAAAGTCAATGCGTAATGAATTAAATCCGAGGCGCCTCATCTATCAGTCAGACGTTTGTTCTTCTTTCTCATTGTACAATATCATTCAAACTAATCGTGTAGAAATTTATATATTTGTTATTCTTTCAATCGGAACAATTCATTATCATCAACATCAACATCAAATCAACAGTCGAATTTGAATTTCACTTGACTTGCTTCAATTCAATTTAACTCAACTCTCAGCTGATCTCATTTGTATTCTTCGCTGCTTCCCTCATCCTGTGCGCCGATTGTGCGCCGCTAAGTGTTGGTCAGTTGCCGCGCAACACCTCACAACACTCGTTGGCAGCAATTGCTCAAGCAAATAAACAAATCAGTCTTACTCGCCGCTACTTGTCTCTTTCTTGCACGCTTTTCCAATTCGAATTGAGTTGAAAATGTGTGTGTGTGTGTGTGTGTCGGTAATTTTAACAAAATATTTGCTTTGCCATTCAACAATTCCGTTTGCTTAATTTGTTAATAAATTTTCTTAATGAGTTTGAGCTAATTTAGCAAATGTGCTCAAGAAGGCATTTAAAAATTGATTTCGTGTTAAGAATTTATTTCATTTTGACGAAAGTTTTCTTTGTGGTTTCTTTTTTTTTTTTTACATTAAAAAACAACTTTCATGGCATTGATTGAGGAAATGTCGAATTATTTTTAAAATGTTTGATGCGCCAAAAAATATATGTTTAAAATACGATTAATCACTTGATTTTGAAAATATTTTTTAAACAATTTCTGCTCGAATTTATTTGAATTGAGCGTTAATTGTTAATTGTTTTTCTTTGCACTTTTTATGTGTGAAAAAATAAGCAGAATTTCTGTTATTTTGGTTACTTCAAGCAAATTATGAAAATGTGTGTTGAAAAACATTAGTAATTTATTTTGCAATTTCCTTAACCATAATTACTATAACAGCTTGAACATTGAACTGCTGTAAGTGTTCTATGCCTGCCTTGTAACATACGTCACTGATTGCCTGCCTTGTAACACTTTCAATAATGACTTCCGACATTTTGATTGGCTAATGACAAACGTCATCATCATCATCAGCAGTGACATCATTATCACCCACACTGGCAGCGAACAAACGTTTCAAGTCATTTGAAAATGTTCAATAAATAAATAAATAAATGCATAGTTTGCTTTCATTGATTACAAGCGAAATTGGTATGTAACACACACACACACACTTGGCTTTGTTTGTGTACGTTGCAATCGGGCAACAACATAAACAATATCATTGCTAGTTTGTGTATCAAACTGCCACAAGCAAATAGCATCGAACACAGATACGTTACTTTTAAACAATCAAGTCGTCGACGTCCCTTCCGTTCGTTCTTTCACTCCGAAGCTCAACGCGTGTGGCAACACTTGGTCGACCATATTTCATATAGCCGGGCATACAAGATCAAAGTGCAAAAGGCAAACGTACGTAAACGTCACAAGCGCAGCAGGAAGAAGCAATTTACGATTTCAAAAACGACCGAATTCGTATCCGAATTCAAATCTCCAAACTGTTGTTTGCGTATAAATTCTTTTTGCGTCGGCAATTGTGTGAACAGTTGCGAACCGTTCTGCTGTTGTTGTTCCTGTTGTTGTTGCTGGCTTATACAAAGCGGCAAGGGTGGCGAGGGCAGCATGCTTATGGGTATGGCACAATATGGCCACAGATAAACTAATAATTCTAATAAGATGATAGAAAACATGCAGTTTGGCTTTTGTTTCTTTCTTTGTTTTTTTGTTTCTTTTGTGAGATGAAAGTCGTCGAACATTTCCCTGAATTTCAATAAAAATAACTCAATGATCGCGTCTAAAATACCGTTTAGCGTTATCGATCGATCGATCGTTTGTTCGATTCGATTCGTTTGAATTCGCATGATGGTTTGCAGACATGTCTTGAATCAAAATTTTAAAGCTGCGGAAATGTCTGTCCTCTATTGAAGATGCATTGCAAAATTTATAAGAGCATATCATTCTGTCATTTATCATAAGAGAGACTTAAATTACAAATGATCTCTCAAGTAACGAACTGAAGTCCTATACTACGCCATATGACGAGCGATTTTCTTTTCACCAAAATTATTACACGAGTGATGACTGATAGCTACTTCCTGCTCGGGATCGGCACTGGCAACTCTCAAGGCCGACTTCGACAACAATTTGCGCCGACAAAGGCATAATTTCTAAGTCTGATCTTGAGAATCGACCGATTTCATCCCAAATAAACAAGCGTTAAATAAGTAAAATGATGTAAGGGAGAAATTACCGTTATCGGCGGCGTTGCCAGTCGCGCGTACGGGCACGGGTCGCACCAAGGACTTGTAGTCCGCAAAGGGCGTTTGAGGAAACAGCTTGAGCATGCTCTCCGACGCCGGCATGCCGCTCGGATACGTTGCGTGCATGGCGTACGGCGAGGGGGAGTGCTGTGTGCTCGGCACGTAGCACTGTGTGTAGGAGCAGCAGGCGTAAGGACTTTCGCAGCACGCCTCGTCACTTTTGCCCCTCAGAATATTCACTTGGGGCAAATGTTCGACGCCGCGTTTGCCTTCAACGCTCAGAAGGCGATCGACACTGAAACTCAGTTTGATTTTGGTGGCGGCACTGGTCGTCTGTGGCGGTGTGGGATGCGGCGCCTCTGTTGGCTTTGTTGCTTTGGCTTGCTTGTCATCAACACTTGGCGCATCGAACACGGACTTTGAATTCACACAACTCATTTCATAATCATCATTTGTCGTTAGATTTTCAGGCAGTTGATTCATGATTTTTGCATTTGTTGCTGTTGTTATTGTTGTCGTTGTTGCACTTTCGAACACTAACATGGCTTCCGGCTTCGGCGCCTGCCTTGTCACCATCGCACACACACACAACACAGAGGAGAGACACAACTTGAAGGGACACAAAGTTGCAAGGATGCCCGGACAACCGTTCGAACTTCGATTACCGTCGCTTTTTGCACCGTAGGAAATGACGCACACACACACAAGTTTATCAGCGGAAAGCGCGCGATCAATGCGATTGGTAAGACAACGTTCATGGAACTGGGAAAAAGGCCCAAAACGCCAAACGAATCTCAGACAACTCGCGTGTGCCGCACAGTGGTGCGAGCTGCCGATCGACATGCGCCAAACCACTGTTGATCAAATCTTAAATCAAGATCAAGGAATGTCCATAAATTATCTAACGTTCTGTCTCTTGAAATTTAGCCCCTCCCCTCACTTCACCTCCTTGATAAATTTTAGTGGGATTTCGGCGAATACCCCATGAGATTTTGCTTGAAATTTTGAAATAATTTGTAAATTCTATACAATGGCCCCACCCCCCTTGGAAGAGTGTTTCTTACATGGTTTTGTCGCACGTATTTTTGGACGTTTTCTAAGCTCATCATAGGAATTTATAAATCCCAACCATGCATGTATTTTTTCGGTTGCTCGTGTGTCGTGTGCAGCCCACTGTGCCCGCTAAACGAAACTCGTTCAAAAACAACAACAACAACAACAATGTTTGTTTATATTCAACAGTTGTACGAGCATGTCATTAGCAGCAAACGTTTTCTTCACTCATTGAACCATATGTTTTTTTCTCTTCCTCTTATAGCTGTTGCTTATTTCTTTTTAAGATTTTCTTCTGCGCTCTTCTGCGCTCTCTGCCTTTAGCGTAGCACAAACAGCATGGCGCATTGCGCCAATCAGCGATCGATAAATATTCACTCGAGTGGGCGGAGTCATATGTTTGTCTCTTTCGCGCACAACTAAGTAATTATTGACTGCAAATTTTTTGCTTAATTTGTTTATTATTTGCTATACTTTTGACCCTTTGCACTTGCACATCCCTCATCTTGTTTCGATCATCTCTTTTCGTGCTTATAATTCGTATTCATTTAAACTATCATAGAGCGCATTCAGCATTAAAGTGTTGCTATCGGCAGCCCTTACAATTTCGGTTGTCCTTGCCGGCGCCACTGGCTTCCTACACGCGCCAAAAAGTATCTTCGGCGCTGCCACGCCCACAGTGCCCAAGCACAGTTGTGCCCAATCGTCCAAATCTTCGTCCGCTTTCGGTTTTTCCATTAGAAAATCGGATTTTCGCAGCAAATTCTCATACACATGACCCGTTCGGGAACGATAAAGTTTGTAGGCCGTTTGCTGCAACGGCGCTGGTGCCAAAAAGTCGGCCTTGTATAGCATCCGAATGCCACGTGTGATGGCTTGTATGTGCCGAAAGTCCTTGATGTTCATGGCCACCAGCGCGCTGGCGTCGAGCAGCGCCAGCCGTCGTCCGGTGATGAAGTTAGCACGAAAGATTTCCTCATACGCCGGTAGGCCCAGTCGGCGCAGCCACTGGATCACCTCATCCATGCTCCACATGAGCGCGGCCGGCGGCGGCTGTGCATCGAGCGCCGCCGCGCAGAGCCGACGCAGGCGGTCGGGTGTGACCTTGAAGTGTATCGGAACGTCGGACTTGTCATATGAGACATTTGGCCACATGTGACTTGGCAGGCGGAAGTGGTAGCCACAAAGCGGCATGGGCTTCGACAGGTCCTTGTGCTTGGCCAGACGCATTTTAAGCGCACTTGTTGTAGTCTACTGCGCGGCGCGAAAGCTGAACGCGTTATGCCGAAGGAAGCAACCAACATTTGCCACTCGTATCATACAATCAAATCAAATCAAATGTTTTGTTTATTTACGATTTGTTGTTGCTTTGTTATTGTTGTTGTTGTTGTTTGCCAGTGCATTTGCATACACATTTAGACAGCGCTGAGCCGTGTTTAGCGCCACAAAGTATGCTACAGTTGTGTGTGTTCTATTAATAGTCGCATTGGAAAATGCTTTCGTGGCTTCTCTAATGATGAAAGTTTTGATTAACCCATTTTCGTTTGTTTCGTTTCGTTTACGACTTTCGAGGTAACAATTTCGCTTAAACATTCAATAAAAACAACAACAACAACAACGAGCAATGTTGTTTTATATTTCAATGTCTGCGCATAACTTAAATAATAATAAACAATAAATTGCATAAATAGCAAATAATTTACTATTGCTTCGTACTTGGGCGTTGCCACGCCCACAAATGTGCACGCGTGTTGTAATTTATATGCACAATATTTGCTTAAAACGTTAAGATTTGATTGCATGTTAAAGAGTATTTTATTAAACATAATTTTGCTCCAATCAGAAAACTGTTTCGATCACTTATCGTTATTTTGAGACGTTGTCTGGTTATTGCTTTTGGTGTTGTTCTTGTTGTTGCTGTTGTTGTTGCTGTTGTTGTTGGCGTTGTAAGTTAAGCTGATCACGTGTTCAAATTTATTGATTGTTCCATAGCCCACAGCCGGCGTCCTGCTGAGTTGCATGGGAGACGTACGTGTGGTCGTTATGTTATATTTTCTGACGTTTTCTCCAAACTCATATGTATGTAAGCCAAACAAAACAAAAACCATAACTTCAGCAATATGCCTTATGAGTTGTTGTTGTTGTTGTTGTAAGTGTGCATTAATGTAAATATGCTTAGTTTTATGTTACAAGCCAACAAAAAACAAAAACAAAGAAAAAGGCAAAAACACTTTAACAATATTTCTCGCAGTCTCACTGTTAATGATGACAAAATTACAACGCTGCATCCCCCTCGTCCGCGCGCCCTTGTAGAATGCACTGCAACATTGCATTTTAAACCTTCGTTTTATTAACTTAACTTATGCGCGTCCATATTACCTTAATAACTCGTTCCGTTAACACTTTATTATGTACGAACTTCGATGCTCATAAATCGTTCCATCACCCGAAACCGAAAGTCGAAGATCAGCCGTAGCAGAAGCAGCAGCAGCAGCAGAAGAACAAAAACAACTCGACAATAAGCCAACAAAAACAACCACTACAACAACAACAACATCAACGATGCTGATGACGACAGCGTCGATGCCCACGAAGCCGACGAAGCTGAAGCCGAAGTGAAGCGAAGCCGACGACGTTGAATGTTCGACAACGATTATGATTTATCGTATTTTAATCAATTTAAAATGTTTAAACGATACAAATCGGAAGAAATTATGAATGTGTTGCTGTCTTTAGCTCCACAGTAGGCCAACAAATGACATGAAAAACAACAACACAGCCAACAACAGCAACACCAACAACGTATCATGTATGCGTTACCCAACGCGTTCTTCTGCTGCTGCTTCTTCTTATTATTTCTTCCTTTCTACCCATACTAGTGATGCGCATATATCGTGACTTATCGTGACAACTTATACGTAGTTGCGTGTTGACAATATTGTATTACATATAATGTTGATGCACACTTTCTATTCCAGGCTGTCAAATTTTCCCCTAGAAGTATGCAATTTTTTATTTCGCAAATATAAATTACTTAATTTTTTAGCAAATGTTGTTATTTTTTTTAAATTTTATTGTTATTATAGCAAACAATTCTTGGCCTGCAGAACCCTGATCTGGTGATCTGATGATTTTGCAGTTAGCCGGCAATTCCAGGTATTTATATTCCGAACGATGTTCAAGCAACTGGTCGCCAAAAAACACCCCTGGTCAAATATCCGACCTAGGCTTAGGGCTTACGACACATTGTCATATTTATTTCTGTTGATCCCAATATTCCATCGTTTTCTTCAGGCTTCAAACTTATGCAGGTATTCTTACAGTGTTTCCGTGGGTTCATAAATGCTGAGGTTCCTGTAGTGGTATTTCTGGGCCAGTGGGCATATCGTGCGTGAAAAGGGTGTAGAGTGTTAAGCCCTGTGATGGTTTTAATTGGGCAGCAGTGAGAGCTGCTGAATGGACTTTGTTTGGGAAAATCGAGTGTACATCTTCAATGTCATCAGGCGTTAGGATTTCCAAACTTAAGTGTTTCTACCAAATCTCGGCGAAACGCAGCTAAATCAGATCCAGGTGGCAGCAAACGTCCCTTTAGATTTTGGGAACGGAATCAAAAAGACCAATCTTCCTAGACTGCCAATGTCGCGTCGTGACTTCTAAAATGCAACCATTGCACATCTCTAAGACACTTTTCAGTTGAGGCGCATATTCGACGCTTTCGTGCATAATTCTCAGATTACCAAAAAAAAACCCCAATGGGAAATCTCAGTTTAAGCTTTGCATTTGTTTATTATTTGTAAATATAACTAATAAGATTACTGTTGAAATGTTTCTTTATAACGTTTATCGTTTGAATTCACAAAATACATAAACGTAGGCAAATACCCAACCAGCATAAATAACACAAATTCCGCACAAGCGTTGCAGCTTGAAAAAAATCAAATCCGATCGCGTGCTGTGCTTATTGCTAACCCCGACCGAGTGCGAGTAGGCACATTACCTTCTGTCTCTCTCTATTTCTCTGTCCGTCCGTCTGTCAGTCAGTCTGTTTGCATTGCACGGCACAACAACTTTGCCTTCTGTTGCCTTTTGGCATAGTTGATGATGATTAGCATTGATAAGCGAAATATTTTTATCATTTGTAAAATTAACATGAAATAAAGAAGATTATCACGAATTGAGCTTTTATGTTTGTGCCAACGTACAAGCAATTTTAATAAAAAATTGCCAATACTTTTTTCTGTTAGCTAAGTTCAATGCCAATATTCCAGAGACTTGCTTAGCCGTGTTGCTTTCGACTCGCCAGCAACCAACCGAACACACACACACACTCATATATGTACAATTGAGAACTTGTGCGGTGCCAGGTTGAGTTTGCAGGCAGTCACAGATACCGGCGGCTTTTCGTTTTAAGCAATGAATTTATGAGGATTTACATTGGTAATGTCAGACGTTGCAGTTGGCCAAAAGCCCATAACCAAACGCATTCATGCAAGCAAGCAAGCACGCACGCAAGACACACCCGCGCCCGCTTGATCAGTCACAGGCATTATGTCCTTTGCTAAATTACAATCGCCGAGGTCGAGTGACGCAACAAATTGAAGTCTTTTTAATTTGCACGCAAGCGTGAAACTCAACGATATTTTTATTGCGCCCTCGTGAGAATTTAACTTGGTGGTTACTGCCGTCAACAGCACAAGCCCAGTTTGGCTTTGACAACTTTGCCTTACACTTACACAAATTATTCGCTTGATTATTTTATTTATTTGATTATGCAACTTAACCTCAGTACATCACATCACATTTAATCTTCTAACTACTCAGAAGGGTCGGAATCGACGCGTCTGTTTGACCATTTCGATTTTGCGTTTATCTTCCTCGAATTTCTTGCGCAGTTCAATGACATTCTTCATCTTGGCTTCACGTATTTGAAACGTGTAGAAATGTGTTAGCTCCTTTTTGGTTTTGCTCTTTAGCTTGTCGACATTCGATTTCTTCTGCTCGATGCCGGATCCCCGTCCTTGACTACCCACCTTTGTCCAGCCATCAGCGTATTGTTCGTTGCGTGCGGCCTCTTGTGCAGCACGTTCGCGCTCATCGTACTCAGCCATGTACGCATCGATGCGTGCCTGCGTCTCAGTCGGATCGAGTATGTAACGCTCGTAGTTGTTGTGCCACAGCTGCATGCCGCTTTCAATGAGGCACTCACCCGTGCCGCTGCTAAACAAATCTATGCTTTCCACTGCTAGCGCTTTCGCAATACTGCTGCTTGCCTCGAACACAACATAGCCGACTTTGAATTGAAATGGCGCGCGTACATTGGTGAATTCAGTTTCTTGCTTTTCTTGCCACTTTGCCGTCTCCTCCTTGCCGGGCTTAGCCGCAAACGTCACACAGAAAACCTTACCCACTTTGGAGAAGAACGTTTGCAGGCTTTCTTCCGTCACATACGGTGGTATATTCAGTAGGAAAAGCGTGCGTCCCTTGGGTTTGTTGGGATCCATCAGCCGTATAAAGTGTTCCCGCATGTAAATGCTATGGCAGTTTTGGGCCTGTGGCGTGAGGCGCAAAGGTACAACTGCAGCAAAATGCAAACGATTAATCCTCTCAACATTACAATGTTTTAAGGTAACTTACCTTTATAACCCTCGATTTCAACCATTTTAACGCAAATTATTAAATACCAAAATAAACAAATGCATGTGTGTTCTAGAGGTGGAAGATCATCGATGCTATAAATGAAAGACATCACTAACATCGATGGTTTTTAAACACATTCCCTGCAAGAATTGAAATAAATTGTAAGTTTCTACATTAAATTTTGTATTTTATTACTTATTTTTAAGTTGGTGGTGTCGGCTGAAGACTTGGACGACGACGGAATTATTGACAAATACTGGAAAAGTAAGTAATAATGCAAATAATAATAAAACAGCCTAAACTCTTGTTCCTTTAGTTTTTTCAAAACAGCAGCTATGCATTCCAGCGCCCTCCTTTGAGTTTTAATATAGCTAGTCAAGTCAAAAATAATTATCAAAAAAAATAACGATTTTCTTGTAATCGATGTTGCTCTACCTCTAAGGCACGTGTTTCTTCTTCTTGCTGTCGTTTGTTTACATCTGTTACTGAAATAACAGCATGCAATCAACAGTTTGTTTTTTAACAGAGGCGACTTACGTTTGTGCTCATAAAACACAGCGCACTACTTTAATTGTAATCGGCTTGAT
Source organism: Phortica magna (assembly GCA_037044515.1). Taxonomy (NCBI): domain Eukaryota; kingdom Metazoa; phylum Arthropoda; class Insecta; order Diptera; family Drosophilidae; genus Phortica; species Phortica magna. The sequence continues at coordinate 238,943 of JBAMBP010001347.1, forward strand.
AGTATTGTTAAATTGATATATGTTTCATGCTAAATCGGTTGCACTTGCGACACTTGAACATTGAAATTTATTTGTGTTATATTTTTTCGTTGGGTCTGCAGTTCAAAACCTAACGTTACCGTTTATTTATAGTATAACAGTTGCCTTAAACAATTGATGTATTTTATTACTTGAAATGTTTGGAAAAATACAAGTTTTAATAACAATCGTAAATGTTGCTTGAGTGGAACATAGTGTTGTGGTTGAGTAAAACAAGCATTGTCATTTTAATTTTTGTAATAAGTTTGGATGAGGTACGTAAAAAAATCCACGCATATTTTACGCATTACTTTTTCATTGACAAAAACAAATAAAGGCATAAAGCCTCTTAACCAACGCAACATTAAATCAACAAACTTTGCACGTATTTTGGATTTTTTGCTTGTGCTTCTTTTTGCATTCGTTTGTTTTGTGTTTAGTTGCGCTTTTCGACAATGTTGTGATGAAATTTGCCGCACGTGACTACGGCCCTTCTGACGCTAGTTTCAACGACCATTTCAGTTCATGTGCGATGTGTGGATTTCAGGTGGCCGAAAGCCACACGAACTACCGAAAGTTAGTCATGCATGTTTGCATAGTTGTGATAGTAAGCGCCTTATATTCACATGCATGTGCGAGAGCGGGCAAGGGTAACGAACAGAGGTTAAGCCATTTTTACATCAACGGAACTCTTAATTAATTTGTCATTCTTTTTTTTTTGTTTTCGGTTTGCCAACAAATAAACCGAGAAAAGTTTTAAAAGCATTGAATAAATTATAGCATAAATTATACATGAAAAAGAAGATGCATTGACCAAGTCACCCACAAAATTTTAATTGCCCAACACCAAATAATTTACATAAATCAAAAATGCTTTTCATTTGTCAAATTAATTATTAATCAATTGCACAAAATTCAATGTCCCAGATTTGTGTTTGCAATCAAGAAGTCATTGTTTATTCGATGCGCTTCATGCTCTTCATTATGAATCAATGAAATTTCAATGTACTCTGAATTTGTGTTCCCCAAGGAAAACATTAAAAAAAAGTAGTATTGAAACTCTTCTTAATTGCAGCCAAAGCTACAAATGTGGGCAAATGCCAAAGTCCTTTAACTTCCAATATGTGCTTTCAACAACATCCCTAAAATCGCCTATGAGACGTAATCTTTGGCAGTGGCATGCCACAAAATTGAGCGCTTTTATGAAAATCACTCAAATATTATGAATGAAATACAATTTGAGTGTTTTGAAATGGCGGGAAAATATTTTTATAAAATTCCTTTGATTTGAAACTTAAACAGATAAATTTAATTCAAACGCTTTCAAGCCCCTCTTTCAAACCCCACAAGGGCACACCCACCAATTGCGTCTAACCGCATTCGCTCAAGTGTTAACTGACGTTAATGATGCTCATAGCCTTGGTCGAAATTTACATATAATGAGGTTTAAGTATCTGAAAGCTGCCGAACGGTGCTTTATTTACATTGCACACCTTTCGAGTATTTTTTCTTTGCGCAAATTGAAATGCAAATGCGAAAACACTGTGTCGAAACGAGGACAAAAAAACAGAAAAGTGTAAAATAAAATCATTGATATACTTTTCAAACGTTATTGTTGTTTTTGTATTCAAAAGTCCTAAAAGTTACGCAGCATACAAATTATTAACCATGTTTAAATAATCATACCTTCGAGCACTTGTCATACGATATGTTTCGAGCTTTGAAAAAGTCAATGGCGCTGGATGATCGCAAAACAAAGGTGAGCTTATCCATGCAATTGGTAAAAGTATCAAACGACAACTATAAAGTGCAGTATGTCATGTGTAGTGCAAGGCAACATACAACATTACTTAGCGATGCGTTTCCTTTGATACTCTTGCCTTCTTTTTCGTGCCGAACTTCGTAGCACAAAATACGCTAACATTAACTAGTGCGCGTGTTAGACTACCGTATGTGTCATATCGCTCTATATAACATAGGTGTACTTTGTGCTGGGAAGTAGTGAAGAAAACCTTATAAGTTATTGACACTTGTTGCCTCCTTAGCGCTACAAAAAAGGCTACAAAATGCCAATTTGCGTCGAGAACACGCAAATGAAACACGATGAAGAGCTCAAAGTGAAGGCCAGAAATAACATAAGCCGCACCAATATCCTGTTTAGAAGAGTACTTTCGAAGGAATAGCACCATGTAAAACGCAATAGACCAGAAATCACTTGAAATAAATTACGTATGCCGAACAATAAAGACTAAAAACACCAAAAATGTTAACTTTTAAGTAACTCAGCAAAACATGAAGTAACAAAAACGTGAGTGTTGGGCATTCGGGCACACGTTTCTTGGTTAATTTGTTTTGATTTTACAATTTGAAATCAAATTAAAATTATGAGCACGTATTGTGCATTTCGGCAAAGTTTAAAGCCTAATTTGTTGGCCTAAGAATTTGGCTTTTCATCCCTTAAACGGCGCAATCGCTAAAGAGACCTTTTTGACAAATATTTCTATAGCAAAATTCCTTCATTATATTTTGTAATGCCATTAAACACAACGAAATGAGCCTGGGCGACCACCCTGGCCACTATACAGTTTGAAAGTCACCTGTGTCGTTACAATTGCGCAGGCATCTTACTTGCCCACTTGCAGCTAACAAAGTGTGTCAATATTGTGCATAGTAATCGCATTTAAGCCAGCATTGTTTCGTATTATAGCCCATTGTTCTCAACAAATCGATTTGTATGTTTCATTTAACGTATTGCATCTATTATTCAAAGCCTAATCAAGCTTGTCTTTGGCAAAGGTCTATTCTCTAATCTAAATGTCACCTGCACTCACACGACGACAAAATCCTGCGCTCGAGACAAGTTCATTCAAACGTTTGCTTATTTGCGATTGCTGAAATGTGTGAAAACAGTGTGTCAGTTAATTGTCAACGCTTGATTGGCTGACGTGCAAGGCTTGATGAGGGGGGCGACAAAACACTTGAAATATTAATGCTAACTAAACTTTGTGAAAGTTAGGAAAACTTCTCATGGGAATTCTCAGCGATTTAAGGAACTGGGCGCCAAAAAGAGACAACGCGACACGTGAAACAACAAACAAAACGAAAAGGCGAGACAAAGTAAACAATATTAAACTGAGCTATGTAGCCGCGTAAAACTAACAAACATAGAACTTTAAGCGGCATGGCATGAATTTTGATTTTTAAAACGCATAAGAAAACTTGATAACACTAAATGTGACTTGAAAGCGAAAGTGCATGAATAGAAAACCGTTGCTGAGACAAGAAAACCCAAAATGTCAATAAAAATGCTATAAAAAAAACATAGATGCATAGATACTTTTACTTTTCATAATAAATGCTGCTGCATTCATGCTATAAAAGTGTAGAAAATGTGACAAAATCGTTGCATTTTGTTGACAGACACAAGATGAGATTGATCGTGTTTTTGTTGTGTGGCTTCGGTAAGTAAAAGAAAGTGAAAAGAAATGCAGAATAATACTTACATATATTTTTTAGTGCTTACAACGTGGCTAATTGACGCCAAGCCGTGGAGTGCCAATGATCTAATCCTGTCCCGCATCCAACATGCCATGAAGCGGCCATTGATGGTGACAAACCCGCGCGTACATTTGCGGCCACAGAAAGTTGCATTTGAAGGACCAAGGCAGACATATGCGAATGTGGCAGATGATTATTACGACGATGAGGAGGAAGAGGAGGACGAAGAGCTTGAAGATGAATTGCAGCAGCAACTAAGTGAAGATGGTGAGGGTGGTGCCGGTGGCGGAGGCGGTGGACACGGTGAGGGTGAGGACAATGGTGACGAAGAAGAAGCCGAAGGGGAAGACGAAGAGGGTGAGGAAGATGATGAGTATTAGTGTAATTTCATTTGCTTACAAACAAAGATATTTATTGTTAACTTATTGAAGAAAAGTTTGTAATAAAAATGTTTAAAACGCTTTTCACTCAAAACTTCGCTTTAAAACACTTCACACTTCCCACCAGTCCCGACGTTAAGCTCATTTGCCATTGCAAGTGTAATTAAATTTATATAAATTGTTTTTTTTTTCTTTTGCTTACTTATATTTTATTTATACGAATGCGAAAATCCACAACTAATTAGAGCGTGTACGCGCTGCCATCGCTGGCTCGTTGCAGATAAAGCATTCTGGTAAGGATGTGACAATTTAACGAGTAAGACTAAATCACACACACACACACACACACACACACGCATGCGGACAGACAAACATATAAATGTTAAAGAGCCTACACTGCAGTCTCACACGTCTGATGCTCATACACACCGACAGAGTCAGAGATGCACATACAGAGAGCGCGCAGATTACGTTGCTGCATTCATGCTTGACTTGTCGCCATTCGTTTTGACTTTACCGTTGGTTTTTTTTTTTTGCTTTCTTTCCCTCTTTAAAGCGCAAAAAATAAAGTATGGCAAGTGACTTTGAAAAGAACTTTTGCTGTTGTAATCTTCTATGGCAACTCTCAAGCAAATAAGGTTGCATGCAATTAGTGCAATGAGTTTGCAAGTTTCTACATGTATTCAAACGAAAACCTGTTGGAAATATATGTATGCACTGAAGTCATGATCTCTATGCGCGCTAAGCATTTAAATATTATATTTAATAACACTCCTCGCCTTCATGCCGGCAACACTGTTGCGACAAAAACAAAGACAGAAACAAACTTCACTATCCCAAATACTCAAAGGGCCGACAAACGGCCAAGACTTGCGACACCCCAAAGACTTTACAGTTTACGCTTTGCTTGGCAAAATCTTTTAGTGACTTCAAAAGATTATAAAAAGAAAAAAATCTGTTTTAAAATTGCTTAAATTTTGCTGATTTTAGTTAAGATTTCGCATTTTCATATTTCGCCATAAGTTTATCGCTGTCAGTGATGTACAATGCATGCAAACAGCAAACTACTTGTCTTGCTCGCACCGCCGCCGCTGCGTATTAACACTGATGCGTAAGTGTATGGGTGTATGTGTGTGATTGTGTGTGGGACACTCTTAGGAATGCGCCGTGCTGGCGTGTCTGTTGTAATCAACTTGGAAGTAGCCACAAGCAAAGGTCATGAAAACTGTAAAAGAAAACAACTCTGTGTGGGGGTTGAGGGTGTTGGGGAAAACAACTCTGTGTGGGGGTTGGGGAGGCTAAGCAAGACGGAAATCTAAAGTGTAATTTTATGCAAAACAACAAAGAGAAAATATGAAAAACGTCAAAAAGATAATGCGTAAAATTTTTGACATTTTTGAAAAAAAAAAAAAACAACAGAAAGGAAAGTATTCATAGTTGGCTTACCATTTGACCTGGGGTTATGTTGAGGCACAAAGCATATTAGTAGCGTGCGACGGAATGAATCAGTGTGTGAGTGAGTGAGAAGAAGGATATTTGAGTTTTAAATCATAGCATTAGCTATCTGTCTGTCTGTCTGTCTGTATGTCTGTTCGTGTGTCGGCTACACATGAAGTTCGCACGTACGATAAATTCACACAGCGAGTGTGCGAGTGCGAGAGAGAGGCCTACTGTGTGCTGGGCGCCAGGTGTAGTTGCCAGTGATGCCACAAACTTACTTCTAATTCTTGTGTGGTTTATTGTTACTGTTGTTGTATTTGTAGTTGATTGCATTTTCAAACGATTTGGAACAGTAAATCTTTTCTTAAGTTGGCACAAGTTCTTGCAGCAATGAACCGAACACGTTCGACTACGTGATCTGATAAGGAATTTAAAGTACGTATACGACACGCATACACATGCATGTTGGAGACACTGCAAGGTTTGTAATTTTTTTTGCGCTTTCTCGGTTTCTCTGTTTTTTTTTCTTTTTTTGGTTTTGTTAGTTTTTGTGGCTTGTCGCATTTGTTTTGCCGCAGGATTTGAACGTGTGCGGTTTGACAGTCTGGCCTCACAGGTTTGAAGAGCACTGCGCAAGCGACAGTTTTGCAAGCGCTGGAATTAGTTTGAAAGGCAATATTAATCCTTTAAATTAAATGAACTGCTGAGTACAACAATAATTGGATACTCTTGACAAAACACTTTAACATACATTAACCAGCGCCGTGCACCGCACACACACACAACGTACATATGTGTACACATGTAAGAGGCGGCGATGTGAAATGCTGATTGTGTTTGCGTGCGTGTCGTTTCCGTTTCCGTTGCCGATTTCGCGTAAATGACTTTCCTATCGCTTAATGGCATCTTCAAGCAATGTTAATAAATCGTTAAACACAACTTAATAATACAGCCCGAGTGAAGCAAATGAAACCACAAGCACACAAGTCTTTAAAGCGAATTTGGCAAAGCGCAGCAAAACCGACGCCGACGCCAACGCCACCACCCAACAATTTGTGGCAATATAATTAATGACGAAAGTTTTAACCTTTTGTGTGACTTTTTCTTTCTTTTGTTGCCCTCCGCTTCTTGTCAACAAAGCCAATTTAACTGCGAGCGTTTTTTACTCCACTTGAAGATTTTTCTATACTAAGCATACATCAATTGGCCTAATGAGCCACTTGGCGTCGGCAGAAGTTCTCCAAAGTGACTGAGTCGCGGCCCATAATTAATGCTTGAAGTGCTTAACTTCTTGCTCAATGCTATTAATCACTTTGATTATTTAATCGCAGCACAACAACAACATTTATTTACCCATTATTGATGCCAATTCAAAGTTTATTTGACCAAAATCGAACTAAATCAAAAAATAGTAGCCAAAAATGCCATGATTTCGCCTTCGTTGCGTTAAACAAACCGAAATGCGGCGCGCGTCGAGCCAAAATGCACATTTCGTGGTTGGCGCGAAACGTTGCCATTTTGGCCATGTTTGTTGACCAACAGTCCAACCAACGGCCACGAGGCTTTATGGCGCATACGTGCAAAATGACGCGTGTAATGTTTGTTCGCTGCAAATGAGGCGTGTTTCATAATGATGAAGATTTCAAAACCAATGATTTGACGTACAAAAATCAAGGACAGCAATAAACAAGCACATGTCACGCAACGCCCCTTAACACATGCGGCAGTACAGCATTTATAAGCTTGTACATTAGAATGCCGTATGTGTTGTGTGATTCATTGTGACATAGGAAATGATATAAATATCAGGTACGAAGCCAGCGGGCAGGAGCATAAAAGCAAAAAACGAGAAAAATCATGTAATCACCTCATTCCCTCAGCTCTCTCTGCACTCCACGCTTAGTTTGCTTTAAAATCTATTATTTTGTATTTGTTCTTGTATATAATAAATCCGTTGCACGTGCCGCAAAGCACGGCATCACACATCTCCACACGCATGCACATTAGGGTGAATCAAAACAAACACAGTTTTTCTAACGGGCTTCATTACAAAAGTTGTCTTTTGGTGAAAGCCACGCGAGATTTCTATATTCATGTTTGGATAGTTCGCCTCAAGGGCGATTCTTCCAATACTTGAGTACGTACCTTCATTACCACTTTGATAATTCCAATGCTTAAATAAGTTATAGTTTATGATTAAACTATACCCCAAATAAGACTTTTGCGTAGTGAAAGTGATAGACAATGTGCACAGACACAGGCTGACATGGAATTTACAATGGGTGAATCTTATCTCATGACAAGCAACTATAACTCCGAAGATACTTAGAGTTTTGGAAAATACGTTTAGGAAGATATTTTTAAAGGTCTAAACTATAATTAATAATTCTTGACCAGAATATCCCTTTAAGACAGTCAAATTGACAGTGAATTCAACATTGCCCTCGAATAACTTTTGATCCAGTAGACTTAGCATCATATAAAGATCAAGTGAAGACCATCCGAGACCATTTTGTAGAGCACACAAATAGCTATGAAAATCAGAAGCCACAAAACTAAATTTCCCCAAAATAGAAAAAGTGATTCGGACTATCCAAACATGAATATAGGAATCTCAAGTTTTAACTCGCGTGTTTTAGCACCAAGCACTTCTAAGCCCGTTTGAATCACCCTAATGTTCGTGTACACAAAAAGTGATTCTAACAATTTGTTTGATTACGACATAATGATGAAAATAAATCAAATCAAGTTTGGCAACAAAAATTACCGTTACATTTTCGCGCATTTATGCACGACTTGAGTGAGAGCACAATGAAAAATTGCCATCTTCATTCATCTCCAAAATCATGATATAAATATTTTCACCATGATTATTGGTGGGCCAATTCATAAATACAGTTTGCACATGCAGTATGCGCAAGCACTTCACTTTCACTGGAAATTTGCGCTATAACCGTTGCACTTTTTCATTGCAATTCGCTTGTAAGTGCTTAGAAAGAGCTCCTGGCCATAAGCACTACCCATCTTGAACCTCATGGAACGTCGATCCAAGCCTTGGTAAAGCTTGTGCGCCCTGTATTTCAGCCACCTAGGAGGCTATCCACTGCCCATCCAGCATCCAACGACTAACCACAGTTGCCCAGGACGCCTTCATCAACATTGTAATAGTCAACTCAGCCACTGGCGGTGGTTTCACTGTAGGAAGGATTTGTAGTTCTTTCGTACTGTCAATTGAACTCACAGTCAACTCATCGAACTTCTTACTTTCCTATCGCACTCAAATTTAATTTAGAATCATGTAATTCGTAACCTTTTTCTCATGTAAACTTTTTTTAAAGTTCATGAATCAAAACTACCAAAAAATACGCCCAAAAACTGCAAATCCCAAAGCGAAGCCATGCCTGCCGCCCAAATCGTTGCCAATGAGGATTCGCATTGCCGCTGCCAACCCACCAAGCCACCGTGCTCATTGGCGTCGTCGTTGTTGTTGTCGTCATGGTTGTTGTTGTTGTCGTTGTTGTCGCAAAATGTTGAACCACATTTGAGTTCACTAATTAAACTGACACGAAAGGCGAAAATGTTCAAAGTTTGTTTTTCAAGTTGGCAAATTAAAATTCGTGTGTTGATTTGACTTGTTCTATTCTATTTTTTTCTTCGCTTTTTTCATACATATATATTTTGCTCCTGGTGGTTTTTCGCTCGGTTGGCTGCCGTTGTCATTTGCAGACAGTTTTCAAATTGAACATTCGCACTTTTGCTGTGATTTAAATAGTTTGGGAAAACACACATTTTCAATTCAAATGTGCCAAACACCAAAATAAATTAAGTTCAATAATTTAAACAGCTGAGAAAGTTAAACGAAATGTTTATTACAACAATGAAAATTCACATTTATATTTACAGTTGCATTGACGAATAAACTCATTGGCGCAACGGCATAGAAAGAGACAGAGACAGAGCATATGCACTGAGCAATTCAAAGCCTCAAAATAAGCAAAAGAACGAACAAAACAAAGCATCGTTTGCATTCAATATAAAAGTGCTGCATGTCATGCGCACGCGATACTGAACATACGACAGTTGCACAAACAATGCATGCCGCCGCCGGCCTTACAAATCCAAATGCTTATTGCGACTGTGCTCGAAGGCCATGTGTGCCGTTAGGCGTTCATCAATGTTGGCCGCCAGTAGTTGTCTGTCCCTCTTGAAGCGCCTTGGCCTCTGCAGGCCCAGACTTACATTGTTGGCCGCAGTACGCAACCGCGGCCGACGCACGGGCAGCAATTTACGATCGGCGGCCGCAAACCAAGTCGCATAGACAGCCAACGGATCCGACTGCCAGAACTTGTGAAACGAAATTGGCGCGGTGTGCCGCAGCAACTCCATCGGATAATCCTGTGGCCGCGCCTGCAAGTGCCAGCTCATTAACCGACGTTCAGTTGAGCGGTTTTGTGCGCTTACCTGATGAAAACGGCTCGTATGCCAAGCGGCCACGCCCAACGCCTGCAGGCAATAGCCGAGTATCATGTCGTCCGGCGCCGCTGCGCTGGGGCAGCTGCAACGCGCCAGCGCGCGACGCGCCAGCGGCAGACTGAGCACGATGCCAGCGCCACCTGTGTGGTAATTGAAGCCGTCCGGCTCGTGCAGACGATAGCCATAACGCTCGCCCAAATACACGTCCGCGTGCTCGTCCAGGCAGTCGAGCAGCGCACTCAGGCGCGAAACGCTGCAATGCCGCCAATAAGTCAAACAAGCCGCGCCGTTTGCATAAATTAATAACAATGAAAATAACTGCAGCAGCGCGGTAGGGCGGTGGGGTCGGCGAATCAATTAAATTGCAGGCGATTTGTTATGCATGTCGTTGCACAATTGAATTGAAAGCACGAAACAACTCACATTTAAATGCGGTGGTAATCCCATAAAAAATCAATCTTTTGTATCGAAAATGACCGAATTTGTTATATACTTTTTTCATGTTTTAATATTTTACAGACGCATGCACACAGTGCCACGCCCCACCGCGCACCGCACACCCGCACACTTACCTCAGCAGTGTATCATCGTCGACAAGCGCAATCCAACGTATCTGTGCACGTTTACGTTTCATTTGTTCTTCGATATCCTTTAGGGATAATTGCAGAATTGCGAGTATTTTGGCACAATGTCCTGTCTCCACATTCGGCACGCCCGTGCCCACCGTCGGGATGCTCAGATCTTTGCATGCATGCATATGTGTACACACATATCGACTATTAGCATTAGTATTTGCCATGCGTGTGTGTGTGATGTGGGTGTGTGTGTTTTCAGCAAGGACCAAAGTCAAATCAATGAATATTCAATAAGTGTTCATGTGTTTATTTATCTATGTATGCCTGTATTTGTGTGTGCGTGTGTGTGTGTGTGTTGATAGTGCGGCAGGCACAGTTCGATATGCCTCAATGTCCTTGTGCGGTTCGTGTCTCTGTTAATTTGTAATTGTTGCATTTCACGCTCCTCACCTGTTACATCGCTGTAGTAATTGCGATGGACCGCATAGTTTGCCCAGGTACTCTCGATGATTGGTATACGCTCCTTGTGGAATTTCGCACAAGTTTTGATTGCAAAGTAGATGTCCTTGCCGTCGCCATTGCTGCTGCGCTGTAATTTGATACAACAGCAGCAACAAAAGAAAAAGTTGCCTTCAGTCAACACCCAATTTTCTTATGCATAACCTTTTAACCCTTTGACACCTTGATGCACGCCCACACATACACACACACACACACACAGTCATCAGTCATCAGTCTGGCAAAAGTATTGCAAGCAAATGTAACACATGTTCGTCCGTTCATTCAGCGCCCATCACATTCATTACAAAATAATCCCAACTCACCGCTTTATATTTAAACAATACACACACATACACCCACACACACATTCACATACAACTTTGTCAAATAAGCCGAGCCAACTCACACATGTCGTCGCTGCCGCTGCTGCTGCGGCTGCTACGTTGACAGCATCAGCAGCGCCTGCATCTGTTTTGTCTCCCGCGCCCGCACGACCGACCGTACCCCTCGTGCGCATAACGACGTCCACAGCGTCGTCGCTGAGCTCAGGCTTTGCATACATGAGACAGTCCTCGTTGACTTTATGCAATAGCAACGATGATGGCGTCGGCGTCGACGTCGACGACATTGGCGCCGTGGGACAAATGTAGGCTGCACTTTTCAAAATTATTTTGTGCGATTTTTGTGCGCTTTCACTTATATGCACATTGTTGTTGGCGCTGGCGTTGGCGTTGGTGTTGTCATCACGTCCCTTATGGCCGTTGTTTGTAGTGGGCGTGGACGTTAAATGATCGAAAATGAAGCGGGCGAGTTCATGTGCGGCATCTATGGAGAATTCGCTGTGTCGCGAGATTTTGTTGTCAGCAACAAGTCTGGCCAAACTGAGAAAACAAAACGGTATTATTTTGGCGTCAAAGCGTGTTGTGCTGCGCCTGTTGTAATTAAACGCTTTTTAAATGCATATACTCGACAATATTACACCCTACACACACATATGTATATTGCACACAATGTCTAGGAAATAGTTAAAATGTACGCATACCTTCTCAACAAACGTGCCGTAAAAACAATGCCCGCGCCAAGCATGGGATATGGAAACCATGTTGGGTTCTCGAAAAACGCAAAGTGATGTATAATAGTTGCCTCTTGATCGTGCAACGCATAACCGTAAAAGGCCAACTGCAACAGCCAGCAATCAAAATTATAACAAACACACCAATGTAATACAAAGACAAACGCCCAAATTATTTAGCACATTTAATTGGCTCACCTCTTCGGTGTCTTCTCGTTTGAGCCTTTCTAGCAAGCGATGCAAGGACACGTACGTGTTGTCCTGGCACAGTATAATCCACTTTGTGTTGTCGTTTAGCAAACGTGTTTCGCCTAACAAATGCGGCAATGTGGCGAGTACCGTCCAGTCGCCAGGATAATTGAATATTTCATGCATTAGCTGGACATTGATGACATAATCCCCGGGACAGCTTAGTGCAAGTTGCGCACTCTGACGCACCAGCTCCCGACGCAATGACTCGCTCTGTTGACGTTGATGTGGCAAGTCTCGACTTGAGATAAGCAACAATACTTCCGTCGGCGTTGCAACTATGCATTTGACAACGAATCAGCACGCTGGACGAAACACAAACTTTCGAGCACTTCATTAACTTACCTGTGGTCAATATTGAACGCAGCAATAGCAGAAAAACCGTGAGTGTCTTCAAATACATATTTAAGCAACAAATTTTACTCAATGAAATGCATGAAAAACGCACCAAAAACATTTATTAGTTTTAAGTTTTTCATTTATCATAATTTTTGTATTCAAAACAGCGCACGAAACGGATTTCGAATCGAAGCCGTCGCGTAAATGTTTCACGTTACGTTGTTACGTTTCACGTTATAAAGCGCTACGTAGTTGGTGCTGCTGCAACGGCAACCGAGCGCACAAACGTGCCAAAACAAATTGAAACGCGCACGTTCAATCACTTCCGTATGCAGTCACCTTAAAGGGCGCCGAATTGTTCACTCAAAACGTACGAGTGAAATTTGTAAGTTGAGTTGTGTTTGAGTGAGAAATGCGCCGGCGCGAAAATACATGTGCGTTTTATGAATGAATGTACAAATGGCGTGCAACAGTTGGCTTACAAATCGAGCATAGATAATTGAGTGAGTAAATGCACTATAAACATTGCGTTTAATAAACAGTTATAATTGATTAAATACAGGCTACAAAGTCATATCCGATTTCGTTAAAGTCGAGTTTAGTTTTTATAAAAAAGCAGTAGAACTGAACTGTTGATTTATAAATATAAAAATGGAATAAATGTGCCATTAAAATAACTAATACTAATACTTTTTTGTATTCATGTGCCAAGGTTTAGTGCATGGGCGATGCGAGTCGTGTGGCGGTGTTCAAGTTGGCGCGATTATTGGTCATGACGCGCACATCGCTTGCTTGTTTGCTCAGCTGCTCCTGCATGGCCAACAGTTCGCGCGTACGATGATAAAACTTGTTGTCGACACGCATGCTGGGATTCCAACGACAATAGAGACCCTTCCACAGTTTGACAATACGCATGCTGGCAATGGGACGCAGCACCGGGAGTGGGCCATGTGTGTATGCGCGATATAAGGGATTCAAGTACTGATCCAACCTTGAATTGACATACGTCCACAGTGAAATGGTTTTGTGCTTCAGATCTGTTATGAAAAAAGATCTGATCAAGGATTGTTCAGATATAATATTAAAATTGCTGTTGTTACTTACCCTCAGCGACACGTTCCGACTCGGAATTGCAAAGAAATGTGCCAAAGCGACAGGAATACAGGTGATCGATGATCGTAATCAGAAACTGTTCGTTAAATTCGAAGACATTTGGGAACTGTTGACTCACTTGCCACACACTATCGATAAACTGGACGAAGACAGGCGAGCGATCGGCATCTGCATGTCGATTGTCACCGTGACCAATACGTTGTTGAAACTTGTGACCAAAAGACAGCCACTCCTTTTCGATGAGCACCTCAAAGCCGCGCACAGTACGATAATATGGATCAAGCAGCAGCATAGCCAAAGCCGTCAATTGTGCTGTTCGATCCCAGCCATCGGAACAGTGCACCACAACGGATGTGCTCATCGTTTCCACTTTGTCAACGATGCGCACGGCGCCAGCTAGTATGCACTTGATGTGCTTCAGCCAAAGTGTGCTGTCAATGGATGTCAGCCATTTGGAGTCATCGATGGTTGGATAGCAAGCCTCTTTCACTTTGCGCAGGCTCTCGCGCATCACGTGTATATTGTGTATATCGAGAAAATTGATTTCCACATTCTTATATGCCTCCTCGGACTCGTAGCCACCGCCTTTTGCCTTATTCGCTATGGCATTGGCACTGGGACGCGCATCCATAATGGCTAATTTATCAGACTGAGCATTCGCTTCCATGATGTAGCTCAAGTAGAGTTCATCGTCGGCGCTCCGTTTTCCGCCCACGCCAACCAGTGGCTGCGAACAACGCGTTATGGTCGCCTGCGAACGTGGATGCATCCATGAGAGCACTGGCAGACGGCAACGGGAACGAAATTGTGCAACACGGCGCAAAAAATCATCGGAAGCGGCTTTTGGCACAGCCCAGACGGCCGGATAACTGTCACATACGCCGTAGGCCTCGTTTAGCTTAGTTGCCCGCCACATATCATTCGGCACTCCTAAGCGTCGCAGTTCTGCCAGCGGTTCATAGACAGCCCAACCGTTTTCATTTACTCCAACACCGCCGCCATTGCCACTCGCTGCGCCATTACTTGTCGACACCATCCCGGATCCCGCATTAGCTGCACCAACTCCACCACCGCTTGGCGTTGCGGCTGCATGAGCGAATGCAAACAACCGGCCACTGTAGGAGAGCGGAAATGCGTACGATTGCAACTTCTCGAACACGGTGCGGCGCGAGTGATTTTGCTGCTTGTGTGCGAAGCGTAAATTGCGCATATCCTTACAAAATATTTCAATACCATAGGAGTTCTCGCCGCGTGAAGTCGAGCCACCAATTTTCTCAACGCGAGCTATCACACCCAACGGCACATCGACAATCACGGGCGACTCATGATCTCGCAACGGCAACGAACGGAAGTACAAGCGATAGTTGGTAATAGTAAGTGCACCAAAGACCGGTCCCCGATAAGGACACACGTATGTAACATCATTTTTCTGATCTTGATCCTCCTCACCATCTAAGTATGTGAAAGGAGTATTTGGGCGTGCACCATTTTCAGCATAGTGCTTTGATCCGAGAGAACTTGACTTTGAACTAGTGTCCAGTGAATTTGTGCTTGCATTTTTTGATGCAATCTTGTCCACTAAGTTCGCCGAATTGTCCAAAGGTTCCGGTTTGTCCATCTAAACTTATTCCTTTGTGGCCACAAAACTACCGTCGGAGCAGTGCTGCCAACTTACGCCTTCACTTTCTATAGTTCTTAGCTCTACGTACTCCTATGTTTCATTTAAATACACTCCACCTTAAACAATTTATTGTTCAGACTAAACTACCAAGTATATACTACATTGTTTTATGTGAAGTGTAGGTCTAAGTAACATAGGAGAATGTAATATTCAGTTCTGTTAATCGCGGATAAAGATAATAACATTACACTGCAATGCCGACATGGCACCCACAGCAATGTAACAGCATGTTAATCATTAACAGGAAACTCAAACAGCTGTTTCAAAAGAATGACTTAATCACAGTTAAGAGTCACTGCGATTCGAAATGGTCATGAGCTAGAACTGTGTTTCACAATCACGGTAAGAACTGTGATTGATCCTTTCAAATCACTGTTAAGAATCACATTTTGTGCTTATCAAATCAGACGTCTAAAGGATAAATTGCCCATTGCAAATGCAGTAGAACAAACGCTTTTGAATATAAGGTAAGCCTATGTTGCATTGCAATACACAGCACATAGGGCTTAACTTGGTGAATGGGGCTGTGTCAGTGAAACCAGTGTCGAAAGTGACGCACTTGCGGCCAAAACAGAGAAGAAGAAGACTATGTGTCTTAAAAAAAGTCAGAAGCTAGCTGCGCGCATGTTTGCTTGAATAAGTAGTAGTGTTGAGCCATTTTAATGTTTTACAAAGCAAAAGTGGATAGTGTGGAAGCAGGTTAACTATACTTGTATCGACAGATGGAGCTAGTAGGTCTTACATCGTTACTTTAACAATCATTTTAAAGCGTCATTGTGCCGTATGTAGCCAAGACGACGGTGGGTTCTTAGTGCAAATCGAATAATAAAAGTTTAAACACAACAATTTGTTCATCTTAATGACCAGCTTAGTAGCTTCCTTTATTTAAAGATTAAAAAAAGAAAACAACAAAAACGGTTATTAAATTTTTAATATTCCTATTATTATGAAGAACTAAAATTAAGAAATTTCTTTTTTCAGAGCAACGTCAATATTATTATCGTATTTTTGTCACCATACCAGCGGCAATGGTTACTCCACTAACGCGCAGCATTATTCTGCCGAGCTCTTTGAAATCAGCGTATTTTTCAATGCAAATCGGTCGTGTGGTCTCCAGCTCAACTAACGCACAAGAGTTGTTACCCAGACAACGCGGCTTCTTCTTAACCACCTCTCCAGTGCTTTTGTGTATAAGTGCTGTGAGTTTACTTATCACAGCAGGTTCGATCAATGATTGGTGGTGTAGTAGCACAGGAAATCCAATCGTTATGGGCACTTTTACATTAAAGACTATTATTCGAGCTTGAAAGCATGTTGACACCGGTATTGGACTCTGAGGATCACAAATAATGCAACCCACATTGATGGTATTCATATCGACGCCCGCTAACGTGACTGCAACTTGATCGCCGGCAAAGGCATTTGTTTGGGATAAATCGTCAATGGTAAGTCCCTTTATTTGCGCTTGTTCCCGGCTGGCACCAACTAACACCTTATCGTTAAGACACAAAACTCCAGTCTCGATGCGTCCAGTAATACAAAAACCGGAACCAGTACCCTTATACATGTCTGAGACGGACATACGCAATGGTCTGTCAATTGCCCGTTCGGGTATTTTAAAATTGTCAATCACATCCAGTAAGGTCGGTCCGGTGTACCACGCTGTTAGTTCCTTTTCTGTTGCGGGGTGTGTTAGATTTTCACCAGTTAGACCAGAACACGGAATGAAAGTGACATCAGACTCTTTGAAACCCGCCTGTTTTAGAAAACTTTTGAGTTTAGTGACAATCTCCATAAAACGTTCCTTTGACCAGCCAACAGTGTCTAATTTATTGATGACCACGCCCAATTGATTGACACCCAAAGAACGCACCAATATGGCGTGTTCGCGTGTTTGTCCGCCAAGTTCAAAACCAGTCTCGAACTCCCCGCGTGTCGCGTCCACAACGAGTAGTGCTACATCGGCCTGTGTAGCGCCGGATATCATGTTCGGTATAAAATCCTTGTGACCTGGTGCATCCAACAACGTCACGATTTTCGACGGTGTCTCAATGCGTGATTGTCCTACATCCATAGTTATACCGCGGGCACGTTCCTCGCCGGTCTCGTCAAGCACCCAAGCATACATAAAACTCTGTTTTCCCAGTTTTTTCGACTCCTGCTCATGCTTGTGCATAACGCGTTGAGACACGTTACCAGTGTCGTACAAGAGATGACCCATAAGTGTACTCTTACCAGCGTCAACGTGGCCAATGACTACCATGTGGAAATGGCGCTTTTGTTCGGCACGCTCTTTGTCGTACAACTGCTGAGCATTACGATTTGCCTGATCCTTTGAAACCTTAAAAACGGCCGCAGCAGCTCTAGCTGCATCATCCGCGCTGTTATCTACAGGTGTATTTCGACCCGAGACAACTGGAGATGCAGACGTCACTGGGGATGCAATTTCAAAGCCTCGTCGGGCATCTTTTTGTGCAGACACAGATGTGGTTATCTTGGCATTGGATTTTGTATTCATTTTCGCCAGCTCTGGCTCAGCAAAAGTGGTTGACTTTACTACAGCTGGCAGTTTCAGGCCAAGGGGTTCTCGTTGTGCTCGTTGCTGTTTCTGTTTTTTGTCAGTTTCCTCATTGAGTATTTCATCTAGAATCTTTGTTATGTCGTATCCAAATCGCATTGAACTCTCAACAATTCGACGTTCTGATACGGTATCGCCAACAACGCTACGCACTTCATCTATACAAGAAGTAAGCTTAGCCTGCTCTAAGTCATCGAGCACAGGCATTTGAAAATTGTCTGAATCTCGACGAGCCTTTTGATAGGCTTCATCCTCGTCGTCTTCCTCCTCCTCGTCGATATCTTTGTTCTTGCTTATAAATGCTGCCATACTTTGTTGGCCACGTGCACGGTCATAAAGCCAATGCTGAGCATCTGTAGGCGAAATGCAACTTTCATCATCGACCGAGTGACCTGTAAATAAAGTGATACCCAACGTCATTGGCATACTGACTTCCAACCCGGATTGCATAATTCCTTACCGTAGACATCGTCGTAACCGTCGTACTCGTCGTTATAATCCATCGCGCGAACGATTCTGTGTCGCGACATTGCACAATTTTATTAAATTAATTTATGTCAAGAATATTTCACCAAAATAACTAATTGTATTTCACAAAAAGTTGAAGTTAGTGTTACTGCCGCCTATTCCGGTGACAGATTTGGACAAATCCGTAAAGTAGCAAGCAGGGCCAGAGCAGATCCAGATGCCAGACAAAGTCTATTTTCCTGCCCACGTAAGTACGCCCACAATTCTGCACACAATGTATTATTGGCTGTTGGATGGGGGATGGAGGAGGAGGTTGGATTAATCGAATGCGTGTCGTCGTTTTGTTGTAGCCTCACTTTATCAACGACGAACTTTACTTCTAGTTTCTCACACGTAAATTATGTTTTCTTCTATGCAGTCACACTTTTCCTATTTTACTCAATCATTCATAATATTTATTTACAATTGTTTCACTATTTTCCTGAAAATGCACACACGTCCACAATGCACTGCCTCTTGCACAGTGTGAAAATCCTCGTAGTGTTATTAACAGATGCAAGAAAGGTACGGGAATAGAAAAGTGTGACAGAATGATAAACTTTAACAGCTGACGCACAATCCGAAAAGGTGTTCGAAAGTTGTTCAAAAATCCATATGTTAGTGATGAGCAATTTTTAAAGACCTGTGATACTTTCACAGTGAACTTTTGAAATATTGGTGGAGACATAAGCAAAAAAAATAATTTGTCATAAAACGTCATGCGCGCGCATGCATCGACGAAGATCTATTTTGTTTTTTTATCTTAAAGTTGTCGGAATAAGCTGGAAAAAAACTTTGAAAAATGTTTAACAAATCAAATTTTCATTTTTTCATTAAATATAATTTTGACAAGTTTGAATGGTTTCTTTAATTGAAAATGTCAATTTGCCCTTCGCAATGCACTGTTTTGTTGGTTTCCATTAACGGTTGTTTTTCGAAATTTCAATTCATTCAAGTGAAAAACTCTGTTTACTTCGATTCATATATCGAATATAGCGGAATCGGGTATGTTTTAATTAAAAGTGTTTTAAATTCTAATCACCACGACATTTGTAATAATATGACATTTCAAAAAACATATTCAATGTCGGCCATTTTGTTGTAACTTAACCTTTTTTTTTGCAACCACTTGAGTTTCCACGCACCCGGCAAAAGAATGCAGAATGATTTGTATACACTTCTTCCCGCTGAGGTCCATGTGAAGGAATGCGTTGACATATATCTAGCTGATCTAAAGAGACGCATCGAACAACTCCAGGCGCGTCAAGACGAACTAGACTCGTGGACTTCAGCAGAGAATACCGCTGACATAAAACCGCAAAATAATATACAAATTCTCATTGCAAAATTTGAAGACTTTAACAAGGTAGAGACAAAAACTCCCACATGTAATCTGCTGCCAGAGGTAAAGGAACGGTTTGATGTCCTTAAGCTGCTGCAAAACTTTGAACAATTTAACAATAATGAAACGTTTAATGAGAGCATTGCTTACATAAAGCAAGCCAGAGGACAGTTAGAACCAATAGAGCAGAGCGACATGATAAAGCAACAAGTCATGTATGAGACTGCCATGGCTTTGCCAGGTACATCGCATGGTGTAGTCAGGAAAAATAGTTTGTGGAACAAAATCTTTCAATTTGAGCTAAGAGCACAAAACATAAACAATGACATAAACAAATTACCGGCAGATAATTTTAAAACTGAAAACAACACAAATTGATCCATAAATAAAGGTTAGCAGGACCGTGGAGGTGTAAGAATTCATATATTTTCAAATAAATGCATAATAACAGAATTATATAAACTGTTAGTATTAAACCGCTTTTGAGACATCACTTCTCAGTTTAACTCGAATTTCTTCGTTTACAGCAAAAATATCACCATGTCCGGGCACAATATAATCACACAATTCAGCCATACGTAGTCGCTCGCGACGCTGCGCAGCTGGATCCTCGCTGCCGGCATCCAGCCATATTGTCTGATCAGTAATATCGTCACGACGTTCAAAGAGATCACCGCAAATGCCGACAGTTGCGCCATTATCAAACTGAGTCTCCCGCACTACTACCGATACACAGCTCAACGTATGACCGGGTGTACACTCAACCACAATCTCACCATACTCATCCAACTGATATGATTTCACATCATCAAAGTAGTTAAAGTATTTGTCATGCTGAGAAACACAAGAGCCAACAAAATGATATTTGGCCGACGTAAATAGATAATTGCAGCCAATGTGATCCGAATGGCCATGAGTGCATACAACTGTGTCTATATCCTGCGCCTCGAGGCCGTGTTTCGCTAGCGCAGCCAAGATATTAGCACCGTCCCAAGCTGTCATTGTGTCCACGATAATGTTCGGTCCATGCTTACCGCGTATCAGTGTACAAGTGCAGTTGGCACGCATAGCATTGGCATCCAACGGATCGGAGTGTGCGTAGCCACTATGTAAAACAAATACTTGGTTTTTCTCAGACATAACGTTATTGGCAGGCTAGAAGGCCGGTTAACTCAGCAAGTGCACACTTGTTGTTGCAGCTGTTCGTGAGCCGTTTCGACTTCTTAATTACAAGAAGCAGCTGATTGTCAGCTGTTGTTTGTTATTACCAAAGAACGTCTATAGCCGCCGAGGCGCAATTAAATCATTTAACAAAATTATAAATTAAAAAGTTTAAATCAAACATGTATTTCAATCAGTTCTCAAAGCAACAGTTGAAATGTTTAATTAGCGTACAAACACAACTATTACGACGTGCGAAAATATACAGGAGGCGGGAAGCTGGAGAGTGTAGAACAAACGTAGCCGGCGTCAGTCGAGGGACGTCAACATATTCTAACAACAGTCAAAGCCTACAAAACGCAATTGTAACTTCGCCTACACGCAGTGGACACAGCACACGAACGGATGAGGATTTGGACTCGGACACAGTGCCTACTACGTATATTGGCAACGATGAACTGAGTTTTAAATTAATTGCCTGTCAGGATTACACAACGCTACTGGATACTTTGACGCGTGTACAAGCACAATTACAAAAGCATCACTATGTTGAAAGTACAATGTTGCTCTGGAACTTTTATCGTTTGTCAACCGAAGCCATGGCCAAACAAAAGATCACAGATAGCCTGCAGCAAGTGATACTGTCTGGTGTCCAAGCAAATATCCCACAAATGGACATTTCGGATATTAGCTGTTGTTACCTCTATTTGCGCAAAATGCGTGTGCCAAACGCCGAACCAGTTATACAAAGTTTGCTCCTAAAGGCGTTGCAATTAGTGGAGCACAGCGTAGAATTGGTGCCGCTTACGGCACTTTCACGACTTGCTGTAGGCATCAATCTTGACCGTGAGTTCTTTTCGCCACTTGTGTGTCGACATTTTATGCCACATTTGGAAAGGCATGTTGCAAACTGTGCGACTGAGGAGGAAACGCGTTTGTTGGCTACTAGCATGTTTCAACTACACCGACTTGTCGATGCAGAATTGATGCACAACTATAAGACGCGTGTACGTGAACTACTCCAATGTGGTACATTGAGCAACGAAACACCGCGCGCTTTGCTCAAAGTCTTGCACATGTTAAATATACCGACGTGGTCCGCCTTGCATGCACACCTCATACGTGAGGTGCTACAAGAATTGGCGCCGAGCTTAAAACAAATGGAGCCAATTGATGTGAAAACAGTTTGTCGTTCATTTCTACATCACCAGGAGCCGGGTACATTAGTACAGCCGCTAAAAGAGGCCACAGAACTGATGTTGGCGCAAGAATGTACGCCGGATGCATTGGCCTGTGTCGTACCTTTCGCTGCGCCGCAGCAACGTGAACGCTACATTGAGCTGTTCAAGCAAATGCTACACGATAAAGACACCTGGCTGCAGTTCAATGCTAGTGGTCACTTTTTTAGCATACTACGTTCGCTGAAAATCGCCGATGTTGGACTTTGCGATGTTTACTGGTCTGGCGTGATTGAGGAACTCGATGCAAATGTTGAGGAGCAATTATATTTGCGCTTTTTGCGTCACTGTCAACGATACATGAACTTCAATAACAATCTCGGTGGCACCTATCGTCATTTGAATATTGAACGCAAACTATCACAGATGTGCATGCATGCCATTGAATACGATATTGCTGGTCGCCTGCCGAGTAAGCTAGCGCGGCTGGCATCTTTTGTACTGGCCTACGGACACACGCCCTTTGCTTGGAAGAAGTTTCCTAACCTGATACTTTCAAAAATACTCTCCATGACAACACAGTTTAACATCAACGATTGCTTTCTCATCAGTCGTGGCTTGCAAATAGCTCAGGAGCTAAGGTAATGTTAACATTGATCTATTATACATATATAATGGGTTTTTAAATAATGAAATTTTTAGATTTCGGCACCATATGCCAACAGTACTTGGCATGCAGTTTTCCACTATTGAAGGCATATTGATTGCTTGCGCTGAGCGTCATTTGAGTAGCGCCGATGTACTGTCGGTCACTGATTTGAACTGCATAATACGCACGCTCAGCTATAGGAAAAGTAAGTGAGCATATAACAAACTAGCCTACCGATATTAACATTTTTGACGTCAGCCCTTAAGAATACTGTGGTGTACAAACAGGCGTTGGCACGCTACAATCAACTTGATTGCCACGAACTCAACTCACGTGCGGTACGAGACATGGCCTATAACTTGACAGCCTCCAGCTTTCTGGTACCTGATGTCTTGGAGTCGATGTTTGCATATATCACAGAGCATTATGCCCATATCACTGGTGACACTGTAGAGAAAGTGCTGACATGCGCTTACAATCTGGGCTATACGCCGCAGTCGCCAGAGGTTTTGGATTATGCTGCCAAAGTTTTGTTACGGTAAGATTTGGTCGGAAAAAAAGGAATTCGTCTAATGAGAATTCTGCTACATATTTTTCATTGCAGTGATTTTAATCAAATGAGTGGTTTGTCCCTTGTGCAGGCCTGTTTGGCTCTGTGTTTTTATAAAACGATACCCGAGGAACTCATCAATAAAGTGTTTTGCGTCAAATTTATACAACGTGTTGAGGATGAGATACAAATATGCTATTCAAAAGCCACTTATCCAGAGCGTGTGCTCAATCTAGTCATGCAGCTGAATCGCACAGTGTGTCTTGATTTTCCTGAAGCGAACGTGCCTTGGTTTCAGCAGAATTACGTGGAAGCACAACTTTCTAAAAGTAGGAGTTGAGTGTTTGAAGAGACAAAAGATTATATGATATCTTTTTTTATTTTCCAGAACCAATTATACAAACAAATTTTAGCAATGATGTGAAACAATTGCTTAAAGAGCTACTCAAGGCCGAAAACTTCTTTCGCTGCAATCATACAACGCCTTATGGCTATCAAATCGACTTTGTTATACATTTTGATCGCAATCAAAAGCCAATACCAGATCCTGTCGAAACGACAATGCTCGATCGTATAACTAAGTAAGACACACATAATCTTACATAGAGTTTCATTCCTGAATTGTTAAGAAAGCATAATAGTCTATAATATATTAACGACCATTTCATGCTCTCTCAACAGAGTCGCCATTCTGCTAATGAAACTTGACTCATTTTGCGATAATGATTTGAATGCGTTACGTGGACCGGAATCGCTTAAAGTTAAGCATCTGGAAATAATGGGTTATAAAGTACTTCACATAAATGAACATGATTGGAACTCAAAGTACATGTCTGCGCCAGGCGCTAAAGCAAACTACCTCAAATGCCTGCTGCAAATATCGCACTGATTATACCGAACTGATGTGAGTAGTCTTAAGTTTAATATTCCATAAATTGTTGTGTTTGTTCTTAAAATAGTTTATTTGACGTGCGTTTAGGCTACGCCGTATTTGTTGTTTATATTAAATATTGTCATAAATGTGCGCTTGGTTTAGTAATTTGAACACCACGAATAAGCATTGTTAAACATCAACTGCCATGGGCTAGTCTTCGTTGTCGCAGCTACTGTGAAGTTAGGTGACACATATGGCCATTGGTACATGGCAATACAACGTTCGGGATGCGGCATTAGCGCCAAGTGACGGCCATCCTCAGAGCAGAGGCCAGCAATGCCTTCGACGCTGCCATTTGGATTCATGGGATAGATTTCAGTGGGCACGTTTTCATCATCCACATATTGTAGTGCAATCAATTGTTTCGACTTCAAGTTATCAAGTACTTCGGGCTTACGGAATGTAAATCTTCCTTCACCGTGCGCAGCCCAACAGCCAAGCACAGCGCCGTCCATATTGCGTAGCATTATTGACTTAGATTTGCCAATGCGTACGGTCACCCAACGACATTCAAAACGTTCGGATTTATTATGCAGCACGGCCACATCGGGTACATCAATAATATGCTGGCTGGCAGTGTCGTCAATGGTTGTCGCACCCACCCAGCCAATTAAACTCATCAATTGGCAACCGTTACAAATGCCGAGAGAGAAAACATCTTTGCGTTTTCGGAATGTTTGGAACTGTTTTGCAATCAACTGGCTGAACATGATATTTGCCGCCCAGCCCTTGGCCGAGCCAAGTGTGTCCGCATAGCTAAAGCCGCCGGGAAAAACAACACCGCGGTAACGATCAAGCGTAGTGCGGCCTGCAACAAATAATTGGGTACTTTTAACACTTTTACTGATATGAAACTTTTGAGATACGACTTACGACTTAGCAAATCCGACATGGCGACATCGTGCACTTCAAAGTTCGCATTCAGCAGGCATGCCATCATTTCACGATCGCTGTTGACGCCTTCCTCACGCAAGACAGCGACGCTGATCGTTTTTGTTGCGCGTTTTAATATCAGCTCGGCGTCCAAATTCAATGCGAAACTATACTTGGCGCCGGTGCGGTAGTTTAACGTGTTGTATTCCTCAATGGCGCAGTCAGCATTTGCCTGCAACTTCTCCAGTTCGAAACTAGTGCGCTCCCACTGCTGATAGATTTTACGCAAGATGCTCTGCAGCAGCGTTTTACCATTCAATCTCACATTAATTGTTGCATCGAGACCATGGCCAATGGCTTGACCAATGCAGTAGTTGGGCACGTTTGCCGCTGTGAAGGCTGTGCGGACCGCAGCCAGTTCGGTTTCTTGCACTTCGACAATCCAACCGCACTCCTCGGCAAACAATATAGCCAATTCGGGTCGTTCGATATTTGTCGCGCCACCATCGATATCTTTTGTTTTTAGACTAGCGTAGGCCTCGCTTAGATCGACCAAGAGACCAGCTAGGCCGCCAATGGCCATTTCCAGCACAGCTACAAGCAAGCCACCGTCGCTGATATCATGGCCAGCTAAAATTTGACCGCTCGCCAGCAGCTTTTGTGTGACGTTAAATGCGTTTGTGAGCACATCAGTGCGTAACACATTTGGACATTCAACGCCCTGTTGGTTATAAACTTGTGCTAAAGCAGAGCCACCCAAACGGAATTTTTGCTCAATATTGATCCATAGCAACGTTGTCGTCTTGCCTGCAGCCGGGCCTTTCAGATCTGGCGTAACGCGGACTGTAACGTCTGGGCAAGGCGCATATGTAGAGATGACAAGCGTGCCTGGTGACTTCACAGTCTGCTTGCCCACTTTGGCCGCCATAGAGAGCGAGTCTTTGCCGCCATCAACAGCGATACGCAGTTCCTTCATTATTTGGCACATTTCTTTGCATGCATCGTACATTTTTGCACCTTCGCCAGGCAACTTGGCAGCCCACATCCAGTTTCCGGAGCACTTGACGTCCGCCAGTTCGGTTATCTTGACGAAAACCAGATTGGACAAAGCTTCTGCGACGCTCATGCGCGCCATAGCAGCGGCATTGAGCAGACCTAATGAGCAGGAGATGAGCAGATAATAATTTTATATTGAGAAATTCTAATTTGACTTTAACGCACCTTTCAGTGGTTGCGTGCCAATGGACGTCGCAATGCCTTCCACACCAAAATGCGATACCGTTGTGAGACCGTAGTCGGCAAGCGGCGCATGCAGCGGACCCACACACTGTTGTTGTGCAATCAAGCCGCTCACACAGCGATCGACTTTATTGGTCAGAAAACGTTTACTGCCAACCGACACCAGGCTTAGTACAAGCTCCAAGCTGCTGGCCAGATCCAGCTGTGGTGCCAATTCCAAAGGTAACAGCTTCGCCGTTGTACGCTGCAATTGATACTCTCGTTTTGGCATCTCACCCAGCACATGTTTTAAATGCAAATCGAACGGTGCGGGGTCGAATTCCGCTGTGAGATCGGTGCCCGCTAACGCACGCTCATAATCGGCCGCAGCTTCGACTAATGTAACGCGGCCATCACCGGTCACAACGCCCACGAAACTGATCGGACAACGTTCACGCGCACAAATGCGCTCCAGCAAATCACGATCTTCTGGCTTACATAGTATAGCATCATTCTCCTGGTACTCAGCGCCCCAAAGCTCAAGCGCAGTTATCGTTGGATCGCCTAATTTGAATTCCTTGGAGAAGATTACAGCGCCAGCAAAGCCAGGTTCGACAAGCTCTTTCAGCACATTGCCATTGCCGCCGGCGCCCTATTAGAGATTAATATACACATGTATTGTTGGTCGCAGGCTTAGCTCTTATTACGCACCTGATCGTGTATCGCCAATATCGGATTGCCATCACCCATTTCGATACAAGTGCGCACTACGCGATTCAGTTTATTCTCCATTTCGGCGTCGCCGCGCTGCACAGCATTAAAATCTAACGATGCATCATTCGAGCCTTGAACCTCAACCGAGCTGGCGGCACCGCCGCCCACGCCAATACGATAGACGGGACCACCGATTTTAGCGAGCAGCATGCCTACAAGTGTTCGACTTAGCACTGGCATACAAACGGGCCAATCAATTACTCACCGCGTTCGGGATCAATTTTGTTGCGCATGGCAGCGGGCATTGTGCCCAAGCCGCCACTGAACATAATTGGCTTGGCGTACTCATCACGCTCGCCCTGCGCATTGGTCTGGCCGTATGAGGTAACAAAGCCCGAAATGACGGGCTCACCAAACTTGTTGCCGTAATCCGATGCGCCGTTACTGGCGTCGATGAGCACCTTCAATGGCCTGGCAAAGGAACCCGGATATTTATAATTTGCGCTTTCATAGGGCAGCGAATAACCTGTTTACATATATAAATATTGAATTATATATGTATGTTAGCTGTAATCAATTGCAAATTACCTGGAATGTTTAGACAACCAACACAGTAGCCGGCCGTGCCTGCAATTGGTACGCCGCCGCGGCCGACACCCTGCACGTCGCGTAGACGGCCACCTGTGCCGGTCGTTGCGCCACTGAACGGCGCTACCGCAGTCGGCATATTATGCGTTTCAGCAGTGAATATCAAATCAGATTCCACAGTTTGTAACGTGACCTCGCCAGGACCATCCGGCACCGACGGACAGATCGTCTTGTGCTTGAAGCCAACAATGGCGCTGCTGTTGTCACTAAACTTGATTGTATTATTTGCATTCGAGTTATTTTGAGTATCCATAATCATGCGTATCAATGACTTGGGCTGCTCCACGCCGTCAACAATCATACGGCCGCGAAAGAACCAATGTCGTGAATGCTCGCTGTTACTTTGCGCGCAATCGAAGAGCTCTACGGTTGTGGGATTACGCTTGAGTGTGTTTACGAAGAGCTCCGTATAGTAGTTGAGATCCCAATCGCCAAAAGCCAGACCAAGTTTCTCATTAACTTCTTCAAGCGCGCTGCGTCCCTCGGTTAGTAGGGGCACCGTGTACCATGGCTCATGCAGCTTGGGCAGCTGTTCATTGAAGCTATCAATCGGTAAATTCTCCGCCGTGTAACGACATTCCGTCATACGATCACCGAGCACGTCAATTAATGACGTTAAATCGGCTGTACTTTGTTTTGACGACTTGTGAAATTCGATCAGGTAACGATTGGACGCCTCAAGTCTAACAACATGTGCGAGGCCAACATTCTGGCAAATGTTCACACAATTTGTTGAAAACGCTGTCGAGAAATTAAATCGTGGTCCGATTTCGATGAGCACACCCTTCGCCGCTGTGTCCGCCGGCAAAGTGCTCTGCGTCTGGACGCCGGCCACGCTCTGCGGCTGCTTTAGCAACCAACGCAGCACTGCTGCTTCTTTGGCGTCAACGTCAATAGGCGTTGTAGATTCAACATGATAGCAACGCTCCACGCGCAAATCACTCACGTCGTCGTTTACAGCTTGCAGCTGTTTCAAAGTGCGTAGGCGTTGTGCTTCACTCCAGGCATCGGCGGCGTAGAAACGCAAAATAGGCATCGTTCAGTTTATTGTTGTTGTTTTGGAGGTGACACTGCAAAGTAACGTTAAAATTGTAATGCGATGTGCGTGAAAATTAAACGGTCTATTCAAAGCAACTGCTCGAGTTTGACTGAAGCTACAGCAGCTAATCAATTGACTTGTTTGTCTCAATTGCAACCACAGTTCGAATGGAGGCCAATGCTACTACTCCTTGCTGGGGGTTATCACCACAAGCTCAGCGCAAACTGATCGCGACTGAACACTGAATTGCATCGTATTACAACAGCACAGATTAAACAACGAATATGGTGAAGTCGTCGTCGTCAACTCACGTCATAAAAGTGTTTATTTAAAATTGTCAATTTTCTGATAAGAATCGTTTG
Organism: Phortica magna; assembly: GCA_037044515.1. NCBI lineage: Eukaryota > Metazoa > Arthropoda > Insecta > Diptera > Drosophilidae > Phortica > Phortica magna. Next base: position 268,035 of record JBAMBP010001347.1, read on the forward strand.
TGCGAAACTGTATTTGTTTTTCACATTGCTTATTGCTAAATTAAGCATAGCTTTTGATTCAATTAAATTTTCCATTACTTAACGAAAACAACATTAAAGGGAAACTTACCCAAACAAGATCGCCTGCGCAAGCACGTGTTGTCGAATGAACGGTTGTGAACCAATCTCTCGATTTCTTTCATTCTCTCTCAATTAATAAACATTTTGTTTTCATTGTTCCGTTTGCCGGCGGAGAGTTTTCAACATAAACATGCTCGCATGTCTTCCTTTACAAAACAACAAATTTATTTAATGATAAACTTTATATAACAAATCGTCTATGTACATATGTATGTATGTTTCCAGACGTGCAGTAAGTGCAGTGAATGTGGAATAGAAAATGTGTATTTTTGCTTATGTTATTATTTTTTTGGAAATGTGCTGCGTTTATAGTTTCAACTACAACAAGTTGCCACTGTATGTACAGCTATGGACAAATAAACAGCACACTTTTCAACAATGTATAAATCTAAAATGCTTAATAATGTTACATAATCAATCAGTTTAAATCGCAGCCGTTAAGTTTGCAAAAATGTTTTTAGTTTGGGAATGCTATAAATCAAACTATTTGAAGACGCACGTGCATGCATATACATACAGACATTCATACATATGTATATGAGGCCGAGAAACGAAATGACAAAAGAAATAACATGAACTTGTGCAAGGCCAAACAAAAACAAGTAATAACGTTGCAGTAGGCTGTACTCGACTTTATAACACCCTGCACTTTTAACTAAAGAATGTGACTATGTGAGGTAACTCATATTTCTTCCTAACATTTAGTATAGAGCCCAACATTGATTAAACAACATTGCTTTCTTCATGCCGAATTTTCTTCGACACCTATCAAACTATTATGCCTTCTCACCATAAGGTACAAACATGCTCAAACAACTTAATAAAATGAATGCATAGGCGTCATTATCACCAAGCGCCTCTAAAATGGCTCGCTCTTCCGATTGGAACATTAATTGTTGGCATGGCGACAGACAGTAAATACAAAAATATATATGTATGTGTATATACGCACTTGGACAGATTAAACATTTTAAATAAATGAAGTACTCGTGTTAAAAAAATAAACTATTGATTTTTGGACGCTGGGAATACGTACCAGCCGACTTGAATTACTAAAAATATGACCCTTGAAAAAAAGACAATCCCTGAAATATGAAGGCAAGCTGCATTTAAAAATAATATTATATTTACACAAGTGCATACATGTATAAATAACTGAAGCGTTCAATTAAAAAAATGTTTGCCGCCAAATACGCAATACAAACGAAATAAAATAAGACGCATTTTTTTTTTTTTTTTGAGATTTTATTTAACTTTTTATCGGCATTTTGCCATTTTTTTCACAATTTAAATAAATTATAAGCTACGAACTGTTGGCTACAAAACCCACATTCCTTATTGGACTTAAAACGCATCTACTTTCTTATCAGATCTCAACGTAATTCTTAGCTTTGAACTGTTTTTGTTGCAAATACATAATACAAAAATGATTACATTAAAAATATACAATTAGATGTTTGCGATTATTTTTATATATCAAAATTTAGCTGAAGTGAATTTAATTATTGTTTTGAATTATTTGTTTTTAAATTTTGTGTCATCATAGTATTTCTTGGTTGTACTAAGATTGCGTGGGTGGCACAGATGTCTCATGGCCACGTGCCACTGTCGCTAAAACAACACATTAAAAGTCTTCCAACCGCTCACCAGCTTCCATAGTTTTCCTACGTGATGTGCATTGCTTTTGCTGCTTTCGCCGCCTGCACGCTTATTTCATCCATGCCCTTCCGCGCTGACTCTGTCATATCATCGATGGAACGCCGTGTGCTCATGATCAGATCGTCTGTGCCGCGCGCCGCTGACTCAGCAATGCCCTTGACTTCAGAGTTAATACATCCAATAACCCACTCGAGACCTAGACGACCACGACCTGCGTTTGTGCTGATCGTTGAGGTCAGCATATCTTCCATGTAGTGGGACAATGGCACACCGTATACAGTAACCGTTGCTTCTTGTTTAAGCAGCGTTTTACTAGAATCTGTTGGATGTGGTTCATAGTAGATCACTTCGTCGACGCTGATATTTCGACAGAATGTCAAATTGTTTGTCTTTAGAATCATTTGTTTGCGTGTCGGATCTACAATGGAGCGTTCACTTGCAAAGCATGTTTTAGCGGTACCAATTAACGCGTGTGTCCATTTGGGGAAATACCACTTCGACTGAACAAGTCGATGTGTATGTAAGACTCCGTCAACCACTTTGCGCTCCACAACATCGGTGCCAATGATCGAAGGAGTCATCGGATTTGGGTATTTACGCCATGCCGCCTGTGTAACAGTTTCCCATGGGTGATTGAAAATATGCTCCGATGTCCAGATTTTCATTATGCAAGCGTTTTTTTCTGTTTTCTGATGGGGGGTGTGTTATTTCGCAATCAGTGGTGACCGCGTCGTTAGTCGATTTTGGCTTCTTGTATAGCCTGTTTGAGTACACCAAAGAAATAAATAAGACAAAAGATTCTGTTAAAATATTTTCACAATGAATTTTTTAATAAATGACTACTTTTTTGACAAATTTTTACGACCTTTATCGACGAAATTGTTGTTCATGTGGGAAGAAGTTTTCACTGCACAGCTGACAGCTGTCAATTTTTCCGTTCCTTTCCATTTGTAGTAGAAACGATTGAATGAGTCGTTTCGGTACATAGCGCCCCTTCTCTTTCCAGAAAAACTTGTTGTATGTCTGTTATAAGTTTCTTGACAGTTAGGAGATTTCATTACATACGCCAGGGCTGATGCATTTAAAAGGCTACATGAAACATTAAGTTGTAACTTTGAATTTAAATAAATTTTCACTTGAAAGTAGTCATAAGCTATAACTGTGATTTCATATCACGGTGATAACTGTGATTGTTCCTTTCAAATAACAATTAAGCCAGCAGCTCATTAAGAGTGAGTTACTTGATTTGCGAATCACTGTGAAAAATTGCTCATCACTATTTGAAAGTGGTAACAACATTACCACTTTCGAGGAAACTAAAACTTTGCTAATAGAGATCTGACAATGCGTTGAGAGCTTACTGCGCCATTTGCCAAAAAAGCATAGTCAAACTGAAGCACATTAAACAAAAACGTAATTATTAGTTTGAACAGGGCTTACTAAAATTAAATTAAACACAAAATTTGGAAACTTAAATTTTTAGATATCATTCCATTTCTATAACTTCAGGATTTAATTGCCACATCGTTTTCGTTTGTACAATGAATATTTTCTTCTCTTAATTCGAATGATCTATTTTTATCGTTGTAATACATGAAGTTGCTTTCTGGGTTATTTGGAGATTATAATGTATCATTTCCTTCCACAGACACTTCTGGATCGATTTCCACAGCTGGAAGTTCTGTTACCCCAAAAGTACGCGCATATTTCGCAAAGAGCAATGGATCAATTTTTATCATTCGATGCTCTACAATTTCACGAAATTGTTTTATCATTTGGGCTTCCTCAAATAGTCGTTTTGGCTCGCCGTTCATATAATCCTTTATTCGTCCTTCTAAAGGTGGTTGATTTTTGGTCGGTACTTTACAAAGACTTGAAAACATTCTGAGTTTGATTTCTGTCTTAATTTTGTTGCATTCTATATCTAGTTGATTCGCTAATGATTCTGAATCTCTGAAAGCGGCATCTGTATTTTCTGGCGTTATGGTTTCTTCATCATTTATATTGCTTGTGCATGTGTCTAAATTTTCACTATCTACCATTGCTGCTGATGATGTAGGCGCAGGCTCATTATTAGCATCATCCTCTTCGCCTAGTAAAAGAGTTTGAAGTGTTTTTTCGTTTGGATGAAGATCTGTTTGCGGTGTCGTCAGTTGAAAGTTCGTGAGATGATAAATGCCATTCGTATCATAAAATTTGTATCCTAGCATTTCAAGCGCAATTTCCGTGAGCAGGTACGACATTTCGAGATATTTAGTTTCAATTGTACTCTTTACGAACACAATGATTGAATTCTATTAAATGTTTATAATAACTTTTTTTTGTGACAAGTCGGCCCCGGTTGCGACGACTTTTTCTTTCTGGCGAACTTTTGATACCCGCAAAGGGAAGAACAAAAGGTTATTGTAAAAAAATGAAGTGCTGGTTACGCTTATGTTTGCTGTGAACAATACCGGCTGTAGACGATTTAATTCTTCAATTGGGACCCAATCCAAGAGCACTGCCAACTGTATGAAATAGGCCGCGTCTGTTTAATCAGCTACAGTTCTTATATGTCATTTGTTGTTTGAATCTGTCAAAGCAGGATCAAAAAGGATAATTGTTTTAAAAAGAGATAAAAAAGGCAAGCGACAAGGCTAGCACACATTTCTGGATAATGGACTTTAATCAGTTTTTCGACAAACAGTTAAAAATTTTGAAGTGGCACCACTGCGACTATGTTAGTCAGCTGCTCAAAAAATTAGTCAAATAAGTTGAGCTACCTGGGATGGTTGGTACGACTAATTTGGATATTTTCGGAAAATGGAGCATTAAAGTGCATTTGTTTGTTTAGTTGCGATAACAGTATAGATTAGATGCTTTTTTATACAACAATTAGTTCAGTGTCTTCAACCGGCATTATATCAATATGAAAATTAACGAAAAGAACCTGTGCTTGTTCGCAACAACGCCACCGTTTGATATCGAAGGTTTTCTAAATAAACGGGGCGAGGTCAATAAAGCATTTCAGCGACGATATTTTGTTCTTAAAGGGAACCTGTTGTTTTATTTTGAGAAGAAAACAGACAAGGAGCCGCTTGGATTGATCATCGTCGAGGGTTGTACAATAGGTAGTCAATACACTTCAGTAACTAATTTAAAAGACTTGAAATGATTTTTTTCGTTGTAGAATTATCTGAAGAAAGCGATCAGTATTGCTTTGAAATTGCCTTTAATGGCAATCGTACCTATATACTCTCTGCCGACACACAAGAAAGCATGGAACTGTGGATGAAAGCACTTACATGTGCCGGCTATGAATATAAACGCCTTATTGTCGCTGAATTGCAACGTCAGTTGGAGGAGATTGAGGGATCTCGTAACAGTATGTATTAAGAGGAAACTATAAAGCTTTAAATTAAAGGTACAATTATAAACTTTTAGAAATGCTTTCTGACTGCGCAAATACAACAACAAATATTGCTCCGAAACCTCCACCACGTCGACAAAATCCCTTCAATAGGCCGGCGCCACCAGTACCTGGCAACCGCACTGGCGAACAGAAGGCTACCCCATCTCCGATGCCATTCATTAATGGGCACTTTAGTGCACCAACACAACGCAACGTCAACCACAGTGGCCATAATGGCTTAAACGGTAAGCAGTCAAAAAGTTAAGGTTTTGAATTACTCTTCCACATCTGTCGGTTCGTACACGATACTGACATACTGATCATCTAGATGGTTACATTCATCTCTGACGAAGAAAGTCGAATGGAAATTAGTTTCCAAATTTAATTAATTTTATTTATTGCCAGTGATTCCCAGTCTTGGTCTGTTTTGACTATAATGTCGTAACCACTGTGAATGACAAGTTTTTGCAATATTAAATTGCATGAAGGTGAAGACGTATACCGTTACAAAAAATAAACAAGTGATCAAGAAAAAAATATATATGTATAAAAATATTACTAGATAACACACACATTTAACAGTTGTAACCATTGTATACAATCATTTCTTATTAAATTTGCGCATAGTACAATTATTGTCAAACGTCTTCTAGTGGTTGTTCAAGTCACAACTGTTTTAAAAACTGTTTCAAACAGAGGAAAACAAATGTGGAAAGATTACTTTATGGAGCATCTTCTCTGCATTTTTCCGTTAAATGGTTACACACTATTACAAATTACAGGCAATGGACACCATACAACACCAAAAGGACGATCAAAAGGAACGCATTGTGAGTTCTACGTGCAACACGATAACCTGGAGACAACGAGTAGCCAAACAACGGCCTTAGCAGCGTCCACTCCACCACCGCCATCAATAGTAGTAGCTTCTAAAAGCGGAGGCAATACAGCTTCTGCAGTATTAAATCGCAACAAAAATCATTCAGCGGAATTTGAAAAAGTGCACGAAAAGTTTCGTCAAATCGTAATGACTGACATTAACGCTTATCATGCTCAGAAGTTAGCCAAAAACCAGCCGCTAATAGAATTGTGATTGGTCTTTTGTAAGGAGACATCCTTAAATGTCGCAAAACGCTAAAATTAAGATTATTTAATTTGTGCTACACGCGAGACAACGGACAATCTCGTGCTGATTAAAGTGTACTTTATAATAAATATTTTTATTTATGGTTAACAAATCTGTATTAATATACTAAGAATTAAGTAATTCTTTGCATTTTACATTCATCCGATCGATCACATTTCGAATTCAATACGTCTCAAGTAGACGGTGTATACTTCAGCACATTTGTCATAGTGTGGCGCAAAAAACGACATGGCCACAAATTCAAAGATCGACCGCCTTCAAATTTGATTTGTCTTAACCATGCAGCGTTTTATGAACACATGCGGCATTTGAAGATTACTTGAAGTAAACTGGTATACATATATATTTTAGGTGAATTTGCTCGGAATGCAGTTGGCAGTACTGAATCAGTTAGCATCTTTTAGGTGAGAGAGGAAGAGTAGCGCAGTGTTTGTGTGTGTTCAGTTTGTGTCGCTTTGTTCGCTGAATTTCTATTTTTGCAAATTTTTTAATTGTTGTGAATTTTGTAATTTCTCCACGAAAAAGTAAGCTTATTATGAATTGAAATCCAAGTAACTCGCTCCCGTAGTCTATTGTGTTTAATCTATTAAATAAATTGTGTTTTGTGCGATTTAAAAATTGTTTGGTTTGTCGGCTTTGTGGCGACAAGTGACGCCGTTACAGTTATGTACTGGCGTTTTATTAGTGAGATATTTAACAAAAAATGAATTAAACAAGAATTATTGTTATATCAGTAATAATTTGGAAAATGTTTTATTTCTGGAAAATGAACATTTTACATGATGAAATGCCGCTTAATGCTGCCCCGCGGTCGGCGTTGGCAGCGCAGATGAACATTTGTGTGTGTGTATGTGCGCTTGTGTTTTTCTGCGCGTCGTTCATTTTGTTTTTTGTTCTTTTGCTACAATGTACCCTACATAACATCAAAACCGGCCTTTGAATTTTTGCGGGCACGCTTTTGGTGTCTTCGAAACTTAATCGTCGTAATCATGTAGTTATGTAGTCAAAATACAATTTTAATATTTTATATAAACAATATAAAGGGTCCTACTAAATTGATTGGCTTATAAATCCTATACATTTTTCAATCCCGCATTAGTAAAATCATATGATTTATATGATTGTAATAATACGGATCCAATGTAATTGAGCTGATAACAAATAAGTAGCGTACAATAATTTCGCTAATACTCACTTTTATAACAGGCTTCTGGTTCGTTTCTTAGCTTGGGCTTGCCACTTGGCTTGACCTTTTTCGTGTTCATTGTATTGTTGCTGTTTATAAAGGCTGAAGCTGGCCGTTTTGCTTGGTTGCTTCAATCCACACAACATCCAAATATTCCCACATTTGTAATATTTTTACATGTTTCTACAGCTCCCTAATTAAATATGTCAGCTAAACGCAAGTCAGGTGGAAATGGCACTGGACCGAATAAGCGTCGTCCCAAGAAGAAGGAATCCGACTATGAGGACGAAGTCAGCGAAGAATCGGATGCCGAGGACGTTCAACAATCATCGAACCAGGTAGAGGTACTTATTCCACATGATGAATTAGATCCGCCAAGCAAGTTACCGGAAGATCTGCTTAAAACGCTGGAGAAAACTCCGGGTCATTTGCTGCTGGCCGGCATGGTCACCTGGGATCTGACGGGAAAGCGTGATCGTAAAAATGTCGTCAAAGTGCGTCCGAATCTTTACAGCTTCCATAAGTTTACTGAAGAGAAGGTATGTTACCGCCATTGAATGACAAAATGATTTGTAATACATATGTTTTTTGTAGTATCGTCATGCAGCAAGCGGCCCAGCAGCAGCACACTCGATTCTTATCAATATGGATCGCAAAGCACTGAGCTTTGGTCGTAATCCAAGTGGACAGTTGGGCTTGCCAGACATTAAGCTGTGTGAGAAGCCAACACTTATACCGGCTTTGGAGCACTTGAACGTCGTGCAAGCAGCTTGTGGTCGCCATCATACTCTCTTCCTCACCGATACAGGCACTGTGTACGCTTGTGGCGAGAACAAATCCGGTCAGTGTGGCGTGGGAAATACACATCCGGTTATTAATACGCCAACTCCGATTAACTATCGCGGTCCTCCCATTGTGCGCATTGGTTGCGGGGCAGAGTTTTCTGTTATACTCGATATCAAAGGCAGCTTACATACTTTTGGTTTACCTGAGTATGGTCAGTTGGGTCACAATACTGATGCCAAGTACTTTGTGAATGCCAACAAGTTGTCGTTCCACTTTGAGACATCGCCGAAAAAAGTTGTTCTTTACATTGAGAAGGGTAAGGAAGGCCACGTTACGCCAGTTGAGAGTGTGCAGATTGTAGACTTTGCTTGCGGTAACAACCACACGGTAAGTGATCAGTGACTGTTTTTCTGGGATGTGAAACAAAATCAATTCTCTACGATGCACTGTGTGTTCATTCTGTTCCAGGTGGCCATTGATTCCAGAAAACGTGTATACAGCTGGGGCTTTGGTGGGTTTGGACGCTTGGGTCATGCCGAACCCAAAGATGAGATGGTTCCGCGCCTGATGAAGTTTTTCGATATTCCCGGCCGTGGTGGACGCAGTGTCTTCTGTGGCTCTACATACAGCTTGGTCGTCAATGAGTTGGGCGTGTTGTTACTTTTTGGCCAAAACAAAAAGACCGGCGAGGCAAACATGTATCCTAAACCAGTGCAAGATTTATCGGGTGTGTTTCTTCATTTGATTTGAAACTAAAGTTGTGTTATAAGTTTTTCTTAATGTCTGTAGGCTGGAACATTACGGATATCGGTTGTGGCAACACTTCAATTATGATTTCGGCGGATGATACACTTATTGCATGGGGCCCATCGCCCACGTATGGTGAATTGGGTATTGGCGAGTTCCAGAAATCGTCCACAGTTCCTAAGGAAGTGCCCAAATTCGATAATATGAAGATACCTCAGGTTGCTATGGGCTATTCACATACAGCTCTGTTGGTCGACACTGATCATGAGGCCACAAAGTCGAAGTATGAAAACATGCCCGAGTACACCATCGATGATTAGCTCATCATTTTCAACAACAGCAACAATAATTAATATTAAAAACAAAAAAAAAATTATATACATATACGATAACTACAAAGATGAAACGAAAATACCGCTGCCAATTTACATAACACTCTACAACATAATTAAGTTTAAAGTACTGAGCATTCTTAGCAGCTTATAAAAGCGCAGATGCAAATGCAACCACAACCATGTCGTCGACTCTTAAAGGTAAACAATGTTAGTTTAGATACAAACTTACAACGTATATATACGCATACATTCTCTTTGAATTTTTAATTCGGTCTAATCTACCTATAGTTAATTTAAGTACTTCATGTCAGACTAATTTATTTTGATTTATCTTCACACACATGTGCTACACACGAACGGGCCGTAATTGTACTTCTAAAACTGTTTATTTTGTGAAATTAAAATTAACATCTTGTACACGGCACTGTGTGCGGCTCATTTGCATTCGGCAAATTCGAATGGTTATCACTTATTCGTTTAGAAATTACACATTTTACTTCTAAGTTGAAAATCTTTACTCTTTGAAATATGCGTCTATAGTTTATGATCTATTTTATGTACTTGATGATTGATCCTTCAGTATTTTTTTCATTAAATGCAAATTAAAAACAAAAACGTAATAATTTTTAGATTATTTGTGTAAGTTACGAAAAATATTTATGCATTTTAATCTTCCACAAATAAATTATAAAAATGTTAGCGATTATTAAACTTGTTTATTGTGTTGTTGACAGCTTTAACAAATTCGCGTCCCAATATTATAAAAAAAATTATTTGCGTATATACTTTTATAGCTTCATATTTTATTTGAAAATATGTTTTTAATATTTTTTTCTTTTAATGCTAAATTGTTTAAATTCCTAAGATACACACAGGTCCGGCACATTCCGAACGCCTACAGATTATTTGAAAAAACAAAATTATTTTTTTTTACAGCATAAACTACGAAAAAATGTTCATAAGTGACACATTACATGGTAAAAGTGGCTTTTTTCTGGTTTGTTAGTTCTAATTATTTTTTATTACCTTTTTTCTATTTTTTATTTATTTATTAGTATTTATTTTTTGTTTTGTATATATAACGTTTTTGGTTTCTAATTTCTTAAAGCGATAAGCAACGAATTGAATATTATTTCGGGGCGAACCCATCATGTGTTAAATTTTTGACGCCTCAACTATTAATTGGAAACATCTCAGTGTAGCCCTGACTTATTACAATCTCTTAAACGATTTAAATTCTTTAAGCTAGCATACAGGCAATAGATTTATTTTATGCCGCCACTACTAATATCAGTAATTAGGCCGTCTTTAACAGCGTCCTGTTGTTCTAAACTAGCGTGATTTACTATATACTTTTTGGTACCGCTAATGCCATGTTTGTTTATGTAGAAGCTTTTTTGATTCTTCGGCGTTGCGCAAAGTTCATTATTTACGCCATCAACATCAACAACTAGTTTATTGCCAAATGTTTTGGCACCGCTATCGCAGGACGAGGACTCATTAATTGACCAGCCACTAATCGAGGACGTTTCACTACGTGTATCGTCCATGGGCGTTATGCGACCGTCAAAGGTGCCCGAATCGGGACTCGGGCAAATAGATGATGGTGATTGGCACACTGATGATGAATTGCTGTGAAAGCACAGAAAAGTAGTCATTGTTTTCTTTTCCATATGAACAAGCTAAAATATTTACCTGTCAGTAAAAATTTTTTTGAGTGGCGGTGGTGAACAAACGTTCCAACTACTTGTGTTGTCATCTAGCTCAAATTTACGCTTCACTGGCGCTAACTGCGATGGACGTATCGCAATAGGCGACATTGAACGACGGGTCGCAAAGACACGCCGCGTTGGCGAAGGAGAATAAGGTAAGCGTAGATTACCGCTAGCGCGATTGCTGCTTGGACTCGGGCTGGAGCATTTGGTAGCACCTGTCGGCAATGTGACCTGCAATGGATTCCCAAATTCATCCGACTTGCATGACCAGTTTTCGGCTGCTAATGTTAAATCCTCCCAACTTTGTGATATCTGTATAGCGCTATGTACTTCACGCTCGTGATTTACTTCACGTGTTTTCATATCAACACATTCTTCTTGTCGTAACTGCGATACGCGTGATGTCAGACAAAGTTGAGGCCCTGTTGCTGTATTGGTGCCACCTCTTGGACTATAACTAGCCGAATAGCGTCGTGCACGTGGTGCAAATATATTAAGCATCGGTGTCGGAGATACATCCCTAAAATAAATAAATCTACTTAGTTTTCCTACAATGTTTTTATTGTCATAACTCACCTCGAAGATGGATTCGAGCACATTTGCATTTTCTTACTAACACATTCATTGCCAGAGCTTTTAACTGCAGTCAAGGAATCATCATTGTTTTGTTGGCAAGTCTTTGGTGTTTCAGCTGCCTGCATTATAGTTTTATCGTTTTGGCTGTCTTTGAATGCATCTGTTTGTGCCAGTACTGCTTTGGCACTGGCCTTGCCGTGTGTTGTTAGTATGATTGGCACACTCAGACAGCGTTTCAATGTTTTCGAACTGGTAGTCGGTACAGGGATCGACGGTAATGTCGATGTTGCAACTGCTTCTACTACTACTGGTCCACTTATTGCAAGCTCTAGAGTGTCCATTTCGTTGCTCGTGGTTGGCTGTGTGCAAACTGTTGTAGTCATAGTTGTTTCCATTATCGTTAGCAGGTCACCAATCTGATTACAATAGAGGTCCTTCTCTGCTTTCATGCAATGTCTGCTAGCATGAGTTCTACTGTTTGTAGTGGTATAAAATATCTTCATAATCAGCTCAAAATTACGCTTAAACTAAAGTAAAGAACTTACAAAATCAAAGTCTTGCCCTGGTTTATATATTCCCTTTCTTCTTCTTCAATTGCTGAGTTAAATTTGGCCCAAAAAAGTCCTCTCCGTTTCAGAGTAGTCGGTATGTACATGCGATAATTAACTAAAATATACCTAATTTCAAATACAGCTGCCTACGCGCCTATTTGTCGTACATCTGTATGCTGAAAAAAGGCATCTCAGTTAATGGACGATGTTTAACTGAACATATAATTTTATTTAAATAAAAGGCGTAAATATTAAAGTTTAATTACATAAAAACGCAGTAGTTAAGGAAAATAAATGTTTAAAACTCCGAGGGCATTGTATTCAGGGCTGGGTGCGGCAGACCAGTGCTCACAAACTGCCTGACGGTTAATGAAGCTTTGAATATGGCGGTAAGTGAAGATAAGACGAGAATTCGGTATTCGGCATATATTCATATTTAATTTATTATTTTTGTCGCTTAACGCCGCCAAACCAATTATTTTATGACTAATTTATTTGTACTTCTGTTTAGATTTGTTTTCATTTCACTGTCGCATGGAGATCTTCGGCAATTTCTTGAAACTTGACGCATGTGGCCACCGACAGTTTTTGAATGTTTTCGCAATTGATTAAGGCTTGATCAGCGATGTTTAGTTCTTTGGCCAAGAGTCTTTTCGCGCTTACACATTCGTTAAGGTTATGTTCGGTGCTCTTCAATAAGTCTTTAAACACTTGAAATTGGCTTTCGATCGTGTTGAAAACGGATTTTTGAAAAAACGCGCATATTAAGTTTAAAATTCGCGTCTCTTGTTTGGCTAAAGCGCTGTTTAGGTAAATATTTAATTTCACTGAGCTTGCATAAACGATTTTATAATTACTTTTGGCATGAACTGTGTTCTTTTTTTAGTAGCGCCAATTGAAACTCAAAGTCTTCTATAGCCATGGTATGTGGGTCAACGTATTTGTTGTCCTCCTCGAACAAAAAATTAAAAATTTGGCCATGAAATAAACCATTAATTTTGTGAATCAATTTACCTCAATATAAAGCAACCAATAACGTCTTGTTAGAAGGAGAAACAACGCGAGCAAGATGATCCTTTTGATGAACATTTTTTCAAACTATTAACTTTAATTCGGTTGTCAGAAAGAGTATCTCTCTTAATAATTTAGTTTACTTATTTTGTGAAAAGTAGTCAGTTATATCAGTTGTTTCTATGTTTTCTCATTTTTGTTTCAGACAAACATTGCAGTGCTTTTGTGTGCCTGCCCCAAAAGGACCCAAGAACGCACGTCACTGTATAAAAAGGCCAAAACGCTACGAAAGCTCGGAAAGTTTGCTCATGGTTCGGCGCGAGTCACCGAAAGCTCAAACGCAACGTTCACAAATGCTGAAATGTGTCGCCAGCGACAGTCTTCCGCGTATTCCTTTCGTGCATTGTCCTTTTCTGTAAACTGGTGCAAGACAAAAACCTCGTATAGAAAAAAGAAATTAACATCATACACACACTCACAGAAATGAATGCACAAAATGCTGCGTGAAGAAATTCGAACTAAAACTAAACAAAAAATCGAAAAAAAAGAAGTTATTAAACAATAAACGTGTGCACATTTTTTTACGCGTTTTCGAAGTGTTTTCTAAGAACAAATGCAAAAAAATTAATACAATTTTATACAAACAACAAATAGACTAGAGATTACCAAAAACAAATATTCAACTGTAATTTGTGCCTTTAAACAATAAAAATAAGTGTAAAGCAACATAAAAGTATAAGAACACAGAGCACCAACGAAAACTCCCACACCCACGCTTATCGCACATCGCATAGGACTTTTTCTCAGCATCAACGGCGGCAGCAGCACAATCAGCAGCAGCGGCGAGACCACAGGACTACATAACGCTTGGCCATTTTGCACATGACGTGTTGACGACAAAGCAACTGAAACGCAAATTTCAAGTGACAACAGTAAGTAAATGATATAATTGTTGTTTTCCTTTTGCGCTCTTAACTTAATTTCTATAAAGTACTCGAGTTGTTTCTTTTTGAGGAAGCCACGCGTTGAATTTTTCGCTTGGCTTGCACAAATTGTACAAGAAAAGATTGAAAGAAAGGCGCAAAGTCGTTGTCGCAGAACCGAAGAATTGTGTACCATATAAGAAAAGAATAATAAAAAAAGAAAGCAATGATAAAGAAAAGGTCGCACTTTCAGATTGTTTTTTTTTTTTTTTGGGTCCTTAAGCTTAAAGTTAAACATGATTTTTATATTTATTTTTTTTTTTTTTTCTTTTGCATGAAGGCTTGTGAAGGACGCAAGCGGCAAATCAGAAGCAGCACGACATAAGCTGCCAAATCAATAACGTTGACAACGACGAACGCATTATGTGGCGAACAGTAGCTGTGCGGTATTGTCTGTGTGTGTGTGTGTGCGTGTGTGTGTACAGAAGGCATACGCACGCATTCAAAAGATACTCCTTATTTTTGCTACTTTGCTTGCGTGTCTGTCAATGCTTTTATTTTTTCTTTCTTTTCTGTCATTTTTTCATTTATGTTGCTCGCGTTAACGCTTTTTGAAAGTCAAACATGCACACACACACACTCACGCTCACACACACACATTGCTACATGGACTACATACATAGTCAGAGACAAGTAAAAATACGTGTGTCTGTCGCATGTTTTGGCTTTTTCCTCTTTCTTCCTCTCTTTTGCTTGATTGCTAGGCTTGTTTTCCCACCTGCCCGCCTGCCCGTTTGCTTCGTTCCTATTAACTACTCACCTGTGGCTGACACTTTTTCATATTAGTAGGAATGTCTTTACAGCTCTTCACTTCGTCATTTTCTTCTTCTACTACTTCTTCTGCTTCTTCTGTTTTGTATATGCTTGGCTGCCTTGCCAATGACAAAAGCATCTTCTCTTTCGGCCGCTCTGACACAACGTCTGCGTATTCTGGGTGTGTATATGTATTAATATATATGTGTGTGTGTCTTTCTTGAGTTATTGCGTGTCTGTCTTTGTGCGCCACTAAGCACTTTGAGTGACGTAAATTAATATAATTTCAATAATAAATTGCAATTGTCGTTGTCAATGTTTTTGCCCTACTTTTGACACCCCCCCCTTAATCAAGGTGCGCTATGTGTTGTATACACATTATTGAAATATTGCGTACTCGCTATTAATTCTTTTACCTTGTACATTTTCCATTGTAATTTGATTGATGATTTCCTTTACAGATTACATAAAACGTATTTTGGTCTCTGAGGTGAACAGAAAAACTTTGCTGTTTAACACTGGGGCAAACATTAAAAGTTTTATTCAAATTAGTCGTTTACTGTTGTATACTCATTGAATTAAAGAAATCGAATAGAAAGCAAAAAAAAGAAATATGTAAATTCAAGCGAAAGTTGTTAGATTGGCTTCGAAAATCGTACTAAATTTAATAGCATACTTTTCGGGTAATTCTGCTCGTGACTGACAAAGCGGTAAATTAGCATTTTTTTGCTTAAAACAGAATTATTTTCAGTTTCGCTTAAGCTAATTTTTGCGCAAAGTCAAATATTAAAGCTCAGTAATTGCAATGCAATCAACGTTCACTTTGTGTTAGTGTAGCTCCCATGCATATATGTATATGTGTGTGTGTGTGTATGGGCTAGAAGAAAACTCAACAGGTTATTGCCTTTTAACTGACAGTTATGCCATGTTGAGGCCAAAAATAAAACAAGCTGATACAAGAACACACACACACACACATAGGCAAAATGTTGTACGCACACAAATTCGTATAACAACCCACACAATGACATTTTTTGCGTTTAATGTGAATGCAAACATGCTGAAATAATTGAATGGCACGCCGAGTCAGACGACGAGTGACATCCGCTAAACAATATGTGCGGACGCAGTGACGGCGGCCGCAGCGTCCCCTCCCCTCGATGACAAGCGCCACAGGATGGACTGGGTTATGTGTGAAAGTGTATCCGCGCTTGTTGGTGCCCATCAATGGCACAGCGTGAATGTTTCGTTGAATGTGTGAACAAAATTCAATGAAATTAACGCAAATTAAGAAGATTGAGAAGCAAATGTCAACGGCAGACGCATTCGAGCGCGCACATTGTCAACGGCGCATATACACACACTAATACATCGCAAAATAAAGAAATGTATGTATTTGGCGGTATATGTATGTATGTGTGTGTATACGAAACGCTTAGTGTGAAAAAAAATAGCAAAACAACTATGACGCCGTTTGCGCAGGACATCATACATACATTTATATACACACACGTGCATACACATGAACAAAAACACAGACACAAAGCCAACGTCAGCGTCAGAGTCAGACAAAATTGATACTCATTCGCCTCATTACCGACAACGGTGCCCATGGCGTGAAGGAGTAACCAACGCGGCTGTTACGCCTCAACTCACTCTTTCACTCCATCAGACACAAATTGGCAGAACTGAATGGCAACAACAACAACAACTACTATAGTACAAACGTTGACGACGCAATATTCGGACGATGCTGTTGACATCACACTCTCTGCCGTTCGTACTCCAGGCACGCAGGCAGCCATTCGCTTTATTCACTCACTCATCACAGTCACTCATGCACGTAGCATTCTCCAGCCCATGCTCTCTTCCTCATTGTTAGCTCAGTAATTGTTACTCTCTCACACATTTTGCCGGTCGTTCGACAATGCCACGCTCTCGTTCTAATGTACTCTTCTGCTGAGTTTTTAGAGCATTTAAGGCTCTTTAAACTCAGTTCGCGCCATTCCTCAGATTGACGTTGATTTCTTCTGGCTCAAAATTGGGCTTAAAGTATGGCATTTGTTTGTGCCTATATTCCATTTGGTTTTAATCTTAATTCGCGTGCTTGAAAAACATGCACAATTCTGTAGCAGCGCATATAAGTGATGTATCCTTGTGTAGCGCAATGTCATTGTTGCAATACATTCCTTTTTTTTCGATGACTTCATGAAGAGACAACATAAAATATAATATTGTTGTCATATAAAATTTCCTTGACTGTTTTACACATTTTTCATTTCGGAAATAAGCGCAAAAAGTCGTCAACAAACCTTGGTGGCTTACGTGAGTTGCAGTGATGAGTAATCCAAGGCAAGGTAAGCAGGTGTGTGTGCTTGTGGGTAAGAGGTGAGGGATGGGGGTGAGGAAAGGTTATGTGCATTCGCGCTGAAAAAGTGCAAATAAAATTCTAATCTTTTAGTGCGCTTGTTAAGTAATGTTGACGGCCACAGGAAAGGCTCGCGCGATGGCCTTCTGCAGATTGCAAAATGAGACCAAGCCGCGCACTTAAATAAACGATTCAATCAAGCCTTACTTGAGTAAGAAAAGGACAACATTTAACTCTTGCTTCTTTTGTTCGACTTCAGAGACAACAACAACAATGCCTGCCATGTAGTTGAGCGCCAACAAGGAGTCAGGCGAGACAGAGACAACTGAGTGCTAAGAGAGAGAGAGCGAGCGAGAGAGAGCGCGTAGAATGAACGACAATCTGCAGCAATGGTGGGAGAACACGTACCGGAGACACCATGAACAACAGCGACAGAAGCAACTCCAGCACGCGCAGCAGCCGCGAGACCCGTTGGAGTCGATGGTGCACTCGATCGACTCATATGAAGCGCACTATCCCATTTTGGAGCAGAATGTCTTTAGCTTCGATGATGTGAGCCAATTTGGCGGACATGTTTTCCACGGCGGCGTTGATGACATTGGCGGTGCGCCAAACTTTGATTATTTCAACAATTACACACTGACGAATCCCTACGAGCTCGATTTCGGCAACGACGCCGGCGGGCTCAGCGGTCTGGGCAGAGACGCCACCCTGCCGGGCAGCGACACCGAGCAAGGCATACCATCGCTGACGCTGCTCTTCATGGCCATTTCCTACGGACTGGTCGTCTTTGGCGGCGTGCTGGGCAACGCCACTTTGGTGCTGACGCTGTGCTCGGCCTCCTCCGTGCGCTTGCGCAATCCTTTGCTGCTGGCCGTTTGCATTGCGGATCTGCTGGTCACGGGCATATCGGCGCCGGTGACACTACTGAATCTGGCCATGAATCGCGGCTCGAAGTCGCTGCCACTGGCGCTCTGCAAGCTCATACACTACGTGCAGGTCATGCCGGTCGCGGCCAGCACCATTTCGTTCTTCATGCTCTCGCTCGATCGCTACGCCACCGTAAAGCATCCGCGGCTCGCTCAGCTGCGCCAGCGCCGCTACTTGCACGTCTCGCTGGCCGTGCTTTCGTGGCTGACATCGGCGGCGATAAGCGCGCCGTTCCTGTTCGCCTACAAGATCGTAGCCAAAACGGTGGTAATCAAGGGCACGCAAGACACGCAACCACGCTCATCGCACGGCTCGCCGGCCGATGACTTGACAACGATTGCGCCGACGCCCTCGCCCAATGTCAGCATCAGCTGCACCTCCGAGTTGGGCGCTAATCCGGCCTTCATGTCGTTCATCATATTCCACACAATTGCGGTTTTCATACTGCCGGGCATCGGCGTGCTGCTCAACCACTACGGCGTCCGGCAGAAGCTGTGCGCGCTCTCGCTGACCGCACGCGCGGCACACGGCGAGTTGCCGCTGCCCATGCCCATACTTCGCCGCCAAACGCACATGGTCATCGTGACGGGCATTGCGAATGCTCAGCAAGCGCAGGCCGCATGCGCCGGCGGCAATGGCGGTGCCACCACTGGTGATGACACCTCCAATGGCGCCGCTGGTGACATACAGCTGCACAATCTCAATCCACGTACCGCCGGCGCACCGCCCTATCGTTCCAGCAATCCCATCTCACCGCGGTAAGTAGCAAAGTGTACACCAACTATTTAACGCCCGCTCACTCATTGTGTCTCAACCATCAACAGCGCCATGCGGGAAATACGTGCACATTCGCAGCGTCAGCGCATCAACAATCCACCAAGCACTTGTGGTCCGGCCACGCCTGGCATCCCACTGCCGCAGACGTCGACGTTGCGCTCGCGTCGCCACCTTGCGAACATGCTCATTGCATCCGCGTTGATTTTCATCGCCTGTTGGACGCCACATGTCTTCTGCATATTCTATCGGAATTTCGGCTACAAACAGTACTGCAGCAAGTCTTCGATCTACTTCAATCTCCTGCTCGGTGAGTTATCTCTAGCCCAACTTGGCTAAACATATTTTCATTCATATATTCCACGCTTGCTTCGAAAGGTTACATGTATTCCGCCATCAGTCCGATCATATATTGGGCACTGAATCACAACACGCTTCGACAATCGCCCTGCGCGCCCATCATTCGCCTACGCTCGATGCAGAACTTCCTAAGAACACGCTTCCGTTCGCACACCGTGCCGCCGCCGCCCTCGTCCACCAACGAGGCGGCACTTGGCGCTTTCAATCCCAAACTGATCAAGCTGACACCGAAGCAGTACAGAGCTCAGGCCTCTTCGCATTATCTCTACTAGTGTGATACTTACTATAACTCAATGTCTGTATGTGTGTGTGTGTGTGTGTGTGTGTGTGACTGTTTGTTTTTCACAAGCAATTCTATACTATGACTTATAAACTATCGTTTAATTCTAATATAGTTGATTGAATATTCGAGCAATATGCAATATTCCATATAGTTTAACAAGGTTTTTGTATGTGTGTGTATGTGTGTGTGTGTAGATTTATGTAACGTTGCTATCGAAACTACAAGAATCGCTCTCAGCCTAAGCACAAAGCAACTGTAAAGAAGACAAACCAGAAATAATAATCGAATCGTTAATGAAACAAACTCTTATCGCGCTAAAGTGATTTGTTCAATCGTTG
Organism: Phortica magna; assembly: GCA_037044515.1. Classification (NCBI taxonomy): domain Eukaryota; kingdom Metazoa; phylum Arthropoda; class Insecta; order Diptera; family Drosophilidae; genus Phortica; species Phortica magna. The sequence continues at coordinate 288,048 of JBAMBP010001347.1, forward strand.
ATTAGTTTTTAAGACCAAACGATATAAAATATACAAAAACAAAAGCAAAAACAAAAAAGAAAAACTATCTGCTGCGTTCCATGTTAACGTTTTTATTAGTAATACAAAATACTTATTATAAGCAACAAACAAAAAACGCTGAATATAAAGAAACTATGCTGACAACTACGCACTTTGTCTAAGAAACTATAAGAGAAACAAAAAAAAGTCTACGACTTGCTAAGCATGTCAAATTAAAGATAAAGATACATTTTTCACAGCTAACTAAGAATATACCTCAAGTATTGAAATACTAATAGTAATGAAGAACTGCAATTCAATATTAACATTTAATGAACAACTCTGTTAGTTTAACATTTTTTTGGTTTTAACTTTAACAGACATGAAACTTCTTTTAAGATTAGCCAATAGGAATCTATAATTTCACTCATTACACAACTTTTATTTTCACCAAACCAAAATGCTGTTTTCTATATTCTAATACTTTCATAAATGTCAGCATCGCTAACATGCTGAACTGCTGGCAAACTTTCATACTTTAAAAATGTCTTTCCCTTTCATCGAACCTTGCCATAAGATTCGTTCAAATGTTCGTTGTAACTTGTATACCTCAAATGTTGCATTCTAAACTTTTAAACGACGTTAAACAAATTAAAGAAGACACTCATTGTCTGTGCAATCAACGCATTTATTAGGCTCGTTTCCGGTAAGTGATTGTCTACTAAAATAGTAAATGGTTAATGTAATTTATAAAGCGTAAGATTCTAAAAAAAATGTAGTTATAAGTGTGTAATTTTCACTAAACGAAATCCATTACGAAACCAGCCTAACGCCTTCTTCCAAATGTTGCTTACGGTTTTAAAGCATTAAACTAATAACTAATAATAAAAAGTATACATAACTGAAGCAAAATATTAAAAAAAAAAACCGAGAAAAAAAATGGTTTATTCTTTTGTGTCGTTGAATGTTTAAACAAAATGAGTTATGTTCCGTTTTTGTGTGCAAACTAATGCAATAGTAATATGTCTTAGTTGTTGTTGTTAATGTTAACGTTAATGTTACATCATATGATATTCGAAGCGTTGAGTGTACTAACAAACTTAGAAGCGCCAAGCAAAGCGAACAATTAGATATAAAATATGAATTCTTCTTTCAGGTCAGAACAGGTTTCTATAAGTATTACACGTCTTACATATTTACATATACATTTATGAACCTAAATTATGTATGCCGAATTTATAATGAGTGTATGTGTATGTAGTTGTGTGTTAATGAAGTACATATGTAAGTACTCAAACTCAAAAGCCTTTAAAACTTGTACTTGTTAGCTAACGTAACACGAAACAATTACTGTAGTAAAGTAACATTTTGTTAGTCATTTGGCCATATTTTTATTAGCAGATTTCTTAGCGGAAATCTATGGTTTAAACATGCCCAAATCAAATAACAACTTCAAACTATTCTGTGTAGCAACTTCACTAAATTTACGATAATGAACTTTGACTATTGTGATTGAAATCAAAGCATTCTGAATGCAAATCAAACATTACAATTATGCCAGACATTATATGCTTATTTTTATTGTTAAATACCTTATGCTATATGTTCCGATATGTATGAATTATATACAAAAAAAACAAGTATTAATCAAAAGTATGTTACGAAATGTCATGGGTTTTTTTTCTAAAAGTTTCGTACTAATTTAAAAAAAAACTTCACGCAATATTTATAAACTTAAACTAGGAATAATGATGAACTGATACAAATGATAATCGTTTCCTCTAAAGAGTCGGGGGTTAGTTTACTAACTTAGCAACACTCAAAATCGTGTCGAGTCGCTCGCTCGTCATACAGATAATTTCTAAATGTTATTCTAAACAAAAACCGTTCAGAACCGTTCAACTTTTCTAATAAGAAATCCTTACTTCTCTTCGAGCGCGCTATAAAGCTGATCCGCTTTGTACAATGGCCAAGTAGCGGTTTTGCAAATGTGCCAAGTTTAGAAGTTCCCAAGTCAAATTCGAAACGAGGCCTGCTTATTTATTAAAAAAATAAACACTTTGTTAAATGTACTAATTAAAAAGTCAACTAACGTGAATAATTCTCTTCTAATAAGCAATAAAAACGCTTTAAACAAAGTTAAAAATTAACATAAATTATAGAAAACTAACTGTAAATAATTATTGAATGTACTATAGTATAGATCTAAGCCATGGGAGCTACAACTATCAAGAATTCGATTCACTTTCTACGAACTACATTTAGTTTTTAACGAATTACTCTCTCTTTTTATGCTCAGTTCTCAGTTTATAAATAGACGAATAACTGTTAAATGATAATCAAAACTGTATCTTCGAGTAGTTCCTTTGAGTTGTAACTATTAACTGAAGATCATAATATAGAAGTATAAATAAATACATAGTGTATAACATTATTTTCATTGTCTAAATAATTTCACATCTTTAAGAACTATTTTGATTTAAGCTTCACTGTTAAGCGATAAAAAGTAACAAAAATCAATTCTAAGCTAAAACGAACTTTTTTACATGTTTAATTTTAATGTTTTACACTAAAAAAACTACATTTTATATACAAAACTCCTTATAACGTTCTGTTCTTTAAGTAACATCTTTAAAAAAGAAATAAACATTTACCTAACAAGAAAATCTTTAATTGTTGAAGACCATTAGACATTTAGGGAGAGGTTTACAAAGCAATTGAAGTTTTTCAACAAACCCTTATTACAAATTACAGAAATCAATGATATTATTTATATTGATATCTTTATCAAGGCAGGACATTACATTGATAAATATGTTTCTAACAAATGCTGCTTTAAAATGCTGACTACAAAATAGCGAAACTTCACAAATTTCGACTATGACTTGAAAATGAACAGACACTTTTTCAAATATGGCCTCAGCTTTTGCTTTTTATTGGCAAACGATACGACTTAACTAGGAATGAAAATAAAAATACTACTTAGTCAAAGCTGCAGTCATGTCAATTCAAAATTAGTTCATTGTTCATCAATGGACTTGAAAGCAACTTTAGAAAACTATGACTAAATTATATTAAATTATGTTTTTTAACAACAAAAAATAGTAAAAAGTACTGGCTGACTTCCGAGTGTTACTCAATGCTTTGCAAGCTGCGTTTATGAAGTCAGCCTATATATATAGTCATATAGTTTTAATTAAAATTTAATATACAAATTATAAACCTCAACATTTATTATGTATATTTTGTGTTCAAATTAAATTATTATATTTCTTTCTCGTAAAGTGACATGTTGTCAACTGGCTGATCCAGGAATTAAATCCCCAATTTCACCAAAAGAATGGTTTCTGGTTTACTTGAGTTGGTGGAATCGCAAAGCATATATTAGTCAGCGTTAAACTCTCTATCTTTCCAAAAATCAAGCACATTTGAACACACTCGTTGTTAAGATAACTTTAAATTTTCTATTCTAGATGTCGAAATTTTCTATATTTTTCGGATCAAAGTTCTGTGAAAGGTCAGGGCAATCGTCCTCATCTTCATAGTCGTTTATTTTTTTAGTTAGTGCAAGTTAAGTTAGTTAGTCGATTGCCTTTGTGCAAAATCGAACCCATTGATTTGACTCTATCATAAAGTTGCTTCAAAATAAACTTTCATTTAGGAAAAGGCTTTGTAGTTCTTGTATCTATGCTTTGTAAAAGATTCATTCCGATGTTTGTTGTCATCAGTGTTGTTTATAATCCTGCTGGTGATTAGTTTACACTTTCCCCACTGTGCATAAAAATTTTCATAGTGCAACGGCTCTTCTAGAAACTTAACAATAGTTTTTAGCGTCCGTTTTTTATATAATTTGCTTCCTCAACCTCGCCTTTTTCAAAAGATTCCTTGAAGATACCGCAGATCTTTGTCGTTTTTATCAGATTTGCGCCTTAAACTTTTATTTATACAATATTTTTTTATTAAAGAACCTTTGATGCAAGTTGTTATTGTTTCATTAATCGGTGTGGGTTCTATGTGCAAAATTATCGCTTCTGCTATTTTTTTATAATAAGAAGACATGACCGCAAGAAACGGATTTCCGCATAAAATCTGTCATTTTTACAAAATTTAAATTAGCGCAAAAGTTAAACATTTTCTTTAAAAAGTACTAGGCGAACAGAAATGCACAGCAAGCATAATGTAAACAAACAAAATCACCCTATGCGTGCATATGAGCGAACGAGAAGTCTATATTGCGATTCTGTATCATTTGGCAAAATGCATGCGCATAAATGAAAGGACGATTGTAAACAATATGTATTGCAGTGTGGGTTTGCAAACTGCGTGTATGATCGCATACACACACATCGACATGTTAGCATGCCTGCATATTTCTATTATATAAATATGTGCGAGCAAGTGAGAAGTTAATATGTTGGACGTTCGCTTACATGCAAGCATATGCACATGTGGTAATTCCACATACTTGATTTATGTTATGATTTTCAGCTTGCTATCATTTCTGCGCGCCTGGTTGAAAAAGTCGCTTTGGAGAAATTTTTCACACAAATTGTGACGTGAATGTGGAGTTTTGTACGAGGTGAACAGAAATGCTAGCAAGGTGACTTTGAGGCAAAAACGAAAATCGAACAGTTTGTATGGTCGCGATCGAGATGCATGACCTCGTATATATGAGCGAGCGAAACGCATATTTCGACTCATAGCCGGCATGGCCGTCACTACCCACACCACATGTGAGCGAGCGAAAAGCGAGTCAAGCTTAGAGTGTTGTCTTTCACTTACATGATTTAATCCCTTTGCACATACACATATACTGATATGTAGGCATGCGTTAATGCGAACTGTTCGATCACTCGCTCGCATAGGAGCATATGCACATGTGTTGCTTCAATATTAAAAAAAAACGGAATTATTTTTATTAAACAAAAATGGCCCTTTCTGACAGACATAGTTTGATTCCCTGCAATGTCGTTCTGTCTCAACGATGTTTTTCTTTAAATCGAAAAAAACATCTTTGTTTCAGAACATTTTTGTGTTATCTAAAAAAAAGGTCTTTTATCCTCCAAATAACAATGCATAAATTACAAAAAAAAATAGTTTCTGGTTGATTTGATTTAGTTTGCAACTTTATACTTTAAGATTTTAGTTTAAGCAACATTTGCGTATTTCGTGTGTTCACATGTGTGAGCTTCGCATTATTTAGGGGGTATTCATCAACAACAGAAATATTACGTTACAAATTACATTAGCTACTTTATATCTCATACAGATAACCTTAGGCTCAGTTTATAGCACGTTTCTGCGCATGCTGCTGCATGCGTGACTCTATTACGGGCCTAAAGTGACGTATGAGTCCTTGCACGGGCCAAGCGGCGCCATCACCCAACGCGCATATTGTGTGTCCTTCGATTTGTTTAGAGATCTCCCACAACATATCGATCTCAGCAGGTTGAGCTTCACCCTTCACAAATCTACACAATTAAAAAGGATTTTTTAAATTTAGCCGTGTACTTATTGACCTGCCTTTACTCACCGAGTCATAATCTTATTCATCCACCCGATGCCCTCTCGGCAAGGTGTGCACTGACCACAACTTTCGTGCTTATAGAACGAGATTAGGCGTGCAATGGCTTTAATAATGTCTGTGGATTTGTCCATGACGATAATGGCTGCCGTGCCAAGGGATGTCTGAGCAGCAATTAGACCGTCAAAGTCCATGATGACATCGTCGCAAACATTTTTCGGTATCACAGGCGTGGATGAGCCACCGGGAATAACGCCAAGCAGATTATCCCAACCGCCAGTTACGCCACCAGCATGTCGTTCAATTAGTTCCTTCAGCGATATAGACATTTCTTCCTCAACGGTGCAAGGAGTATTGACATGACCAGAAATATTGAAGAGTTTAGTTCCCGAATTACGAGTACGACCAAAACTTGCAAACCAAGCACCACCCCTACGACAGATGGACGGCGCCACAGCAACGGTTTCCACATTGGTTACCGTCGTTGGGCAACCAAAAACACCAGTATCAGCAGGGAATGGCGGCTTCAAACGTGGCTTGCCCTGTTTGCCTTCTAGCGACTCGATAAGAGCAGTTTCCTCACCACATATATAAGCGCCAGCACCACGATGCATAAACACATCGAAGTCATAGCCGGAACCACATGCGTTTTTGCCAATCAAACCAGCCTGATAGGCTTCAGCGATGGCCAATTGCATGTTCGAAGCCTCATTGTAAAACTCGCCTCGAATGTAAATGTACGCGGCTTGAGCGCCCATTGCACGGCCAGCTATCAAACATCCCTCAACAAGCTTATGCGGATCGTGACGCATAATTTCACGATCTTTGCAGGTTCCTGGTTCACCTGTTATTAAAAAAATGTTTAGGTTTTGTTTAGGCATATAATTAACTTAATAAACTTACCCTCATCCGCATTCACCACTAAATATTTTGGACGTCCGTCGGATGGCTTGCTCATAAATGACCATTTCATGCCACTGGGAAAACCAGCGCCGCCACGTCCACGTAGACCAGAGGTTTTAATCTCATTGATGATCCATTCAGATCCCTTTAAGACAATCTCCTTGGTTTTGTACCAATCGCCGCGCTTAAGAGCTCCCTTTAATCGCCAGTCGTGTCTTCCATACAGATTTGTAAAAATGCGATCTTGATCGGCAAGCGGTCCGAACTTTGTCTTTGTTTGTGGTGGCGGCGTACCCGGTGGTGGTGCCTGAGTGCTCTGCAAGCGGCGCACACAGGCGGGTAGTGCCGCAACTGGAAAAAATAGAACCAAAATATTTTTTAACTGCACCAAATATATACATGTTATTGTTTGTTTTTTTTTTCACTGTAGAATCGCAAAAATTACATAATTGTTCATCATGAATTATCGATTTGAAATTGCAAGTTGCTGCATTTATTTAAGGCGATAGAAACATAATGCAGTTACATAACGTTTTGTGTAACCTATATCCTTTATTAACAATGAATTATTTACCTGTTTGCGGTTTCTGGAGTAAATTAAATCGCACAATTGCAGCCATCTTTCAGACTAGTGATGAGCAATTTTTCAAGACCTGCGATTTTTCAACGTAGAATGCCACCTAGTGGGGAAAATCGCCAACTTACGCTGTATGCGACATGTTAGTAACATTCAGTTTCTCTGTTACCAACAGACGCGAGAAAGAGACGCGACGAGTAAAGCGAGAGAGAAGTATAGAAAAGGTGGCTATTTTTTGGGGGCTAACAGGGCGCTAACAGACGGAAAACATTTCAGTGTTCAACGAGGCAAATTTAATTTATGAAGTGCTACAAAACTCGCTATGCTTTACCACAATCACTAGCAACCATCCCTCGTTTAACTGTCCTGTGCCGCGTGTGTCCAGGACCACCATTGTGCACTTTATTGCTTTATTGTTTTACAATAAACAAAAATTAAAACAACAAAAAGCGTGGGCTGACCTTTAAGGAGTTTCATAGATCCGAATTCATTTGTTTAATAAAATAATGGTCATCAGTTCGATGCCATTTATCGAAGGTTTCGAAATACTGGTTTGCCGATAACTGAAACGCTATTAGCAAATACACTAACCTTAACTGGCAGCCGCGCGGCAGCCTGGCGAACTTAATGAAAAATTTTCAACTGCAAATTCGAGTCTGTCTTCCTCCAAAAAAAAAAAAATATTTTCAATTAAATATTTTAAAATTTAATTAGATTGTTAAATATGTCAATTTTTCACAATGAACAACTTTGTTCAAAATCACATTTTCGAAAGTGAAACAAAAAATTCTGAAGATGTTATGTTGTTGCGTTGCAGCGAAAGTATTGGTAAAAAACATTATTATATGATTTTTTTACCTGAAGTTGGGTATTCTTTTGTCAAATTTAAGTTTTAATGCAACGGTTGGAATTTCCAATAGATGGTTTTAACGACAAAATTTTGAAATTTTCTGAGACTCAATGTTATTGTAAGGACAACGGACAAACTCACCTACTCAACACGTAGCAAAATAATGCACAAATCAATATTTTCTGAGTTTTAGAAGTGTGGATCACAATTGAACTGACTCATATCAGCCTGTTATTCAAGCGAACATATGCCAAACTATGTACAGCCATGGCAGGACAAATAGCACAAATTTCAACGATGACTTTAAAGGCGTTTATTTGAACATTTAAACTTATTAAGACTTATAAGAGAAAAGAATATCAAAATATGTTTGTCGGTTTAAGAGCACAAACAGATCCGTCAAATTTTCAAAAATGACTGGCGATGCAAAGTTTATGATTGTTGGTATGAAGTTCTTTCATCAGGACATTCATTGAAATAGTAAACAGGAAGTCAGAATATGCATGCACGATTCTTGATTTTGCTTCTACTGAACAAATGATAAATCCGTGACTTTTATAGTTGCGTGGCACTTTTTCTACTGCCTTCTAATATCAAATTATTTTCAGTCAGCCATCTTCGTACACCTTTTCTTAACCCATAACCACCATTTTCCCAATTTTTTTTTAATTTTATTGGCCTTTAGGATCTTATCTTTTACAGATGAACTCTCCATAGGAAAGCTCTGTCGAGTTATCCCCGTAAAGCGGGACTGAGCCTGTCCAGCCCGGGAGATTTAATTATGAATCGGGGAGTCTGCCAACGCTGACATTTACATACATATATTATTTATACATCATTTTTGTCAAAGTAAAGTGAATTTCGAGCGCTCATCGATGAAACGCGACGGTCGTTGGAGCATCACAATTCTGTGAAATATCCGCTTGGAGTGCATGAAATGGGCAGAGGTTTTACAGATTTTGGAGCATGTCACGTATAATTGTCTATATGAAAAACAGTCTCCAAATCTAATCCGCAAACTGATATCATTTGATCATATTGATATTCATTGCGAATCTTAAAATACATCTTCTCTTCGGAATTTTCCATTAATCCGCAAATGATTTATCGATTTATTTACATATATCGTTTATTTGTAAAAAAGTGCTTCGTTTGGCATTTGGTTTTAGAATCTGGATCTGTGCCAATAAGCCAGTTCTGCTGGTGTGTCATTTTCTTCTAGTTCCACTTCTTCTGACGAGGATTGTTTGCAAATTTACACGTAACGATCTATCGCAACCATCAACTTTGAGAACAGAACTCTTTTATGTATAATGCGTGACTGTGTTTCTTATTAATACACATTAGGGCGTGGATGGCTAAATTGGCATCATATGATGGAGATGGCAACACGGTTAAGTATCTAAATTCTCTCCGGCTCGTTTTCTCTTCCCTGTAATTTGGAGCGCAAGTGGCCAACTTTCGATACTGGTTCCAATGACATAGTTAGTGTTCAGTAAGCTTTAACTTTATGTGCTGCGTATCGCAATGTAACATAGCCGTATCTAATTGTTAATTGTTAATTGGGTACAAATTCTCGTTTAACGGTTTTTAGCCATCTTGAATTCGTTAACAAAATTGGTTCAAATTAATTTACAAATCCAAGTGACAACAGCGAGTCGAATTTAAATAATTTATTTTTTTGCGAGAGTAATTATTTATATTTCGAAGAAATAAAACTGGATCCTCAGAAGTCAATACTTTTACTGTGATTGGCGATTGGATTTTCTCGCAATGAAGACAAGTTTCGTGCCACGTCCCTCATCGGTTGCTGCTTCATCTGTATCCTCTTCTGATTTATCTTCTTCGCCATCTTGTTCACTTTGCTCCTCTTCTCGCAGTTCCTCAAAAAAGTCATCGTTCACCAGACTATAGCCCAGCTTGGTTTCTCGTACTGTTACATTATATTCATCTAAGTAGTTATCGCCAAATGAAACGATTCGATCAATTCTCATATAAGGTCCTGTTTCATCGCTCATTGCAGGCCATGCGGGCACGCCCAATGCACTGGGCACACCAGACTTAGCGAATGATGTCCAAAGCTGTACCATGCGTTTCGCTATTTTAATATCCTGATTCGAATTCAGCATGTTGAAACGAGGCCAAGAGAAGAGATAGAGGTTATCGTCAGTCAGAGAAACGCCTAAATCGAAAAGTGTTTCAAAGGAATCTTCTTCGGCTGTTGAATAACGATTCAACTCTCCTTGATAGTCGAAACTATACAAATATGTGGCATTGGGCATTTTCTTGGCATTGGCCTGCATGACCAACAGCACAGGATTTTTAAATGGTATTGTGCTGCACAACTGTAAAATGCATGTAAAAGTTTCAAAATCTGTTGTCTGCTGCTTTGTTATCACTTACGTCGATCAATCCAGGCGTCAGACGTTGAAATGTTCCGTTATTTATATCGGCAGCGGTAAAGACATCCTCTTTAGCATGCTTCGTCCAGGCGCCAGTGGGATCAGCGCCATTTGTCTGCTCAATGATCTGCTCAATATAATCCATGCCAGTCATGTGCTCATCAACAATCGTCTCATTGAAGTTATCAATGAATATATCTGAAGAGTTGGCAATTATTCAATATGTTTATTATCACATGTTCGAAACCGGCGCTCACCCTTCAAAATAAATGTGCCACCGTGCTTCACGCTACCACCAAGCGTTGGATATGCTTTAAAATTTCCGGCTGCTAAAAGTTTACCAGGATGTTCCGGTAAAATACCCGAGGGACCACCAATTACCAACTGTACGCCACCGTATGAACCAATGCCACTGGCAATCTTCGAATCGCCATGAATGTTGAAGGCGTCCAATAGTGCAGTTGCGTTTAGACGCTTTATGCACTTGTTGAGTGCTTCAAGCTTGTTCACATTTTTACAACCAGCTATGCGGGCAATGTCTTTCGTTGAGGTAACGGGAGTGTCCGTAATGAACATGGGCGACAGCGCCGACGCAGACTGATAGATAACACGATGGAATAGACCTTCAGGCACAACTGGACTTAATGTAAGCACATTTATTAGCGCTGCACCGCCCACTTGCCCGAAAAGCGTCACACTATTTGGATTACCACCGAAGTTAGAGATGTGTTTTTGTATCCACTGGAGTGCAAGTATGATATCATGCACAGCAGCGTTGCCGGGTATATCCTCTGAGTTGGTCGACAGGAAGCCCAGTGGGCCCAGACGATAACGAACTGCCACTAAAACAATATCTTCCTCGAGTAAATAGCCAGGTGCGGCTTCCACGCTGTCGCCATCATAAAAGAAATCACCGTGTATGTAAACCATGACTGGCGCAGATCCGCTAAGCTTTATAGTGAGAAAACATTTAAATCGATAAGAAGTTGTTGAAAGTTTTAAGCGTAAAGGCTAACACACCGACTTCGTGCTTATGCTCAATCTGAGGCAGTCTTCAATATTCACATTATCTTCCAACAATGTTTCGAACTTTTGTAAATTTTGTATAGATGGGCAACCGACATGATAACGATGTGCTTCCAGTGTGCCTTCCCATGGCTCTGCAGGTATGGATGACTATATAAAGACCTTACAGTATTAATAGAATGATCTCCAGATTTCAGCAGCTTACTTTAAAACGTAATGGTCCGACTGGTGGTTTTCCATAGGGTAGATCCAGAAACTGGAGAATATTTTTACCGGTCCAGTCAGTTTTAATCAAACGACCACGAACTCGACCCAAATTTGGTAACGTCTTTGTGAAGAGTTGCTGCTTATGAACTGGTTTTTGAGGTCGATGCTTTCGGTTCTTTTTTGGTCCTGCACCATTGCCTTGCGCGAATTCGGTGTCTTGTGCAGGTCTAGGTCGTTGTTGTCTTCTGCCAACGCCGCCGCCAAATTGTTGCTTCTGGGCTTCACATAGTGTTATGCCAATTGCCAGGATCAAAAATAAGGCACAAACCACAAGCGAATATCTTTTCATGTTATTGGTTTGGGAAAGCTTCTCAAACTGATTCGTTGCTGAGCGCTTGACTTAAAAAGTTGACTTTCTCTACTCCACACGACTCAAACACTTAAATTTGCCTAGAGACTGTTGAATAATTCAAGAGCCATGTCAAGTAGCAACATTGTGCTTCATCTGCACCAATACCAATACTTGCAATAACATCTGCAACAACACAAATGCCCGCGGTTCTACTCTTAATAAGAATCGATCAATTCTAATTTGTTTTGGCTTTCGCGAAACAACAGCAAATTAGGTCAAGTTATCAACGGTCTTTGTTCTTCTAATAGAAAACTAATAATGTAAACGTTTGTGTTCTTATACATATTTATCTTAATATATCGTTTATGTATATAAACTAGCTCACGGCAATAATTTTACATTAATTATTATTTTATCGCTTTCAACCATTCAGAAAACTCAAAGTTCTTGTGTATAAGCATTTATCCACTTGTCACCTCCTCCATACAGGTAAAAATAGAATTAATGAAAGTTTTGTGGAAATAATTTTCGGCAACCAAAAATAACTTTTCCACCATTTGTCAAATATAAAAGATTATTTGAGTTGTTTTATAAGTACAATTTAATTCTTTGTCTTATTAGTTAATAATCGTAAACATATTAAAACGCATTTTGCTATTTTAGTAGTTAATTAATATAAATAATTGCATTGAAATGCCAACAACGAAATTGGTTCGAAAAGAAAAAGCATTCTGAATTCTGAATATTTCGAGTAAGGGGCTGATGTACAAGAAGGCACACAAGTTGTAATCAACTTATGCTCTTCGCCACCAACAGAACCAAAAGTGAGCGATGTGAGCGACGCGAACTAGCTTCCCAACTAAATGCGTGGGCGACTGATTTCTGCTGTGCTTTTGCTCATATGTAGTATAAACGCACAACCGATTTTGTGATGAGTGTATCGTTGTCATAGAAACTGGTTTCAATTGTGACATTGCCATTTAAGACTTTTGCTGGCATCATTTGGGATTCGGGCGCGGCTTCAATGGTCGACTGCCAAGTGTTTGTTGTGTTGGCGCCCACGAAACCCATTTCAAAGAACCATTCTTCCATAATGCGATTTTTGAAGAGCACCTTTTGATCAAGTCGAAAGTTTTCCATTGATTCGATTGTGCTAAAATTAATTTCCCGTGACACCGCACGCATGTCAAGTATTTTAACTGGCACGCGCGCTTCGTGCTCTACATCTGCGGCTGAAAAGTCCTTATTGTCCTGCCATATTATTTTACCAGAGTCCGCGTCGCGTAGTATCATATAGTTGATTTGAAAACCTTTTTGGATTTTTTCACCTAAGCTGAGATCATCGGAGCCCATTGTGTCGGCGTTTAATTTTACGAAAACACCACCAACGCGTTGAGCAAATAATACTACTAATACTCACTAATAATTTTAATTTTTCGTAAAATCGTTGCAATGATGCAAAGAGCAATGGCACCAGCTGACTGTACTTACACTGTAGCCATATGGTGCAAGCAGTATTGGTAAATTATATTGTGTATAGCCACATTGCAGCACTGTCGAGCAGCTGATTGTAAACTAATAAAATTTTTGCATTCCAACAATTCGGATTTATTGAGTAATACGCCCATTTTGGCCTTAAGTATGCTTATTTATGGCGTATATATCGTGAGCAAATCTGGTGGCCTTATATTCAATCTGGATCACAATGTGCCGCGCATCGAAAATGAGCGCACGTTCACATATCCGTTGGATTTGGTGCTGGAGTACGATACGAAGAAAGTGTCAGTTGCTTTTAATCGAAAGGACGGGATCAATGGTAAGCAATTATGTTCCCATAGTGTATGTTTATAAACGCTGTTCTTTTTAGTTGGACACGTCTTAGTAGCCGTCAACGGCATCACTGTAAACGGTGCCACGCTGGACGATGGACGCGATGTCAAAACACTGCTTAGTGCTGCCGAGAATTATCCAATTAACTTAAAGTTTAGTCGACCAAAAATGACAACCAACGAGAAAATCTTTTTGGCTAGCATGTTTTATCCACTTTTCGCTATAGCCAGTCAATTAAGTCCCGAGCCGAAGAGTTCTGGAATCGAAGTACTGGAGGCGGATACTTTCACACTCCATTGCTTTCAAACTTTAACAGGCATCAAGTTTATTGTCGTGTCGGAGACAGGACTTAACGGCATCGATTTGCTGCTCCGCAAGGTGTATGAACTATACTCGGATTACGTTCTTAAGAATCCATTTTATTCATTAGAAATGCCTATACGCTGTGAGTTATTTGATAATAAGTTGCAAGATCTTTTGTCAACGGTCGAAAAGACCGGTATCAATAATATAGACAAATGAATTTACAAAAAATGTTTTTTTTTCCTTCTGCTTTGTTTGTCAAATTGAAATGTTCATTTAAACTCACAGAAATTTGTTGTGTCCCCTTGTTTTCCGAACAAATATCACGCGAAAACTGGTGTTCCGTACGACGCACGGCAATATTTGAAAAAAAAAAAACTCAATTTAATCGATTAAACAGAAAGATCGTTTTAAATAAGACTTGTTCAACTTTTGTTAAGAAATGCATTTATGTGCATAGATGTATATTTTAGTACTGTTAACACTACTCGCCAGCAAAAGTAAACAAGAAAAAAAAGCAGCTGTTTACATAGCGAGCCAGAATTTTTGAAGAAAATTAAAAAAAATAAATAAATTTTAAAGTTTATAAACATGGAAAGAACGATTGACGGGACAGTCCCATCTGCAACACTTATTCAGACTGATGTACTCGATGAAGGCGCAGTACGCATACATTATACATAAATTAACGACTTAATCATACATCTTGTGAAATTCACAGCAAGCGTTACAACAAGATCAACATGCCCCAATACTACATCTGCGACTGGAACATCATACTAGAAGCGATCGACGAGTTGGCTTTCATGAAGGCGTTGTCGACAACGAACACATGAATCGCAAGAAGTCCAAATGTTAGAATTATATATTTTTTAATACAAAACATTGTCCACTCACCATTTGATCTACTTCAGGTTGTTGCATTTACCGCAAACCGCTCGCTTTTGGCGAAAGTTCTTCGGATGACGATGACGAGTGTGAGCACTGCTTTGGTCATCCAGAAGTACGTAAGAAGAATCGTAAACACCACAAACACGAACATGAGGGCGATGGATGTCAGTTTGCTTCGCCACCGCCGGCTGATGCTGGCAGTGTCTCAGTGACTGCCAGCGAGTCAGCAACAATGTTACAGACACAGCAAGCATCTGAAGCTACGCCGCCTGCAGAACAACCTGCAACGGTTGCTTTTGAGCTTCCTGAAAAAAACAACCCTGACGTGATGCCATTGTAAAAAATAAAAAATTTTAAGTATAAAATATAGAAGACAAAAATCTATAGATGAACGAATTTGCCCTTCCTACATTTTCAACAATTGGCTGACCTTTATTCGTGAAAGATTAGCCTTAAACTTTACGCCTAAATGAAATCAAGTGGAACGAATAGTAATTGGGTGCGTTAATGAACGTATATATAAAAAAATATATAAAATGAGAATATCTAACATAGTAGGCAGCGTTTTTTTTTAAATTATAATTAAACGGTTATCCGGTCTTAGTTTTCGCCTTTAGGTCAAAGGATTCGGAGGTATTTGGAGGTTGAATGTTGTACTCTTCGGCTTTTGCACGCGACCGCCAGACCTGGAAAACAATGCACAACTAATGAAAAGTGAACAATGTCAATATTGCCATTTCGGCATTACTTTAATTGTGTAATCATCACTGGTGGTGACGAGCATCTCAGAATCGCGTGGATTAAAGGCCACGCTGTTCACCACATCTGTGTGCCTGTACTTTGCCAGACTTACACCATAATAACGATCCCATAAATACGCATGATGATCCTCAGCGCCGCTTTAAAAAGACAAAAAGGCTTTGAATAAATGACAATTTAAGATTTTTCACTTTTACCTCGCAACATAGTCATCACAAACGTCAAGGAATATGAAGAAGCATTCCGTGCTTGATGTATATGCTTTGTGAGCGTGTAGCATGTTTCCCACCCGCTTCAACGTCATCAGATCAATGACGTGTATATCGATTTCTTGTGCAATTGGTGGCGGTTCTAATGCATTCGAGATAACATAGTTCTTGGGCCATGGTCGAGTATTCACATATAAATAACGATGATCTGGACTAAGTGCCATGCCAATAATATGACCATGTAAATCGATGACTTTATCTGCTTTATCGAAGCGGTCGGCTACCGAATCATAATCCCACCAATCAGTGTCATTGCGTTGCTGATTCTGTTGTTCTGCGGCGGCGCGTCGAGCGGCGATTCGTTCTCTAAGCGAAGGACCTGGATCCAATTTCTTTGGGAAGTACACATTTCGTATGCGTTTAATGCCAATTTGATGTGGCGTATATGTTTTCGAGCCAGTCGAAAAAATTAAATATTTTGGTATAGAGTTTTCCATATCATCGTACTCTTCAGCAACATCCATGGCGTCGTCCTCTGTCTCCTCTTCCACTACAAAATCCTCTTCGTCAGCCTCGTGTTCGCCTTTGTATTTCAGTCGATATTCGTCCAAGTAGTGAATTGTTGAGTCAGTGGTGGTATCGGCATTGCTGCTTGTCGTGGCCACGGTGCGTGACGGATTCGTTGAATTTATGCTGTTGTTGGCGTAAATAGACTTGGACCGTGATGTGCTCTGTTCGCGTATGTCCTGTAGGTAGTTATCTGGTGAAGCACTTCGTTGTTCACGTCGTAAACTTGCCGCATGCGAAAGGGGGTTACCTGCCGAAATCGTTGCAGCTGCACTGCTCGTTGATGGCTCTGTCGTTTCATGTGTACTGTTGCTCGTATTCAATGATTGCGACTTTGTAGGGGCTTTGGCAGTTTCTGGTGGCAGTGGATCATTTGTTTCATCTAACCATGGACATTTCGCTATCATAATGGCGCGAACCGAACTGGCATTACGATTATAGAATTTGTAGAGCTGATTCATTATAGGAACATGTTCTGAATCAGTTTCCTGGTTTGCTTTATTCAGCCATAATACAGATGTACTGACTAAGTGGGCTAGCCAATGTAAATCACCAGATATAAGATACTGATCACTAAACCATGTGCCAAATATGTCGTATGGACGATTGACAACTCGACAGCGCAAATGAGATTTGTCTGTGAAATAAAGATGATTAATAAATTTACTGCTGCAAAGCAATGATTGCTGATATACCGTTATCCAAAGTAAAAACCGCAATTTCGCCAGAAGTGCTATGCGGTGAGCCAAAGTGCACTCCGGAGACAAGAAGAAGCGTATCGCTCTGATTAAACTGTGAGTATTGAGTGTACTTCCAACTGAAGTGTTTCATGTTGTGCGAGTACTTTTCCGTGCACGGATGATCAGCATTCCAGATCTACAAAAGTTAAATTTTTGGAAGGGTAATTTGTTTCCTCAAGCTTTAAGTACTTACTATCACATAGCCATCTTTGGAGCAGGTAGCAAACATCTCGCCATTGTGCGCGAAGCTGACGTGCAGCACTTGATGTGCGTGTCCCTCCAAGCGCTGTGCCTGCACAAAAGGTATGTTGCGAGCTAAGCGTTTATATTCACTTTGCCATGACTCGGCGCCTGGCTTGAGCGCAATATTCGTGTCAGTCTGATAGTGTTGCTGGAATTTGTGCTTCCATAATAAGTTATCATCGGCGATTTTGTACCAACGTATGCAAGATACACTTGCATTTAAAATACACTTAATGGGCAACAACTCGTAGATCTGTAGTAATAAAGGCTCAGGGAGACTCCACCAGCCACTGGGGCAGTCATAATCATCACATGATTTGTCTTCGTTCTCTGTACAGGTGGCGTACGATCCGTCTTCAATATCGACGTTGTCACCTAAACGTGCCTTCTTGAAGGTCGCTGACATTTTTTTTGGCTTTTTTGAACGAAATTTACGATGAGACTTTTGATTCTTTCTGTTCAGAAACGCTTTTATGCAATGATTGCCAATCAAGTTCAACGTAAACGCGGAATAGCTTTATTTGGATTTAATACCAACAACGTTTTTACTTTTATGTATTTTTATAGTTGCTGTTTTTGTTTTGTTTTTCTTTTTAACATTAAAAATAACTTTCTCCTAACATCTTTGTTGTTGCCAGCTTGTGTGTGAACCTTTAACTCATGTGTGACCACCAAGCCAAACTGTCATGAAAATCTCTTCTCTAAACTATTTTATCCTAACAAGTTTTGATAAATAAACAAATGCCAAATTGACTTGGTAATTTCATAATAAAAAAAAAAAATGTACTAATTTTTGAATAATTTGTTATTTTGATGAATATGTGCTTACTTATAAAGCGGCAGGTGTACTATTATTCGAACGATGTATCTAAATGTGTTAAGGTAGTCTGCATCAGCTGTGTACAAGCAAAAATCAGCTGTTCAAAATATAGCCGAAATGTAACGAATAACGAACCATGTTACACCAACGGATCGTTTAATTTTGAAATTTTAACGATTAAGTTTGAATTGTGCCCGCTAAGAGCTTAAACAAAAAAAATAAAACAACAGCAATTAAATAAATAAATAAATGTAGTAGTAGTTTCAACTTAAGCCAAACATAATTTTAAGTGAAACGAGCCTTTTTTGAGTTGTGTTGTCGTGAAAAAAGAACAGGTTCAAGAATGCTTCTTGACCTTGAACAATGGAAGATTTCTTGAGTGCATGGAAAGTCATTAACTGCCCTTAACCAGTTCTGAGTGCCGTTTTAAGCACTGAAAGTAAAAGTGAGTTTTCGAGCCGTCGAACTTCAACGCTGAAGCAACGCTAGTCCGAAGCATTGACCTTAGCCACTATTCTAATTTGGCTAAGCGAGATTGACATTAAAACTGATTTTGGCAAACATATTTATTTTTCTAACAATAATATGAATTAAGACTTTTACGGTTTATGCTTTGTATATAGGCGCCCACACACAACATGCCACTCGATTATTGCTCGCAAATTCACTGACTAAGCGTAAAATGACGTCACAGAACAATGAACTTGTGCTCAAGTATGAGTGTTAGTAATATTTTGCATGCATCTCAAATAAAACTCATAACTTGAAATGAGTGTTTGCAAAGTTGTTTGTAATTAAACAAATTTACGCGTTAATTTAGTGTAAACAAAACAAACAAAAACGAAACAGTACGACTTATTGTTGGGCGAGTCAATCAGCAATCATTGCTTCCTTTTCTACATGTTAGTCTTATCTGCTCTTCTTCTTTTTTGGGGTCAAGTGGCGTTGGCGGCCACATCATCAGTTCTTCTTGCAAGACTTACAACGACTTCATCTTATTTTTATTTACTGTTGCAATTTGTTGTTGTTTGTTCTTTAGATACACTACATAGAAACATGGCAGTCTATTAAGCATAGATGCGATTGTAAGCCAATGTCAACCAAAAGTATTTACTATATTATTGTAGCGCACTTGAGATGTTCATACGACGGAGTATTTACATTTGAAGCTTGTGCTCAACGCATATCAGTTGAAGCTCCGTTCCGTTCTTGACGCTTTGTTTAAACACGCTTGTTGAGCTGGAAAAAAGGAAAAACAAAAACTCAAGATTCTGAGTTGAGCCGCTAATAAAATGATATGTTCTGAACGATCTTCAAGTCAGTTGCGATAAAAGCGTGTTCAAGCAAGGCGAGCTCGACTTGGATGCAGCTGCGATCTCTCGTTTTAAATTCAACTGCATACGTTTTCATACGGTAAACCAACAAAAGAATCGAGTGTCTTCTATTTTTTAATGTAAAGTCGCGTAAAAGTTTCGAGTTCTGAACTTGTTTGTTTTGTTCCTTGCCTTTAATAAACTATTAGTAATAATTAATACATTGGCGCACAATAATAATACAAATTATTATGGAAATTACTGTGTTGAAAAAGCGGCAAACGTTTTTCTAAGCAAACAACATGTTTGTCGATAATAACAAAAGCAGATCATCAATCTAAGCTTTAAGTAGTGTAACATTAAAAACAACAGTTGTGTAAATGATACATTAATTGTATGTAAAAACATGCAATAGAATGCAGACAGTCTGCAACTGAGAAAACAACAGCTATAAGCAGTAATCTTAAATCAAACTGGTTTTAATGATAAACCATCAAAGGCGACTTAAAATAAATTAGATAGTAAGTTCAGGAACGATTACAAAGTAACTGAATGAGGAAGTGTTCCAATCTACTAAGAAATCTGCGTTATACGAAAGCAGTAAGACGGACTGAAGGAAACATGTTTTTAAACCAACACCTTTGTCACCATAAACTGAAAATCTTTGTAGGTCCTAAGTTGTTCTTTGTGGTTTGGAATGATACATTTCAGAAAGTGTACCGTCCAGTTAATTATCATGTACGCAGAGCAAACTTGGCTTTATTAACTAAACAAAATTAGATTTCAAATGAGCGTATAATTCTCACAACCATTAGATCAACTAAGATCACTAGATGACGCCTAACAATTTTTATTTGCATTTTGTAATATTTGTTTAAAAAAAAGGTGTAATTCTCGTTACATTGAAGTTGCATCTGTGCGCTTAAATTCTCATGAATTGGACTTGTTAAACTTTGCACAAGTTCTTTACAGTCATTATTGAGACCTTTGCATATTACCGAAAACTAAAACCTAACCGTTTGATTACCCATACCTCGACCAAACCTCCCGTGCTTCAAACGCTCCACAACATTGACCTTTGTTTGATTGCATGTAATATTTACAAGTGACGGTTTTTTTTAGTTTTTTGTCTTCTAAGTGTTTTCAATTTGTTTTGTCAACAAATGTAAAAATGTTTCGCTATTTAAAAAACAATTATTACATTTGTGTACAAATATTTATTTGGTCTATTTGCTTCATTATTTGGCCGACAATTAGCATTGCATTGCACTTTGACCTCCACAGGTGTTCTAAAATGTGTCATATTTGTCGTCATTGCGATTTCCATAAATTGACTTTATTAAGTTGTATGTACACAAGCCAATCGAGCAAACAAACGTCAATTAACGCCTCAAATTATATTTCGATTTAAACTGAAAAACGTTTCGGTATACTTAGCACTTTTGACAAATCCGTGGGTTAAGTAATATTATACAAGTCTTACGCATTTCCGATTAATGAGAATTCATCAAGTAGCTATTTGTGAAATATCACTTGGGTTCGGACTTATGAAGGTTCAAAACTACAAATGTACAAAGATGAGTTACAATGGACTTTCGTGATTTTTTTTTAGTAAATGTTAATAGAAATTCTTTTATTAATAACCAAAATTGAACAACGTTTTTCAGCCTTCACGCTAAACACACATTTAACAAGTCGAATTATTTGCTCTATATAAACAAGTATTACTCGAGTGACCCATTTGTGAATGCTTATCAGTCAAATGTGTGCCAAATAAGAAAACGTTATAGAAAAAAAAAACATTTTTTTTATGGAATTGATAAACTCAAGTGAACTTGGCCTCTCTCACCCACGAGCGAATAAATACGTTCTTACTTTGTTTAGCATTTGTTGAATTTGTTACTGTGTTTTGTATGGGATTAAAACATTTGGCTTTGTTTGTCGCAGTCTCATAGCGGCTGTGCTTGATTTTGCATTGCTTGTTCTCAAAATACTTAGTTACAAAAATCACAACAAAAAGTCAATTCAAACATTTTATTTAACTAATCAGCGCTAAGCGGTTGTAGAAAAGTTAATTGTGCTTGAAAATGGTAGAATATTAAGCAAAGCTTATTAGCATCTTTCGGCATCGAAACGTTCTCTCACTTCAATGAAGTTCTCACAGCTCATAAAATCTCAAATTCACTCAAGACTTTTGAGCGCTTTTCTTTGCATTGAGAATCTTATTGGCTGTTTTTTTTTTTTTTTCTAATTGTTAACAAATCAACAAATTTGCGATTTAATGAGTGTCGCGTGTGAAAACAAGTTACCAAATTACAATTTTGGCATGTGTTAGTTGCCAATGTCAATGACGCACGCGGATCTCAATGAAATAGATACAATCGACACACAATAAATAATATTTATTCAATTGAATTTCAGTAGTTGCAGTTTTAATTAACTTATAAATTATTTAACTTTTCTCAGGCGGACAGAAATATGCCAGCGGTCGAGCATAAACTTGACATAACCGAACAATTGCCCGAACATGTTCTCGATGTGGCGATTCAGCAAGGCGAGTGTGAGGAGACCAAGAAACAAACAATCGAACAGTTTCGCAGTTACATTTTAGGTATGTTCGAGCACCTCTTTTCTTGGCTTTCTTAATTTTTGATTAAATGTTTGCTTGCGCAGAACACAACGATTGCCAGCCACATCGCACCGATGACAAATACTTGGAGAAATTTTTACGCGCTCGTTACTGGAAGATTGAGAATAGTTATCGACTGGTTTGTATAATATTTTGCACAACACAACTAAAGTGGCTGACATAATTAATATCGTAATTAAAGCTTTGCAGTTATTACAAATTCCGTGAACATAACAAATCATATTACGAGAAGGTGCGCCCGTTAGATTTGCGTCATCTGGGCGATCATAATATACTAACTGTAACACCCTATCGGGATCAGCACGGACATCGCATACTGATCTATCGATTTGGGCTCTGGCGGCCGAGCAAAGTGACCGTGGATGATATTTTCCGTGCAACGATCATATTACTCGAGTTGGGCTCGCTTGAGCCAATCTCACAGGTGATGGGCGGCGTGGGCATTTTCGATTTGAAAGACTTGGGGTTGGAGCATATTTTCCATTTGAGTCCAAGTGTGGCGCAGAAAATGATTGCACTTCTAGTGGTAAGTGTTATGTCTATAAAGAATATGTCCTTATGTGTAATCAACACCTTTACACCTAGACGTCAATGCCCATACGCACCTCAGCCTTGCATATTGTCAATCAAAATTGGGTATTCAATGCGGCCTTCAAGATCTTTAAGCCCTTCTTGAACGCAGCCATGCGAGAGCGACTTTACATACACGGCTCGGATATGAGTTCGCTGCACAAGCATATAAGTCCCGAGCATTTGCCAAAGCGGTTAGTTTGATTGTCGTTTTTAGAATTTATGAGTTTAGTTAAAAATAACACTAATCTTTTATTTGTTGTTCTCTTATCAAAACAGCTATGGCGGCGTACATGAAGATTACTCCTACACGCTGTGGCTGGACGTATTAACTGAGTACGCGCACAGCAGCACCCAAAAGGAAATGGAACAGTTGGGCTTTATCTTCGATTAGGGGCAGGTCTGGGTATTTGTATTTAGAGGTCAAACAAAGTCGAATGTTTTTCTTATTTTATTATGAACTGATCTGATTATATAGCTTTAAGTTTGTACATACGAGTACACCATTCTGAAAACTAATTTGGTGGAGAACTATAAAAATTAAACACTATAAATTTTGTAATTAGTATTGTCTGTGTTTCTTATAAGTATCTCGCTTGTGTAACCAGATTCTAGAACTGCGACGAACCACTGAGCGCATTCGCTGATGGATAATGCGAGCGTAGTGACATGCAACGCTCACGATCGATCCAGAGCGTACGACGTTTGAGCATTATTTCGCGTTCCAAGCGATTGCGTGCACTCATCAGATCCTCTTTGATGCGTTCGGCCTCGTTCAGCTCATGCAGCATGGCCGAGACGCTGCTCTGTATGGTGGCAACTTCATCGATGAGGTCCTGTTGCGCGGCATCGCGACAATTTTCGACATTAGGTCGATAGCCACGACTATGCATGCGTGTCTGGGCCACCTTCATAGCCGAATCGAAGCTGCGTATGCCACGATGCAAATTGCCAATGCGCGTCTCGGTGTCGGCCAGATTTTGCAGTATCTGAAATGGTTGGCGTATATTAGCACGTTTAGATACTACTGGCATGTAACTAATACATTTCTCAAGTCGTTCTCGAAACGTTGCACCGCCTCCTGTGTGCAATTGATACGTGAGGTAAGCGCCTTCTCAACGACATCGGCCTGTGTGCGTATGTCACGTGCTGCATTCATCAGTATCGCATTCAATGTGGCGCGCAGTTTCATCTGAAAGTGTTTGGTGCATGTTAACTTCGAGGCTAATGCCAGGCTTCAACAGTGTTTAGATTTACCGATTTCTGGCGGCACTTTTCGCATTCATCGAGCGTCTCTTTGCTAAAGTGTTCCCAGTAATGCTCCGAGGCTTGTCTGCAAAACATTTTTTTTCATTGAATGCATTATGCTTTATTACCAAAGTCATGTGCGCTTACTCTGGCGGCTGGCGTATGGCGCCCGGTCGAAACATGATAGTCTTCGAGTTATTGTTTAGACCCACGTTGATCGTATCAATTTCGTATGCCTCCTTTTTGTCGCTCCAGTCGTATTCAAGTCGCTGGCGTGCTGTACGATTCTCAACCTGCTGCGCCTCGAAGTCCTCGAGTGTCTTCTTCAACAGTTGTCGTATCTCAGCGATGAGTGCCAGCTCATTGATCAGCTCCTCCTCCACTTTATCACGCACTAACTCCGTGTCTGGTCGGCCAGCGCGTTTTTCCA
Organism: Phortica magna; assembly: GCA_037044515.1. Classification (NCBI taxonomy): domain Eukaryota; kingdom Metazoa; phylum Arthropoda; class Insecta; order Diptera; family Drosophilidae; genus Phortica; species Phortica magna. Next base: position 312,462 of record JBAMBP010001347.1, read on the forward strand.
GGCATTCCTTGGCTGAGTCGATAATGTCAAATAAGCTTTTTAAAAACCTACCAAAATCTCAGCTACTAACCGATCGATTCGGGTACACCCAAAATCACGAGCGATTTCCTTAGGCGTATGCGTTCCTCCTCCATCTCGGAAATCTCATCAGCCATGGCCTTAATGGAGTTTTCCAATGTGTTCTTCCATTTGCCAATCAACATGGCACGTTGGCGCACCTTATCGGTCGTTTCGCTCTGTGTCTTATTGACCAGTGAGGATAGACGCATGAATTCTGTACTGACGCTAAAGCGGTTTCTACAAAGGTTGAAATACAAATGCCGTTTAATCTTTCAATACAGTTAAGCTGCCACAGTTGCGCACTTATCGGCCTTGTCCAAAATGCCATTGGTGAGTTTAACAGTTTCCAGATTTTTGGCACGCCATTCGTTGGGACTATAACGTGTTATCGAGTAACGATCGACGACTGGTCGCGTGCCCGTCAAGCCGGCCATGGGACTCCAATCGACTTTGCCAGTTGCCCAGGGACCAATCGGCCCCATTGGGTGTAACTGATCCTTGTGCGGCATCTCATCGCCAGGCTGTGGCAAATAACATGGCGGATTTTGTAGATTATCTGCGTCCGGATCAATTGCACGCTGTGTAATGTTGTATTATGAATGTAGGAGTAAGGCATGAAATAAAAAAAATCATGCAAGGCTCACGGCAAAAACTACGTCCTGTTTGATTATTGGTTGTTGTTGTTGCTGAAACTGTTGTCGTTGCATGTCTTGCATCAACTGCTGCTGCTCGTCCACTTGCTGTTGCAGCTGCTGCACGGTCTGCGTTGTCTCCTGTGTCGGCTGATGCACTTGTGCCTGCAGCTGTGCGGGCGCCTGGAGCTCAGCAACTGGCAAAGCGATTGCGGCAGACATAAGTGGCGGGTACGCCGGTCCACGATCAGGTCGCACATCGGGCATTGCGCAAATCGGCGGCGCTGGACAAGCTGACGCCGTTTTAATGTCAATATTCAAACCGGCGAGACCATCACCACCACCGCCCTCCTGTAAAACACATGTGGCTTAAACAAATACGAAGAACATCGGTTTTCCTCACCTCAATTGGTTCACCCAAGCAATTCATTGCCGTTGGTTAATCTTTTAACTATTTACGCGTATGTCTTTTGGTAAATTAATCGTACAAATATATTTTTGTAAAGAACTTTGAGATTTATTTGTCTGCACGTCACTAAATTTTGTACATTTGTTTATTTGAAAGACATAAACAGCAAAGGTATCTAGGTATATACTTTGGCTGCTTGTAAATGCTTGGCAACCTTGTTGCTTTAGCGACTACCCAAATTTTGGAAAAACATTATTGAGAACTCCAAGACATTCGTCGGCTTATAGCGCACCAGATTGAGTATGTAGTCGTGAAGGAAGTCGGCAAGTTCGGGATGCTGATTCAAGTATTTTGTAGCGTTCTCATAGTTTAGTTTCTTTTCCAGTTTGTATTTGCGCGAGAGCACTCTGTCTTGACGCCACATTAGCTCCAGGCGTGGCAGAATGCGTTCTTTCGGCTTGACTGGCGCGCAGGCGGCGTGCAGCAGATACGTGTAACCTTGCCAGTAGTGCAGCACAATCCGTGCCTCCGGTGTTAGATACGTCTCAGAGACATCCTGGAGCTCATCGTTGAAGCACTGCTGATTGATGATGTGTATTGTATTCTTGTAGGTGCGATAAAATATGCGCACAAGCTTACGACCCTTTTGCACTTTCAACTTGCAACGCAGGACGCGCCCGAATAGATTCATCGTGTAGTACTCGAAGTCGCCAACGAAATTATTGACCACTAGATGGCGCATTAGCAGCATGATGCCGCCGTCTAGCACGAACACATGATCGCGATCCTTAATGTCAACGACGGCCTTGAATTTCTGCGACTCTTCATTGATTTTTGTCTCGCGCAGCGCCACCAACTGCAAATCCTCATAGTTGCGCACTTCGAGTGTCTTTTCCACACGCGCATGATCGACCCGATCGAACTCGGTGCGCTTCTCACAAATCAAGAGAAACTTGTCATCGTATTTGCCCTTCAGTTGATGGCCGCATTCAGTAAAGTCTTTGCTCTTGCGCATTTTACTGTTGCTATAGACGACATAGCCATCGAAGCTTTCCTCCACATTCAGACAAAACTTGCCGATTTGCTCCAATTCACGTTCAAAGAAGATTTTCGTGTTCTCACTGAGCTTACAATTTGTATTCTTGAGCTTTGAGATAAACAGCTTCTCCTGGAAGACAACAGCTTGTTTCTCGTTCAAGTATTGCTTCGGGTCGATTGCCCAATGGCAACGTCTAAATTGCGTTTCCGAAGGTTCAATTGGCCGCAACAGCGACGAAATAATACTCGAGATACTAATCTCATCCTCAGCTGCCAAAACCATTTTCTTTTCGCATGCTTGCGGTTCCGTTTCCACCTGTTGGATGCGGCATGGCGTAAATAACGGCGGATCTAAGATTAATCGCCGGGATTTAGATAAATCAATAGTAATTTCATATTGCAAGCCATACCCATTTAAATAATTCTTCAAAACCAAAAAATTAAAAGTAAAATATTACTTGTTATATTTATTCCTTTATATATATTTTTTTTGTTTTTTAATACAAAGATATGTTTACTTAAATCGATGTCAAACTAAAATTTAGTTTGTTAATTTATGTTAAAAGTGATATGTTTACTAAAATTGATTTTTACACATAATATTAATTATATTAGACAACCGCATGAGATTCAGAGGTATAATTTTTAGTATCAGACACGTATTCTATCAACCTTCTCTGCAAAAGTAGACATGCCGAATAAATTCTCTAAAATAAACAAGAAAATATTTTAGTCAGATTTATCATTAAAATTCAGTTTGATCTTACCATTTTTTTCCACATTGTAAATCCGTTTCTTTGTCAAACGACACACTAGCGCGAATATAACCGAAACGAGAACGATCAGAAGTGTAGATGTACCAATGATAATCTTCCATTTATCGCGGTTAAGCCAACCAGAACCGGATAGCTTTACCGGTGAACATATGCTGTGGGTCGCGTTACTATACTCTAAATAATAACCTTTGGTACACTCGCACTGTCCAGATCGGCATAAAGAAGGGGTAAACGAAATTTGTGTACTGCTTGCTGTAGTTGCATTTGATTCCTTTTCACTTGTACTAACTTCACCATTTCGGTTAGAAGAGATTTTCGGTGAAAGAAACTTGGTTTGTTGAGAAGATCTTGAAGACACTCTACTTTGATCAACTTCGTTGGATTCATTTTCACTTCCAATACCGCCTTTCGTGTGGGCAACATTTTTACTTGATATCGTATTTTTATTGGAAGCGTCTTCAGTAGATGGATAAGAATCGCTGGGGACAGCAATGTTGTTCCTTTCACGAGTATTTTTATTGGAGGCGTCTTCAGTAGATGGATAAGAATCGCTGGGAACACCAATGTGGTTCCTTTCACTATTTCTTCCTCCAGAAGAGATTTCCTTGGTTGGTTGAGAAGAACTTGAAGACACTCCCCTTTGATCAATTTCGTTCGATTCATTGTCACTTCTAATACCGCCTTTCGTGTGGGCAACATTTTTACTTGATATCGTATTTTTATTGGAGGCGTCTTCAGTAGATGGATAAGAATCGCTGGGGACAGCAATGTGGTTCCTTTCACTATTTCCTCCTCCAGAAGAGATTTCCTTGGTTGGTTGAGAAGAACTTGAAGACACTGCACTTTGATCAATTTCGTTCGATTCATTGTCACTTCCAATACCGCCTTTCGTGTGGGCAACATTTTTACTTGATATCGTATTTTTATTGGAAGCGTCTTCAGTAGATGGATAAGAATCGCTGGGGACAGCAATGTTGTTCCTTTCACGAGTATTTTTATTGGAGGCGTCTTCAGTAGATGGATAAGAATCGCTGGGGACAGCAATGTTGTTCCTTTCACTATTTCCTCCTCCAGAAGAGATTTCCTTGGTTGGTTGAGAAGAACTTGAAAACACTGCACTTTGATCAATTTCGTTCGATTCATTGTCACTTCCAATACCGCCTTTCGTGTGGGCAACATTTTTACTTGATATCGTATTTTTATTGGAGGCGTCTTCAGTAGATGGATAAGAATCGCTGGGAACACCAATGTGGTTCCTTTCACTATTTCCTCCTCCAGAAGAGATTTCCTTGGTTGGTTGAGAAGAACTTGAAGACACTGCACTTTGATCAATTTTGTTCGATTCATTTTCACTTCCAATACCGCCTTTTGTATGGGCCACATTTTTACTTGATGTTGTATTTTTATTGGAAGCGTCTTCAGTAGATGGATAAGAATCGCTGGGAACACCAATGTGGTTCCTTTCACTATTTCCTCCTCCAGAAGAGATTTCCTTGGTTGGTTGAGAAGAACTTGAAGACACTGCACTTCGATCAATTTCGTTCGATTCATTTTCACTTCCAATATCGCCTTTCGTGTGGGCAACATTTTTACTTGATGTTGTATTTTTATTGGAAGCATCTTCAGTAGATGGATAATAATCGCTGGGGACAGCAATGTGGTTCCTTTCACTATTTCCTTCGGAAGAGATTTCCTTGGTTGGTTGAGAAGAACTTGAAGACACTGCACTTTGATCAATTTCGTTCGATTCATTGTCACTTCCAATACCGCCTTTCGTGTGGGCAACATTTTTACTTGATATCGTATTTTTATTGGAAGCGTCTTCAGTAGATGGATAAGAATCGCTGGGAACACCAATGTGGTTCCTTTCACTATTTCCTTCGGAAGAGATTTCCTTGGTTGGTTGAGAAGAACTTGAAGACACTGCACTTTGATCAATTTCGTTCGATTCATTGTCACTTCCAATACCGCCTTTCGTGTGGGCAACATTTTTACTTGATATCGTATTTTTATTGGAGGCTTCTTCAGTAGATGGATAAGAATCGCTGGGAACACCAATGTGGTTCCTTTCACTATTTCCTCCTCCAGAAGAGTTTTCCTTGGTTGGTTGAGAAGAACTTGAAGACACTGCACTTTGATCAATTTCGTTCGATTCATTTTCACTTCCAATACCGCCTTTCGTAAGGGCCACATTTTTACTTGATGTTGTATTTTTATTGGAGGCGTCTTCAGTAGATGGATAAGAATCGATGGGGACAGCAATGTTGTTCCTTTCAGTATTTCCTTCCGAAGAGATTTCCTTGGTTGGTTGAGAAGAACTTGAAGACACTGCACTTCGATCAATTTCGTTCGATTCATTTTCACTTCCAATACCGCCTTTCGTGTGGGCAACATTTTTACTTGGTATCGTATTTTTATTGGAGGCGTCTTCAGTAGGTGGATAAGAATCGCTGGGAACACCAATGTGGTTCCTTTCACTATTTCCTTCGGAAGAGATTTCCTTGGTTGGTTGAGAAGAACTTGAAGACACTGCACTTTGATCAATTTCTTTCGTGTGGGCAACATTTTTACTTGATATCGTATTTTTATTGGAGGCGTCTTCAGTAGACGGATAAGAATCGCTGGGAGCACCAATGTGGTTCCTTTCACTATTTCCTCCTCCAGAAGAGATTTCCTTGGTTGGTTGAGAAGAACTTGAAGACACTGCACTTCGATCAATTTCGTTCGATTCATTTTCACTTCCAATACCGCCTTTCGTAAGGGCCACATTTTTACTTGATGTTGTATTTTTATTGGAGGCGTCTTCAGTAGATGGATAAGAATCGCTGGGGACAGCAATGTTGTTCCTTTCAGTATTTCCTTCCGAAGAGATTTCCTTGGTTGGTTGAGAAGAACTTGAAGACACTGCACTTCGATCAATTTCGTTCGATTCATTTTCACTTCCAATATCGCCTTTCGTGTGGGCAACATTTTTACTTGATGTTGTATTTTTATTGGAAGCATCTTCAGTAGATGGATAAGAATCGCTGGGGACAGCAATGTGGTTCCTTTCACTATTTCCTTCGGAAGAGATTTCCTTGGTTGGTTGAGAAGAACTTGAAGACACTGCACTTTGATCAATTTCGTTCGATTCATTGTCACTTCCAATACCGCCTTTCGTGTGGGCAACATTTTTACTTGATATCGTATTTTTATTGGAAGCGTCTTCAGTAGATGGATAAGAATCGCTGGGGACACCAATGTGGTTCCTTTCACTATTTCCTCCAGAAGAGATTTCCTTGGTTGGTTGAGAAGAACTTAAAGACACTGCACTTTGATCAATTTCGTTCGATTCATTTTCACTTCCAATACCGCCTTTCGTGTGGGCAACATTTTTACTTGGTATCGTATTTTTATTGGAGGCGTCTTCAGTAGATGGATAAGAATCGCTGGGGACACCAATGTGGTTCCTTTCACTATTTCCTTCCGAAGAGATTTCCTTGGTTGGTTGAGAAGAACTTGAAGACACTGCACTTTGATCAATTTCGTTCGATTCATTTTCATTTCCAATACCGCCTTTCGTAAGGGCCACATTTTTACTTGATGTTGTATTTTTATTGGAGGCGTCTTCAGTAGATGGATAAGAATTGCTGGGGACACCAATGTGGTTCCTTTCACTATTTCCTCCTCCAGAAGAGTTTTCCTTGGTTGGTTGAGAAGAACTTGAAGACACTGCACTTTGATCAATTTCGTTCGATTCATTTTCACTTCCAATACCGCCTTTCGTGTGGGCAACATTTTTACTTGGTATCGTATTTTTATTGGAGGCGTCTTCAGTAGGTGGATAAGAATCGCTGGGAACACCAATGTGGTTCCTTTCACTATTTCCTTCCGAAGAGATTTCCTTGGTTGGTTGAGAAGAACTTGAAGACACTGCACTTTGATCAATTTCGTTCGATTCATTTTCACTTCCAATACCGCCTTTCGTGTGGGCAACATTTTTACTTGGTATCGTATTTTTATTGGAGGCGTCTTCAGTAGATGGATAAGAATCGCTGGGGACACCAATGTGGTTCCTTTCACTATTTCCTTCCGAAGAGATTTCCTTGGTTGGTTGAGAAGAACTTGAAGACACTGCACTTTGATCAATTTCGTTCGATTCATTTTCATTTCCAATACCGCCTTTCGTAAGGGCCACATTTTTACTTGATGTTGTATTTTTATTGGAGGCGTCTTCAGTAGATGGATAAGAATTGCTGGGGACACCAATGTGGTTCCTTTCACTATTTCCTCCTCCAGAAGAGTTTTCCTTGGTTGGTTGAGAAGAACTTGAAGACACTGCACTTTGATCAATTTCGTTCGATTCATTTTCACTTCCAACACCGCCTTTCGTAAGGGCCACATTTTTACTTGATGTTGTATTTTTATTGGAGGCGTCTTCAGTAGATGGATAAGAATCGCTGGGGACACCAATGTGGTTCCTTTCACTATTTCCTTCCGAAGAGATTTCCTTGGTTGGTTGAGAAGAACTTGAAGACACTGCACTTTGATCAATTTTGTTCGATTCATTTTCACTTCCAATACCGCCTTTCGTAAGGGCCACATTTTTACTTGATGTTGTATTTTTATTGGAGGCGTCTTCAGTAGATGGATAAGAATCGCTGGGAACACCAATGTGGTTCCTTTCACTATTTCCTTCCGAAGAGATTTCCTTGGTTGGTTGAGAAGAACTTGAAGACACTGCACTTCGATCAATTTCGTTCGATTCATTTTCACTTCCAATATCGCCTTTCGTGTGGGCAACATTTTTACTTGATGTTGTATTTTTATTGGAAGCATCTTCAGTAGATGGATAAGAATCGCTGGGGACAGCAATGTGGTTCCTTTCACTATTTCCTTCGGAAGAGATTTCCTTGGTTGGTTGAGAAGAACTTGAAGACACTGCACTTTGATCAATTTCGTTCGATTCATTGTCACTTCCAATACCGCCTTTCGTGTGGGCAACATTTTTACTTGGTATCGTATTTTTATTGGAGGCGTCTTCAGTAGATGGATAAGAATCGCTGGGAACACCAATGTGGTTCCTTTCACTATTTCCTTCCGAAGAGATTTCCTTGGTTGGTTGAGAAGAACTTGAAGACACTGCACTTTGATCAATTTCTTTCGTGTGGGCAACATTTTTACTTGATATCGTATTTTTATTGGAGGCGTCTTCAGTAGATGGATAAGAATCGCTGGGAACACCAATGTGGTTCCTTTCACTATTTCCTCCTCCAGAAGAGTTTTCCTTGGTTGGTTGAGAAGAACTTGAAGACACTGCACTTTGATCAATTTCGTTCGATTCATTGTCACTTCCAATACCGCCTTTCGTGTGGGCAACATTTTTACTTGGTATCGAATTTTTATTGGAAGCGTCTTCAGTAGATGGATAAGAATCGCTGGGGACACCAATGTGGTTCTTTTCACTATTTCCTCCTCCAGAAGAGTTTTCCTTGGTTGGTTGAGAAGAACTTGAAGACACTGCACTTTGATCAATTTCGTTCGATTCATTTTCACTTCCAATACCGCCTTTCGTGTGGGCAACATTTTTACTTGGTATCGTATTTTTATTGGAGGCGTCTTCAGTAGGTGGATAAGAATCGCTGGGAACACCAATGTGGTTCCTTTCACTATTTCCTTCCGAAGAGATTTCCTTGGTTGGTTGAGAAGAACTTGAAGACACTGCACTTTGATCAATTTCTTTCGTGTGGGCAACATTTTTACTTGATATCGTATTTTTATTGGAAGCGTCTTCAGTAGATGGATAAGAATCGCTGGGGACACCAATGTGGTTCCTTTCACTATTTCCTCCTCCAGAAGAGTTTTCCTTGGTTGGTTGAGAAGAACTTGAAGACACTGCACTTTGATCAATTTCGTTCGATTCATTTTCACTTCCAATACCGCCTTTCGTGTGGGCAACATTTTTACTTGGTATCGTATTTTTATTGGAGGCGTCTTCAGTAGGTGGATAAGAATCGCTGGGAACACCAATGTGGTTCCTTTCACTATTTCCTTCCGAAGAGATTTCCTTGGTTGGTTGAGAAGAACTTGAAGACACTGCACTTTGATCAATTTCGTTCGATTCATTTTCACTTCCAATACCGCCTTTCGTAAGGGCCACATTTTTACTTGATGTTGTATTTTTATTGGAGGCGTCTTCAGTAGATGGATAAGAATCGCTGGGGACACCAATGTGGTTCCTTTCACTATTTCCTCCAGAAGAGATTTCCTTGGTTGGTTGAGAAGAACTTGAAGACACTGCACTTTGATCAATTTCGTTCGATTCATTGTCACTTCCAATACCGCCTTTCGTGTGGGCAACATTTTTACTTGATATCGTATTTTTATTGGAGGCGTCTTCAGTAGGTGGATAAGAATCGCTGGGAACACCAATGTGGTTCCTTTCACTATTTCCTTCGGAAGAGATTTCCTTGGTTGGGTGAGAAGAACTTGAAGACACTGCACTTTGATCAATTTCGTTCGATTCATTGTCACTTCCAATACCGCCTTTCGTGTGGGCAACATTTTTACTTGATATCGTATTTTTATTGGAGGCGTCTTCAGTAGGTGGATAAGAATCGCTGGGAACACCAATGTGGTTCCTTTCACTATTTCCTTCCGAAGAGATTTCCTTGGTTGGTTGAGAAGAACTTGAAGACACTGCACTTTGATCAATTTCTTTCGTGTGGGCAACATTTTTACTTGATATCGTATTTTTATTGGAAGCGTCTTCAGTAGATGGATAAGAATCGCTGGGGACACCAATGTGGTTCCTTTCACTATTTCCTCCTCCAGAAGAGTTTTCCTTGGTTGGTTGAGAAGAACTTGAAGACACTGCACTTTGATCAATTTCGTTCGATTCATTTTCACTTCCAATACCGCCTTTCGTGTGGGCAACATTTTTACTTGATATCGTATTTTTATTGGAGGCGTCTTCAGTAGATGGATAAGAATCGCTGGGGACAGCAATGTTGTTTCTTTCTCTATTTCCTCCAGAAGAGATTTCCTTGGTTGGTTGAGAAGAAATTGAAGACACTGCACTTTGATCAATTTCGTTCGATTCATTGTCACTTCCAATACCGCCTTTCGTGGGGGCAACATTTTTACTTGATATCGTATTTTTATTGGAGGCGCCTTCAGTAGATGGATAAGAATCGCTGGGAACACCAATGTGGTTCCTTTCACTATTTCCTTCCGAAGAGATTTCCTTGGTTGGTTGAGAAGAACTTGAAGACACTGCACTTTGATCAATTTCTTTCGATTCATTGTCACTTCCAATACCGCCTTTCGTGTGGGCAACATTTTTAATTGATATCGTATTTTTATTGGAGGCGTCTTCAGTAGATGGATAAGAATCGCTGGGGACACCAATGTTGTTTCTTTCACTATTTCCTTCCAAAGAGATTTCCTTGGTTGGTTGAGAAGAACTTGAAGACACTGCACTTTGATCAATTTCGTTCGATTCATTTTCACTTTCAATACCGACTTTCGTGTGGGCAACATTTTTACTTGATATCGTATTTTTATTGGAGGCGTCTTCAGTAGATGGATAAGAAACGCTGGGGACAGCAATGTTGTTCCTTTCACTATTTCCTTCCGAAGAGATTTCCTTGGTTGGTTGAGAAGAACTTGAAGACCCTGCACTTTGATCAATTTCGTTCGATTCATTGTCACTTCCAATACCGCCTTTCGTGTGGGCAACATTTTTACTTGATATCGTATTTTTATTGGAGGCGTCTTCAGTAGGTGGATAAGAATCGCTGGGACCACCAATGTGGTTCCTTTCACTATTTCCTTCCGAAGAGATTTCCTTGGTTGGTTGAGAAGAACTTGAAGACCCTGCACTTTGATCAACTTCGTTCGATTCATTGTCACTTCCAATACCGCCTTTCGTGTGGGCAACATTTTTACTTGATATCGTATTTTTATTGGAAGCGTCTTCAGTAGATGGATAAGAATCGCTGGGGACACCAATGTGGTTCCTTTCACTATTTCCTCCTCCAGAAGAGTTTTCCTTGGTTGGTTGAGAAGAACTTGAAGACACTGCACTTTGATCAATTTCGTTCGATTCATTTTCACTTCCAATACCGCCTTTCGTGTGGGCAACATTTTTACTTGGTATCGTATTTTTATTGGAGGCGTCTTCAGTAGGTGGATAAGAATCGCTGGGAACACCAATGTGGTTCCTTTCACTATTTCCTTCCGAAGAGATTTCCTTGGTTGGTTGAGAAGAACTTGAAGACACTGCACTTTGATCAATTTCGTTCGATTCATTTTCACTTCCAATACCGCCTTTCGTAAGGGCCACATTTTTACTTGATGTTGTATTTTTATTGGAGGCGTCTTCAGTAGGTGGATAAGAATCGCTGGGAACACCAATGTGGTTCCTTTCACTATTTCCTTCCGAAGAGATTTCCTTGGTTGGTTGAGAAGAACTTGAAGACACTGCACTTTGATCAATTTCGTTCGATTCATTGTCACTTCCAATACCGCCTTTCGTGTGGGCAACATTTTTACTTGATATCGTATTTTTATTGGAGGCGTCTTCAGTAGGTGGATAAGAATCGCTGGGAACACCAATGTGGTTCCTTTCACTATTTCCTTCGGAAGAGATTTCCTTGGTTGGGTGAGAAGAACTTGAAGACACTGCACTTTGATCAATTTCGTTCGATTCATTGTCACTTCCAATACCGCCTTTCGTGTGGGCAACATTTTTACTTGATATCGTATTTTTATTGGAGGCGTCTTCAGTAGGTGGATAAGAATCGCTGGGAACACCAATGTGGTTCCTTTCACTATTTCCTTCCGAAGAGATTTCCTTGGTTGGTTGAGAAGAACTTGAAGACACTGCACTTTGATCAATTTCGTTCGATTCATTTTCACTTCCAATACCGCCTTTCGTAAGGGCCACATTTTTACTTGATGTTGTATTTTTATTGGAGGCGTCTTCAGTAGGTGGATAAGAATCGCTGGGAACACCAATGTGGTTCCTTTCACTATTTCCTTCCGAAGAGATTTCCTTGGTTGGTTGAGAAGAACTTGAAGACACTGCACTTTGATCAATTTCGTTCGATTCATTGTCACTTCCAATACCGCCTTTCGTGTGGGCAACATTTTTACTTGATATCGTATTTTTATTGGAGGCGTCTTCAGTAGGTGGATAAGAATCGCTGGGAACACCAATGTGGTTCCTTTCACTATTTCCTTCGGAAGAGATTTCCTTGGTTGGGTGAGAAGAACTTGAAGACACTGCACTTTGATCAATTTCGTTCGATTCATTTTCACTTCCAATACCGCCTTTCGTGTGGGCAACATTTTTACTTGGTATCGTATTTTTATTGGAGGCGTCTTCAGTAGGTGGATAAGAATCGCTGGGGACACCAATGTGGTTCCTTTCAGTATTTCCTTCCGAAGAGATTTCCTTGGTTGGTTGAGAAGAACTTGAAGACACTGCACTTCGATCAATTTCGTTCGATTCATTTTCACTTCCCATACCGCCTTTCGTGTGGGCAACATTTTTACTTGGTATCGTATTTTTATTGGAGGCGTCTTCAGTAGATGGATAAGAATCGCTGGGGACACCAATGTGGTTCCTTTCAGTATTTCCTTCCGAAGAGATTTCCTTGGTTGGTTGAGAAGAACTTGAAGACACTGCACTTTGATCAATTTCGTTCGATTCATTTTCACTTTCAATACCGACTTTCGTGTGGGCAACATTTTTACTTGATATCGTATTTTTATTGGAGGCGTCTTCAGTAGATGGATAAGAATCGCTGGGGACCCCAATGTGGTTCCTTTCACTATTTCCTTCCGAAGAGATTTCCTTGGTTGGATGAGAAGAACTTGAAGACACTGCACTTTGATCAATTTCGTTCGATTCATTTTCACTTTCAATACCGACTTTCGTGTGGGCAACATTTTTACTTGATATCGTATTTTTATTGGAGGCGTCTTCAGTAGATGGATAAGAATCGCTGGGGACCCCAATGTGGTTCCTTTCACTATTTCCTTCCGAAGAGATTTCCTTGGTTGGATGAGAAGAACTTGAAGACACTGCACTTTGATCAATTTCGTTCGATTTATTGTCACTTCCAATACCGCCTTTCGTGTGGGCAACATTTTTACTTGATATCGTATTTTTATTGGAGGCGTCTTCAGTAGGTGGATAAGAATCGCTGGGGACACCAATGTGGTTCCTTTCAGTATTTCCTTCCGAAGAGATTTCCTTGGTTGGTTGAGAAGAACTTGAAGACACTGCACTTCGATCAATTTCGTTCGATTCATTTTCACTTCCCATACCGCCTTTCGTGTGGGCAACATTTTTACTTGGTATCGTATTTTTATTGGAGGCCTCTTCAGTAGATGGATAAGAATCGCTGGGAACACCAATGTGGTTCCTTTCACTATTTCCTCCTCCAGAAGAGATTTCCTTGGTTGGTTGAGAAGAACTTGAAGACACTGCACTTTGATCAATTTCGTTCGATTCATTTTCACTTTCAATACCGACTTTCGTGTGGGCAACATTTTTACTTGATATCGTATTTTTATTGGAGGCGTCTTCAGTAGATGGATAAGAATCGCTGGGGACCCCAATGTGGTTCCTTTCACTATTTCCTTCCGAAGAGATTTCCTTGGTTGGATGAGAAGAACTTGAAGACACTGCACTTTGATCAATTTCGTTCGATTCATTTTCACTTTCAATACCGACTTTCGTGTGGGCAACATTTTTACTTGATATCGTATTTTTATTGGAGGCGTCTTCAGTAGATGGATAAGAATCGCTGGGGACCCCAATGTGGTTCCTTTCACTATTTCCTTCCGAAGAGATTTCCTTGGTTGGATGAGAAGAACTTGAAGACACTGCACTTTGATCAATTTCGTTCGATTTATTGTCACTTCCAATACCGCCTTTCGTGTGGGCAACATTTTTACTTGATATCGTATTTTTATTGGAGGCGTCTTCAGTAGATGGGTAAGAATCGCTGGGGACACCAATGTTGTTCTTTTTACCATTTTGTTCCGAATAGATTTCCGGTGAAAGAGGCTGGGTTTGCTTAGAAGTACTTGAAGACACTGTACTTTGACCATCTTTGTCCAACTTTTTTGTTGAATACTCTGTTTTCTGATCTTGAACGTTTGAATTAGTCGTAGAGGAATACGGATTTTTGGTAGTGTCGTTGATTATAACTTTCGAAGTTTTATTGAATATTGCCTTCTCAATAGAGTAGCTTTCTGTCTGTGAATAAGAACCGCTGGATGCAACTATGTTATTCTCGTTAGCATTTCGTTCAGTAGAGGTTTCCGGTAAATGATATAAAATTTGTTCAAGAGAACTTGAAGACACTGTAGTTGTGCCAATATCGTTTGGAATGCATTTGTTATCTAATTTCACATAACCCGCATTGCATTCGCATAGATCCGGTTCCACACAAACACCATTAGTACAATTGCTACTACACACTGGCATACAAGTTTTGGTCGATGTATCCTCTTCGTAGCCGGAAATACATTTGCAGAGGTTCGGTTTATCGCAGAAGGCATGATTCTTTGCGCAGTCGACATTGCATATCGGTTCGCACGTCTTTGTTTCATCATTCTTCGCGTAGCCGTAGTCACATAGACACTCATTCGGGGAAATACATCGCCCGTGATTACAATTGCCACAGTCGGGTTTGCAACTACTCAAAAAAGTGTACAATTTAAGCCGCTTGTATTCTACTTCATATTGACGACAATGCTTACCGATGGAAATCTGCGAGATCAATTACTTTTTTATATCCTTTAAAGCAGGTGCACACATCTGGTTTAGAACAATATCCATGCTCACAGTCGTTTTTGCAGTATGGCCTACATTTTCGGGCTGCAGGATTGTATGCGTACCCTTTACGACACTCCCCCTACATATAACACAGAGGTGTAAGAACCAATCAGGACTTTATGCCGGTACACATATATATTTATATATATAAAACTGCAAGCACATTTACCTTTTTTCTACCAGTTTTCCTTTTTTTAGAGTTTGAATTATTATTGTTTCCAGCAACAAGGCTTATGATGATAAAAAAAACTATAATTTTAAACAATTTCATAACAGCGACTTTCTGTCGACAAAGTTCAAATAATACTATTTATGTTTTACAACCGCCAATCTCGGGGCACATCCGTACTTGTTGTGACTTAGTTCTTAGTATAAATAATAAATATCGCGAACGGACTTCGCAAATTGTAAATAAAAGAGAGCGAAAGATTAAAATAAATGCCCTTCGCGCGTTTTAATTGAGCACATATGTTTGAACCAAGCTTATGTATAATGTGATCAGAAGGTTTTGTAACCTGCACAACTATTATGAATTTCGGAGTGTGACGAATGGACGGTGGCTTAGGAGTAACTTCTGCAGATATTTCTTAATTCCATGCAATTTATATTCTTTTATTAATGCTCGAATAAGAGAATCTCTCAACTTTTTAACACCGCATTGTTGTGGTTAGCACTTAGAACAAAGAAGTTTTCATTGTTTACTTTGTGTAAGTGGTAGTCGGTTTTATTATCAGCTACCGAGCCCATGTTGATTTCATGCTTTCTATGTGTTTGTTTTATTTAACATACACTTAACGAAAATATTTTAAAGCTAACATTCTTCATGAAGTAATACTCAGTTTGGTTTTCAGTGAAAACTTTTCACCCAAAAATCTCAAACTTTTATAGTACAAAAGCTAACTGGCATTAAACCACGCTTAGATACACAATGTAAATACAATATAGAGTGACTCATAAAAAAGAAAAACTATAGGAATTGTGGTATGGAAATGAGAAATGTATTGGAGTCACTCTATATTGTATCTATAATATCTATATTGTATTTTAAATGCCTAGCTTATCCTTGCAGCCACTAAAATCTTATCCCTTTCGCACTTTTAGCACTCTGGAACCACATTAGCATTTTATCAGAGTACTTTTACTATGGTGAGCCCAGGAAGCAGAAAGATTTATAAAGCAAACAAAAAGGTTGGTATTCAAAGAAATTAATTAATAATAATTAAATTTTTCATATCATTAAATATTTTCATTGTTGCATAAAATTCTAAGAATTTACGCAACAATAAAAATTATAAAGTAGATATATTTCATTATAAATAACTTTTCATTACGATTGTAAGTTAATTGCTTTTTTTTTTTTTTCTTTAAGAGAAAAAATACACAACATTATGAAGGTCATGGTTGTTTATCGCATGCGTAACGCATAGCGACTTCAGTCTGGCGTTTTGAAATAATAACCCATTAGTGATCATTGATGGTTGTAGCAAGTGACGGTTTTGAAAAATGTACGTAATATATCAGAAGCATTGAAAATACGGCAGCGTTTATTTGTGGCGTTAACACCTTCGCTTAGGGCGACAGCAAATGCGTAACTCAACTATCAGCGTGTGTGTGTGTGTATGTGTGTGCATAGAAGATAAAAGTGATTGCCTGACAGGAAGTCAAGCGAAAGTCACAAACAAATATTTCAATTTGGTTGCTCATCTTTCGTTTGACCATTTTTCGTGAGACTGTCTCCCCTTCTCGCACTCTCTTTATACAGTGTCTTAGTCACTGTGGTTGTTTACAAATAGGCCACATTATTTATTTGGTTTTTTTTGTTATCTTTTTGGACTTTGTCTTATTGTTTTATTTTATTTAGTTCCGATTCATTGATATATTCATCAAATAGCAAACTTTCTTGTGGTTTGTTGCTTGTTTCTTTGTAGTCAGCATTATATACCAACGCACATTCATAGAATGTGATGTTTTCGTTCGATTGTAATAAATTTTCATATGAACTAATCATTTGATAAGAAGTCTTGTGCAAAATGAAAATGGATGTTGCAACCAATAGAAAAATACACATTTGACTTGTTTTCATACTCTGTTTTTTATGGATTTATAGTTATAACGCTTTAGAGAGGGCGTGGCAGACACTATAACAGCCGTTACAAATTGGAGGTCGAAATCGAGCACTGTCAACTGCAATTTCTTACTAGTTTTTATATATTCTAATTGATAATATTTAATTTTCAGCTTTTTAAATGACACTTTTACACATTTACTTTAATTCTACTATTGAAATTCTTTTACAGTTACGTCTTTCCTTCAACGAAATTGAAATTGTACTATCCCTATAGACTAAAGAATCCATTGTTTTACAACTTCCACGAACTTATCGCGAATTCGCCTCAGTAAATCGTAACCGAGTGGCTGAGAAAAAAGTTGGCAGCCCTGCACACGTTTTAATGACACATATATTTTATGCACATGTATTTTCTTTTTCTTTTATAACTTTCGAAAGTTATGCAACACGCAGTAATTGCAAAGATCATGTAACAATTAAATTATACAGTATAATTTCCGTTATAACTTTTGATAACATGTTTCTTTTTTCTAGGAAAAGTACGAGCGAGAACAATTACTATAGCATGTTTGTGAAGGTCAGGGTTGCATTTTATCGCAAGCCTTACTCATAGCGACCTCTGTCTGGCAACTTGAACTAAAAAGTCATCAATGATTCATTGATTCAAGTGACTTTTAAAAAAAAAATACAATGTAACAAAAGCGTGTGTGTGTTTTTTTTTTAATGATGTACAAGTGAGCAATTACCAAACACAAATAAGACTCTATAATTTTCACCTCTCATCCACTTAGCATAATTTGCCCTTGACAACATCGTCATTAATGACAATTTAGGGTTGAACTTCAGTACATTTAATGGCCGGAAATCGTTAGCACCCTTCGGAATATCCACTCTACTTATGTACTTAGCTTTGTGTGTGTGTGAAATCAGTGGCGAGCGCAAGTCAAATGACAGGAAAGCTGTCAAATGTCAAACAAAGTAACAGGTTCATAGAAAAGGTTGTCGCTCCGCCCACAAATGTGTTGGCAGCGAGATCAAGCTAATTTTGTTTTGATTTCGAATTTTATGTGGGACAGTGTAATTGAATTTGTTTTTGAAAAAGTATTTGAGTTGATTTTCTTTGCATGAAGAATTAATTTTAAAATACGAAAAATCATGTCAGTTACAATAATTGATTTATAGCCAATTTTTGTGAACTAAATCATCGAGCACTGATTTCTTTGACACTACCGAGCGACGTGTGACGCCCGCCCAAGCCGAAGGGGGTGCTGCTGCTGACCAAGTATGGGTCGCCAGCTGCTGTGCTGTCGTTGACCGTATGCCGGCTGGCGTGGCTTGCAACCCACCCGCCCCGGCGTCCACGGCTCAACCGTTTGCCAAACAAATTTTGTGCTTTGCCCATAAATATTTTCGCAATAAATTTTTTAATCTTGTCTCCGTTATCGCCAAATGGCGTTTTTTATAATGTGTGCGTGTATCTGTGTGTGCGTGTGTCGTTGTCTCGGCCAATTTTTTTTCGTTCGACCATCTTATTATTGTTTCTATTCTTTTCTTGTGTTTGTTGTTTGTGCCATGTGCCCTTCCCCGCGCCTTGCAGGCACATTCAATTTAACTAACATGCGTTGCGCGTGGGGCGAGGAGTGAGCAACGGAAGAGCAGCAAAACTTTATTGTTTGCGCTTTCTAATTTCTCTTTGCCGTGAAAGCCAACCGGCCCAACAAGCAACAACAACAACAACAACAGAGCATGTGACGAAATATCACAAGGATAATGCAATAAAAAAACATAAAGCATACTTTTTACGGTCAAGTTGAGCACTCATACATATGTGTGTGCATATGGGCGTGTGTGTGTGTGTGTGTGTATGTGTTTGTCTCTTTTAATTTTACTCTTTTGCAATTGAAGTATTTACGATACACAAACTTCCTGCATTTTATGCGTTCTTCCACACTCCATTACCATAAAAAATATCACAAGACATTATGAAACATCATTGCCAACGGCCACAGATCTAATTCGTGTGTGTGTGTGTGTGTGTGTGTCGGAGGGGGCTAACTGATTTTGCATATAGTTGACATAAAATAAATATGTTCGCTTGACCGGAACAAATTCTCTATGGTTTGTTTCCTACACGCCGGAATGTTATTACACTCCGTCCTTTTGGTCAGAAGCACACTAAAAATATCATAAGCAATACAATATTTGGTTTTTTATTCGTATTCGCATTTGTATTTTGTTTTGTTTGGTTTTTTTTTTTTGTTGGTCATGCTTATTGACTTTTTATGTTATGATGTGTGGAAATATCAGTTGTGCAAATCGTTGAACTTGTGTGTTGCGCTAAATTATTACAACTGCATATTTATTTTCTCATATTATAATAAAAATTATTCATGCGTTCTTTTCCTTTCTTTTAAACCACGTTTACCTGTTGAAAAAACTGCAAGAAATCAGCGACAATTTAATATGTAAAACATAATACTTTAAACAACTCAATGCAATGCACGAAGCTGCATAAGTAAGTGTGTCATGTGTATGTGTGTGTGTGTGTGTTCGCAATTTATAAAATGTCGTCGTTGTTCACGTTGCTTTTCAAACAAAATCGATTCTTATTTGATTTACTTGTAATTTTTTGCGATAAGCCACGATTTACAACTTGTCGTCGTTTGGCAAGCAAGCATCAAGAGCAACGCAAACGAAAAATCCATAAAAATGAGGTGAGTTTAAAAGAGTTCAACACACGACTGAAAGTTGAAAAAAATGTTGCAGCATTTTAGGCGACAGTGAAAAAAATAAGTAATAACAAGCAAACAATGAAGTTGCGCTATGGTTATTTGCCATTTAACTATCTTCCTTGCAATCTTTCAATCTAACTATCTAGACTATGTAATGATTCGATTTATTTATGTGCATTTGTGATCATTTCCAACCGCGTTACCGATTTAATCCGCTGAAATTGCTGTCGTTCGAGCATTTGACAATAATTTCATAACAAATGACGACATTTTTTTTTTTTTTAATGCGGGAATCAATGACGACAAGTGACACAAACAAAGAAGCGATTAAAGGCATTTCAGTCGAAGCGCTTTATTAATCGATTCTCTATTTGTGTGGGCGGCGGCGTAAATCGCGATTGTGCAAATATTTGCAGCGAATGTAAACGCAACTCGCAATGACGATGACGATGAGGATGACGATGAGGATGAATCAAAGCCCAGTAGACAAACAACGAATTCATTACAATAGCATTAGAGATATTCAGCTGAGCGCTGAAGGCTTAGCATGAGGGTTGTAAACAAATAATCATTTGTAGCTGTGATTACCAAACATACACACACACACACACGCACACACACAAACCTACAAACCTAAGCGCAGAGCAAGTCAACACTTTGCGGCATGCAAATGGCACCTGCAAAGACTTCTTCGCTGTAAGACTGAAGTGCTGCGTGTGTGTGTGTGTGAATGTGTGTATCCTTGTAGAGCAGTATCTTTGTGTTTGTGTAAGCTGTGTTAAATGCCAGCTTTGCAGTTTTTCATATTGCACATCGTTGTTCTCATCATCATCATCATCATCGTTCTTTTTTAATTTTTGTTTTTGTTGTTTCTTCTGCCGGTTACTGAACATGATTATTATTTTAATTGGCCCCGTGCAAATATTTGCGCACCTTTAACCCTTTTGCATTCGTCTGTCTGTCTGTCTGTGTGTCTGTGTGTCTGTGTGGCTGCAATAATGTTAAGTGCTTTCTGGCCTTAAACACACTAAGCCGTGTTTTCAACAAAATATTAACAGTTATTAAGAAACGTTCTTGTAATATTTGCATACATGTTGTTGAAATTTATGAATTTGAATTCTTTTTTTCGTTAAACGTTTGAAATTTCGCGTGCCTGTTGAAATGCTCCGATGCACTAAGCAACGACAAAGCATCGACGTGCCACAAACAAAAGCCGTGAGCAGAACTTAAGACAGCCTAGTCGCAAATGGAGCATGCATGCCAGGATAATTCGATTGTGTTCAATTTAATTTGTACAAGTTTCGTTTGTTGTTGCCAGCACGCCCTCGCCGCCGCCCAGCATTGTTACATGATGAGCAGCAGCAAAGCAACCCCCGCTGCTGGCTGGGCTGCCTTGTAACATTTCGTTGAGGCGTGCTCGTCAGACGGACAGACAGTGGGACGGACAGACACGAAGCAAAAGGGATATCGAGCAGCTTGATTTCATTCCTCTACACTTGACATGACTGCCGCTGCCGCTGCCGCTGAGCGACTTTAACATGATTATGGCTACGACGAACTTAAACGATTCAATTGAGTCACAAGTTTGTGGATTTCCGCTTTCGCATTGTTGTGCGGCCCTAGGAGGTGGGCCGGGCCAGCATAATTCCCAAAACACTTTTTATGCGGTCCGATTTGTGGTTATCAAACATTTATTGTTATTTATAACTTACGGACTTTGAAAACATTTTATGAACTCAAGGCTTAAAAGTAATCCCTAAACAAAAAGATAGCTACGAATTCGCAGATTCAATTTGCGCATATTCAGTCAAGGTGTTGTGCAAGACGGGTCCACTAAAATTGGATAGTGTAAAACTCCCAAATTTCTAGTAGAAATAGTTTTCCCGTTGAGTTCTTGAGATCTTCAATATCTTTGTTAAATTTCAAACTTTAAGAAAATATTTTTTTTATTGGAAAACGTAAATATTTCCGATTGCATAAAGTCAATCTTTTAAACGTCGTGACTTGTTGCTATGATAGAAAGGCTGGGCTGGCTTGGATCAAATCAATAAGCTAAAAATGTCGCTCGTCGTCCCATTCAGCGCGCCAATTCATGTAAGCTCTTCATGTTTTACATAGACAAATATTATACAATATAAGTATATACATGAACGCCGTTGTTATCAACCGCAATCTTTTATTCATTTGCACTGGAAACTGGTCCAATGGATGGCCACATGTCGCTGTCACGGCCGGAAATTGACCACCAAAAGACTTCTTATGGCTGTGCGTCCTATTGAGCCCCAGGCCACGGCACCTCAGGTCTACCGAAGACGACAGCACCCGATGGAAAGTATATTGTACATAGTGTCTCGTAACCAAACTCTTTGACTTGCTCGACTAACTGAGGCCAGTCTATGGGAATTCGGTGTTTTTTCTTGCCAACAGCAAATGGGCGGAGCTGTTGAGCATATAACTACAACACATCACAGCATATATAAACTATATGCACGAGCATAAAATACATGCTCTAGACTCTCTGCTGTCGTTAGCTTATTGCCGGCAATTCAAAAACGCCTACTTTACAACAAAAACACCAGACGAAGCAACGGTCTTAAAAGCCGAGCGGCGCAAAGAGAAGAGCACAACTTCTAATCAAAGAGAATTTGAGCTTTTTATGCAACGCCACAGTGGGCCGAAATTTGTATTGAAATATTAGAATGTTCGCACGATGATGACGACTGAAGACTTCTTATTGATAAAGACTAATACATTAAAGCAACTTTTCAATTGTGTAACCAACAGTTACACTAAGCCAATAAAAATTTTTTTTATTTGTTTTCAACCACTGTGCAATCGAAAGCTTTCACATGACTTGCACGTAAACAAGTGCGGTGGCTTGCCTGTGCATGCGTTGAGAGCACGCGCCATGAGCCGTGAGCGTCAGGTTGTTTGTCGGGCAAGTGAGCAAGTGAGCGAATGTGGCTGTGTGTGTGTGTGTGTGTGCATGAGTGGTTGATAAGCGGTCGGACTGGGCCACGCAAAGGGTGCAACCCCAATACATACGCAAGCCAAATGCGACAGCTTCCAAGTCAACTCAAGCCAAGTCTAGCGGAGCTTTCCAATGCGGCGCGCCAGCAAACAAAGCGTGCAGGAGTAGGACGAGCAAGCAGACCAAGAACGAAAGCACGAACGAGTAAGCAAGCAAGCAAGCAAGCCAGCTAGCGAGCGAGCAAGCCAACGAACGAATGGGCGTTGAGTGGTGCCAAGCAGTGAAATATATAACTGCGGAAAAGTGCTTGACTCGGCCATTCTGAGCAGCCAGACGAGCACGGCCACCCTTCGTTGACTCGTATGCTCGTGCGTTTAGTCGTTACCGTTAACTCTTTGAATTTGGTCGACGACGCTCCAACAAAAAATCGTAGCGGAAATCGAAATTCGCGTATTAAAGAACAATTATTGGAAGACTTTAAATGGAACTGAACGAAAAACAAGTGTAGAGTGCAAATTCAAATTGTGGCAAATTACTGCAGCATTTAGAAAATATTACAAAATAATAATAAAACCAAGAGAAACCCTTACGCAAGTTAGAGAAATCTTAGCAAGGCGTAAGTAAATCAAAGTCGGTGCTACGCCTTAAAGTTATTTGATGTGCAAAGTGTCGCGCGTGTTGCCCAAACGACCACCGCATAACCGATCGAAAGTGTCGCGTTGCCTCGCCTAGACCGTACTCTAAACAACAACGCTTCAAATGAAAATGGAAGATCCGAACTTGGGCGAAGAATATGTGCAGGAATTTGTGCTCGATCACCTCGGTGATGGCGCCACGCCCGTCTCAGCAATTGGCGTTAAACGTGAAGATCACAGCCCGCCAACCTCGACAAAGCTAAGCTGGCCGGCCGAGGCCAATAGCAGCGTGGCCGATGAGGACAGCGAATCGATCGCCGCTGCGGCCGCCACGCCAGCGCCACCACCGACAAATGCCACTGGTAGTGGCGGCAGTGGTGGTGCGGCTGTTATTGAGACGCCGCTACTGAAGATGCGCGCCTTTCCCTGTGCCAGCTGGCACATGGATGAGCGACGCTTGCCGCCATTATCGCCGCCGCCGGAGATTTATACACACGGACCCATGGCCGGACAAGCGATACTCGTGAACACATCCTCAGTGCCGGGCGGCGTGCCCTCGACACCACCGGAGACACCACCTGTCGTGGGTTCGCCCACGAGCAGTACCTGTGCGCCATCCACATACGCGCCACAATATGTACGTGCGCCACCACCGCCCAGCGCGGGTCTCACGCAGGAAATGATGTGGCTGCCGAATTCGATGCGCGCCGATCCACAACCGCTCGATTTGCGTCCACTCGCTTGCCCGAGCCACGATCCCGTCGAGGAGTGGGAGCGTCAGCGCGAGTACATGCAAGTGTCAGCAGCACATCATCATGGCCACCATCTGATACCGACGCACCACCATCATCATGCCCACCACACACATCCGCACGCACACCACAGCCACTTCCAGACGCTGGAGCACGCGCTGACGCCCATCAATATGCACACGCCCTACGCGAACGGCGTCAGCGGCGGCACCGGCAGCTCTGGCGGCATCGGTGTCATTAGCAATGGTAGCTCGACACCCAGCCAAGGCAGCACCGGTTCCAGCAACGACGGCAGCGGCGGTGGCGGCCTGAACAACGTTGGCCTCTCGCTGCAAGCCGTGCACCCATCATTGCGGCAACGACCTTTGTCCGTTTGCTCGACGCGTTCCTCCACAAACTCGCCCCATTGCTCGGGTGTGTACAGCAATTCGAGCGCATTGGATGACTGCATCAACGACGATCTGCTGACTACACTCACCGTACGCGAGTTGAACAAACGGCTGCACGGCTGTCCGCGCGACGAGGTCGTCCGGCTCAAGCAGAAGCGACGCACGCTAAAGAATCGCGGCTACGCGCAGAACTGTCGCTCCAAGCGTCTGCATCAGCGACACGAGCTCGAGAAGACCAACCGCCAGCTGAATCAGGATTTGCATCGCCTTAAAGTCGACTATTCTCGCGTCTGCCAGGACCGCGATCAGCTCAAGCAGCGTCTGCAGCTGCATTTGCGTAACGCCAGCGCGAGCTCCGTCGTCGGTGGCGGCGGCGGTGGTGGCAACTGTGGCTCGCAGCAGCATCATCTGAATTCCGATGCTCAAAGTGCGCCGGAGTTCTATCTCTGACGCCAGTTAGCGGCAAGTGGTCATCACCATGCTGTTGCGGCCGCAGTCGCAGCTTCAACCGCAGCTTCAACTACTTCCAGCAATGTCAGCCACCAGCCACACAGCCAGCAACACCTCCACCCACATCATCCCTCGCATAATCAGTGGCCACCGACGCGCTACCAGCAACAGCTGCAGCATCAGCAGAAACAACCTGAGGCTACCAACTGAGCATAATCAAGCACATTCGGCGATCTTTCAAAGGTTCGAATCATTTCTTTACGTATTCTTATTAATAGTTTTTAAGGCTTCACTTTTTTCACACACTCATTCTAAGCCCACAAACTTGTTGTCAACTTGTAGCTTTCAGTATTCCTTCAGTCTTACACATTATTTTTAAAGGCCTCAGCAATGACATACTCGACACTAGAAACATTGTACATATCACCCAATTCACTTTATACTTAAAGCCCAACAATAATAATATTTAAATATTTTCAAAACAGTCACAAGACCACAAATTCAAACTGAGTTTTGTGTATAAATGAGAAACACAATTTTTTCCGTTAACGGATTTCAACCAGAACTTTAGGCTTTTCTGCATTTCTTTCATGTTTGTTTTGTAACTCTTTTTTTTTTAAATTAATTTAAGACTTCATTGAACATTTTTCTTAAATTATGACAATAAACTCATCTATTTAATTTAAGCATATTTAGTTAATGCGATGATGACATGCAAAGTTTAAACTTTACATATTACTTGGTATACTGCTTAGCATTAGTAACATGAACAGAAACCTTTTACTAAAATAGACAGAAGCCGCCGACACAAGTTGAAAACTTTGATTTGGCAACACCCAAACAGGGTTACCAGCACTTTGTTCTACCACATAGTGCAACATTATACAGTGCTCCTTATGCATTGAAAGTTATATGCAATGGTTGTACGATAACAAGAGGAAATACTGCAGAAGAGCACATCATCTGACTGAGTCTGTCTCAATCAGTGTGAAAACTTGCACCTCTTGTTCTTTTGAGTACAATGTGTGAGTCCCATTGTATAAAACTGTTGACGCTGCTGATAAACAATAACGAAATGCAAAAAAAAAAATATGTAAAAAATAATAAACTAAAAATTGATTAGAAGAAAATCGAAAATAATAATAAAATTAAATGAATTACATTATATTACAAGTTAGAAACACGCTTATTTGTTGATTAGTTTTAGATTTAGTTTAGCAACCTAAGCTGAATTAGAACTTTAAGTGTTTTTTGCAAGAAACTTCAACAATAACAATTCGTAGGCGACACAAATAGAACAGACCACAGTTTATTTTGTTTGCTTTAAATCAAAACTACAAAAACAAAACAGGTTGTGTTAAGTTAAACTCATTTACAAATGCAAGAACACATAACGAACTTCTGTATAGTAATATGCTGAGTACTTACAACAGAAAATAAAATATAAAAAAACAAAAAGCAAAAAATCCTAATAATTCTACTTGTGACATACTAAAAGGAGATGATAATAGAAATGTTGTAAATATGACTAAAAAAATGTGTAAATTAATTTAAGCAAGTTCTTTCAACTTAAAATTGTGAATAGTATTAAGTGTGCATACAAACTAAATAAAAATTAAACAAATCAAAATATTTCCATGGCATTTTAATTACTTTTGACAATCAGCGATCATTGATAATCGACGGTTATCGGTGAGAAAACTGCTCACACAGAAGAGCCAAAAATATACAATTTCTGAATCAAATAAACAAAGGCTTACTTTTCAAACTATTTGTTGCTATTTACAATTTCTATTTCAAAACAAAGTTGGCTTTCAGTTACACTTGAGAAGTTTCCTATAGCCTCCCACATCAACCATACTGACTTAAAAAAACGGAGTGGTCGGAAACCATTTGAAAAAAAACTATTGAGGCATTGCTTGAAATGGATGCCGATCGAGAGTCGCTTGAAATAGAGGATGACGACTTTAAAGCACAACTTTGAACTTATTCTAATAATCGAGAATCTTTTGGGAACAAGAACTTAGGCGCCAACTGCTCGAATGTCTATATCTCTGATATAAATAGAGGATGACGACTTTAAAGAACGATCGATCTCAATACAAGAGTATTTTGAACTTATTCTAATAATGCGTGAGCGAGAATCTTTTGGGAACAAGAATTCAGGCGCCAACTCTGACATAACGCTTTCTAAGATCATTATCAACAAATTCTTTTATTTTGGATAAAACTAACCACTTAAAATGCTTTAAAGAAATTTGTCTACAAGACTTTTATAAATCTTCAAGTACAACAAGAAGTCGTACTTATATGTTAATATAACACGCTGATAAAACTTGAAGCGAAGATCAACAAAAAATCTTATTGGGTAAACAAGACAGTCCACGGTCCAAAGCATACAACAAACTGACCACCATAAAAAACAGAGTATTTGCCGAAACTTGACACCGGGACCTTTGGAAAAACAAACAAAGTGACACAGTTTCCAAGTGGCGGCTACTGTATGATATTTTGGCGACCACCATGAGCACTTCGATAAACAAGCGAACTGTATCTACAACAGCAACAGCCCGAGCATGATCAATGCTTAAATTAAACAAACAAAAAATATGAAGCACCGATCTGTAACAACAAACAAGCGAACTGCCATTTATTTTATGTTGCCAGGCATTGAATTACATACAAGTGAGGGCTTGCTTGTATCTAGATGCGCTGCCAAGTTGTTTATGCAACGACAAATAAATAAAGCGCTGGCAAAGAACGCGCGTAATTCGGGATCCAAGCCGCGCCTCGTGGGCGTCAAGCCTACGCTGAGCCACCAACTTTGCTCTGTTTCATTAATGAAACTCTTATATGTGCCCAACTGTTTATTTGTGTAATTTTGTGCTTCACTTCAAACGATCTCAGCACAAATACAAATGTATTTGCTTTGCATGAAACTACGCCGAATTGTTATACTTCAAAATGTTGTTGTTTTTCGATTACTTCCTCTCTTACATAGAAATGTTTTCATGCTGAAAATATAAGAACGTTTTTGTTTTTGTTTTACTTTATAATTCCCTTTGCAAAGCAGGAAGTGTCGCGTTACTTTGCGCATGTAGCAAACACATGGCGAGGAGATACCAAATTATTTTATTTTTATTTAAAATTACTTTTATTTGCGCTCTTTTAATGCAAAATAATGTTACGAAGTTTCTAATTGCTACATTGATGATCACAGATACACTCGTTTGCGCTCTTTGAAATTTTGCAAGCATGCAAATTTTTGCGACTTCGCAGAAAGAGCACATCAAAACAAGAGACGGCAAAAAGATACAAAAATTGACATAAAAAATAAGAAAACTTCACCTGTTTATAGTTTGGTTGTTTTTGTTTTTATGCGCTGCGCTAGCTAGGGCAACCTTCAGACCGACATAACAAAACCAAAAGCAAAACCAAAACCAAAAGTAACCCATGCCAAGCACCGAAGCAAATATGAATGCATTAATGAAGGTTAATTCAATGAGTAATAAGTGGCACAAGTTGCACAGAGCGCTTGCTTTTAAAAGAAGTTAGTTGGCTTGAAGCGAATGTATGCGACATGCCATGTGTCTTGAGGGAAGAGTCGCAAAGCATTTAAGGCGAAGCTATAAAAAAATTCACATTTATCCAATTTGTATCGACATTGAATGAAGATGTAAAGAAATTCAACGTTATTGACATGCATACAGTTACATGTTAGCATGTGTGTGCGTTTTATGGCGGCCAATGAACCAAACACACACGCAGCAAACAAGTCCATGCTACCCCTGTAAGTAGACTACATAAAAAGCAAAACGAGCGCGCATAGAAGAAAAGACTTCAAGGAAAAGACTGGCAAAGAAAATGTGATTTAATTTATTATTACAACCGTTAAAGGAGTCAACGAGGGCGATTTACGGAAACGCATATATCTAGTTGGCAGTGTCACTGTCCGTCCGGCCCACTGTCTAACCATACGCCCAACAGCACCAGCGTTCAACTGGAACCATCGAGCAAATGAGTTCCATTTACAGTATTGGTCATTACGAAAATTATGCGCCGCGCCACCAGCACAAAATTTGTAAGTAAGGCGACGATTTTGGACACGAAAGCACGGAAGCACGGAAGCAGAATAAAACGATAAAGATACATTGCAAACGGAAATAGGAAAATCGCTTTTGGGACAGCGCAAGGCAGCGGTCCAGACCAGACCAGTCCAAGCCAAACTGACCGTCGCAGCAGCACGTAACAGCGTGATGTGCATGAAGTCGTAAAAAACAGAACGAAGCCCATCAATAAAATCAAACACACTCATACGAAAAAAAAAAAACCAAAACAAAAACAGAATAAGAATCAGAATCCGAATCAGACAAAAAACCTCCAATAGCGATGCCAGCTATCGATAGCCGAAGGGTGTCTCCCACAGACACAAGCAATTGAGTGAAATGCCCAAATCCAACGCTAGGCAGACTACATGTACTTATGCCGGATAATCTACTTACGGCGGACTGATCAACTTGTCTATTGTATGCGGAGGAAAAAGGACTGATAGTTTTGCATTTTATTAACATTTCTTGCAATTATTTCATGAAGAACCGCAGATCGCACAATTATGCTCGAGAATAGTTGGTATGGTTATGTGAAATCACAAAACTAACCGTACTTGTGTTTGTGCATTGAAAAGATTGATAAACTTAGCAAACTTTTTGTCGCTTGTAAGCGTTCCATAAATTTTGTATCGCCAGAGATTTACGAGTGTTTTGCACAAAATGCCGAAAGTGACTAATGAGTTTTTGAATGTTGTTAGCCAAAGATTCATTAAGTTAATGAGCGGCACGATGACAACGCGTATAAGACAAGTGGCCGGCTGAATGGGCGGCCAACGGACAGTCGGACTGACGGACTTGATGATTTATGGCAGAGCAATAAAGTTTTTTCGATTTCAGTGAGTTGTTAAAATATTTGTAGAACAAGATTGACACAAATACCTTTTGACTGGCTGTGAAACGTGTTCGGCATGCCAAACAATTAAATGTCGCACAAGCAAAAGAGTGTGTGTGATGTGATAAAAAAACCTCCAATCAGTTCATTGCATATGAGAAAACTATCGATTGAATTAGGCATGTATGTATGTGTGGCATGTGCCTTTAAAGGACCTTAAAGGTGTGAGTTGTGTGCCCGAGAAAAAAAAAACTCAAATGAGAAACAGACAGCCCACGCACGCAGCCAACAGCAATGAAAGATACTTAAGCGCTACAGCCTGGCCACTTGAGGCTGCTTTGTCTCAATCAAAGTATAAAAAAACGACACCCCCAACGGCCAACAACACCGCCACCACCATCAGCCTCATCGACACTGCAGCGTCTTCATGCTTAACTTGTACTCATCATCGTCATCAACACGTCGCAACGCATAAAAAATTGTAGCAGATAATAAAGACGCAGTACGGCTGTCTGTCCGTATGTCTGTCTGTCTCCGTGTCTCATCAGTCTAACGGCGTCTTCTGTATTTTACATTCTGTGTGCTGTCTGCACTCATGTCCGATGGGTCTGATTAGATGCGTTCGCCAACCGCCCTAGGTGGTGCAGAGGCGTGCCGGGTACGGGTACATTGATGTAACAACCGGCAGTCAATTTTAGCGAATGAGTGTCACTGTCACTTGCGTGCCTATGGTTTTTCCTTCATGCGCTTTTCACTGTTTTACCGATCGCTTTCTACTGCGCATCAATAGGCGATTCTTACAGGCACAAGCTTTGAATGAGGCTTACACGTGGCAGGAAATGAATTGCAAGAAAACACCATAAAACTTTAATAAGCATAAATTATGCAAAATTTATTGATTAGCTTAAAACTACAAGAAAAGGCAAGGCAGCCAAATAACCCTAAAATAAACGATCTGTTGGTAACGTTTAATCTTTGCATTTATGGCTATTTGCCTTTGGCCTGTTAAGTCGCCCTAATAACAAGAGATAAACAATAATTTGATGAAACGGCTTCCGGGTGTTTGGTCTGACCTCATGTGTGTTCGTGTGTGTGTGCTAGTGTGTTAAGTGAATAAAAATATGTATAAAACATAATTCAAACAATGAAAGCAAAGGATTATAACCATAAAAAGATAGAATGACACGCCAAGCGTCAACATGGCCACAAAATGACCAAGAGCCAAAACGAGCAGCCAACAGCCAGCAGCCGAGCTGACCATAAAGGACCTCGTGTGTACGTGTGTGTGTGTGTGTGTGAGTCATGTTTAACCAACGATTATGGAAAAATGTTTCAAAGTGACGTCAATGGAAGATGCTAAAGCAAAGATACAACAAATTCGTGTTGCAGCTTTCATGTATCACATCAGCGACCCACATGGCTAAATAGCTGCCAGAAGACACCCTTTAAATATTTGTTCACTCAATACTTGTGCAATCATGCACACATGTTACAGCATGTTCAAGCATGCATGCATGTGTATCTAGATACATTTTAAACGTGTGCGCAGATACGTACATGATTATACGTGTTCTGATTTGATTGTTGACCTTTTGTGGTGTTGGTGTCAACATTTTCTTTTCATTTTATTTCTTATGCTCTGAGAGTGACCAAAAAATGGACACTTTTTGTAAATATTGAATGTTTGTTAAATACAAGACGGCGTGCTGAAACCCAAACTTCCACTCAGCCTCTCTGGCATAGTGATCTCGAGATCTAGACGTTCATGCAGACAGAAGACGTACCACAGAGATCAGTGCGAAACTGTATGTAACGTGCAGAAGACGGCTTGCGTGGTCTGCCACGCCTCTTGCAGCTCTGTGACATGCACGGAATATAAAAACAAAAGATTGGTAAAACGTAATTTACAACAAAGTCAAAGGACAAACCAGCAATTTGTTAAACAATGTGTGATGGTCACTTGTTCGACAAGACAAAAAGGCAAAAACAAAATGATAAGAGTAGTAGTAGTCAGTAATATTGTTATGCAAGCGCTCTGCACTGAAATAGGGTTGAATTTTTATGAGTTATATGAGCTCTAAAACATGTTTCGGCTTCTACTTGGGGATGTGTGTGTGTCCGTTGCTTGTTTATTCTAGTCTTATCTTGGCACATGCAGTGACAATGACCAGTGTTGGTCATTCTCGGATAATAATCTTTTAGCACCTTCACACATATGCGGCAACAGTGGCGCATTATGCGAGCAAGGATTTGTGCGATTTACGCTTAAGGCACATATTTGCACAGAATGCTTCAATACGCATCATTGACTCATTAGCACGTTTTCAGACACACACAATGCCAAGTGTTATTCATGTCACCGAGTTTAAGTCATTTCCGAGTTGCGGCAACGGAAGTTAACAGAAGTGGCAGCACTTACAGCATTTACCTTTCAACAAAGTTGCAAATTCCGATAAGAATTAACTAAAATAGCCGCAGAACGGAAACAAAGCAACACAATTGACTTTCGACAACAACAAGAACAACAACAACAGCAGCAAAACGTACAAATTCGACCGGTATTTACATGAAATGAGGGTCATTAAGTCATCAACGTTGTTGCGTAAGTTCGCCCGCCCACACAACAACACCCACGCAGCCTCACCTAGCGCCCGTTCACCACCTCAGCCAAATGTGTGCTAATCTCTTAATGCGTTTAGTGGCCATTTCTATTCGCCAAATGAATTGTGCCGCCAATTGTTTGGTTTTGTTTGCATTCATTTGCTCATTTGAACCGTTCTCGTGCTCATTTAGCCGCATTTGTTAGTGTTTTGCCGCCCAGGTGGCGGCGGCGTGTAAGCGGACCAGGCCAGCGTAATTAAAGTTATTGTGCTGTTACATCTAAAGACATTGTCACGGCCAATAGCATGTGAGCGTAGCGATCGATTAATTGCACAATGTACTTGCTGTGCCTTAAGTAAGCCTTTGTCAGACAACAACTAAGCTCATATTTTGACTCATAATTATTTGCTACAAAGAAAAATGTTCATTA
This sequence comes from Phortica magna, assembly GCA_037044515.1. Classification (NCBI taxonomy): domain Eukaryota; kingdom Metazoa; phylum Arthropoda; class Insecta; order Diptera; family Drosophilidae; genus Phortica; species Phortica magna. The sequence goes on from JBAMBP010001347.1 coordinate 345,182, forward strand.
ATTGTTTTGTTAGTTAGTAACAAACTTTTGTATATAATCGTAGTGTTTTGGCATATATACACATATAAAAGGTCTCCTCTTTTGTTGATAACGGCACGGCGCACGTTTTCAATATATAGAAAGTTGATTAAACGTTCTTGAACTTTTCAACTCTGAACACAGACAAAGATGCCACATTATTTGCTGATTGCACTACACATGTCAGCTTCAATAAGTATTATGTAATTGTGTTTAGTCGACAGATTCACTTATAACTTAAATTTAAATCTTAAATTTTGCTTTCGGCCACCAATAAGTTTAAGTAATTCACTTAGCTAATCAGGAAGCTAACGAAAAACCCACCGAGCATAAAAGTAATGAAACATTTCTATTTATTGGTTGTGATGAGGTCAACCAATAGAGGTTTGACGATACATCGATGTTTTACCGATGTATCGATGTTTGGAAAAAAATACCTAACATCGATACATAATTTTCAACATCGATGTTAACATCGATGATTTTTGTTCAACATCGATGTTTCTTAATGGAATTTCCCCATCACAAATTTTCACAATAAGAAAGAGCGGGAAAAATGTAAGTAGAACTATGTTGTTCTTTGAATATTTTAAATTTAATAAGCTAATCAATAATTATTTAATAATAGTTTTTGTACGTCGGCTAACTGGTTGGTTTGTAGTGGTGTTGGGAGTGACATTGGAGCATTGCGATGGATAAATTTTTAAGTGGTAAGTTTTTATGAGAGCAACGTGCTTATTTGTACGCATCTACATATGTAGATGATCATACATGTACATATGCATGCATGTATGTTTATGTATTCTGAATATTTCAGATATTTGTACAAATCAGAAACAAATCACATTCGCATACATACATACATTCGCACTTTACATTATTTCACATTTAATAACTAAACACTTTTTCTTTTATAGTTGCGGTAAATAACGAAGCAAAAGGAAAGGAGAATATCGGGGAACCGGAAAACCACGTGAGTAAGCGACGTAGGGAAGTTTCATTTGTGTGGGATCACTTTAAAAAATGTGCAGGCGGACAAGATGCAATATGCAATCATTGCTCGTCAAAGTTAAAAACTAAAGGAAATACGACGAATCTATTGCATCATCTGAAAAACGTGCATAAGCATTGCGATCAATTAAAAAAATGTGACCCTGCCCCTGTTTCAACATCAAATCTTGATAATTTTGTCAACAGAGTAAAACATTATGAAAACGGCTCCGCACGAAAAAATGCAATTGATGAAGCTATAGTGCGAATGATAGCAATTGATTTGCAACCCTTTAGTGTCGTTGAAGACAGAGGTTTTCGTAATGTGATAAATTTATTAGATGCCCGTTATAAAATACCCAACAAAAAGTTTTTTCGATATGAGCTGCTTGACAAAAATTATAATAATATAAGAGAACGTCTAAAATTAATTTTAAAAAACATAGCCTATGTTTCTCTGACAGCAGATTGCTGGACTTCAAAATCGCTAGACGGATACATTACAGTAACTTGTCATTTCATAAATCCAAGTTTTGAATTAGTCTCGGCAGTCTTGACAACACGAAAACTCTTGACACCTACGAACCATACAGCAAAGAATATATCAGAAACATTATTGGCTGTAATCACAGAATGGGATATGAACAAAAAAGTTGTATGCATCGTAACTGACAATGATGCGACAATTAAAAAGTCCTGCGAGTTGCTGCAGATCAAAAATTTGCCTTGCTTTTCGCACACGTTGAACTTAATTGTGCAAGAAGTTTTAAAGTTGCCGAGCCTAAATGAAATACTATTAAAATGTAAACGCATCGTATCTTTTTTTAAATCAAGCACTATTGCAAATGCAAAATTAAAAGAGGCGCAAAATGTTGATAACCCATTGGGCGTAATTCAAGAAGTGGCTACCAGGTGGAACAGTGCCTTTTTTATGATGGAGCGTATAAGAACTCTAAACGCCTACATTGGTAAAGTTCTTCTTGATTCGCCTAAAGCTCCACTTCCGTTGTCATCGGAAGAAATAGGAACTATATCCGAGCTCATAGACATTTTAAAACCTTTCAATGATGCAACTCTGCACGTATCTGGAAATAAAACGGTATCTATTTCATTAATAATTCCAATGATAGCCGAACTTCATCAAAAAATTAATAAACTTGTTGATAAACTAAAATCAGAAGGTGCCATAGAAGCCTTAAAACTAATTTCAAAACGATTGCCTGAAAGATTCGAAGCTTATGAAAAGAGAACAACACCCAGAATCGCTACTTTAATAGACCCTCGTTTTAAAAAAGATGGATTTTTGCATGCTTTTAATGCCGACGAAGCTGCAAAGGCTTTAGAACAAGAACTAACCGGGAAATTGTCCTCAACATCTTCAACGAAACCTCCAACACCACTCTATCAACCAAAGCGACCACGGTTTGAGTTTCTTCAAACCAAAATTTCATCCAAGACAAGCACCAACAGGGCGGATGCTATAATTATGCTGAGGCAATATTTGCTTAAGCCAAATGCCGACGAGGATGTGGATCCTTTACATTTTTGGAAGGTAATGGCCCAATTTACTACTAGTAAATGCAAACATTAATTATTTGTTTCTTTTTAGAATACTGATGAAGAAATTTTTAAAGACATTGTAAAAAAACATATGTGTGTTCCAGCAACGTCGTGCGATTCCGAACGTATGTTCAGTAAGGCTGGACAACTTATTTCAGACCGTAGGTGCTCGTTGAAGCCTGCAGTAGTTGATAAGTTACTTTTTATTAATAGAAACATTGATCTCAATATAAATTAGTTCTACTGTTAAGTGAAACTTTTTATGTATCAATAAATTTTTGTTATTTTGTTTTAAATTTGTCCGATGTATCGATGTATCGATGTTTTCACCTCAAAACATCGCAAACATCGATGTTGGCAAACATCGATGCTGAAAAACATCGATGTTTGAAAACTTCGATGTTTTCAAACCTCTATCAACCAATGCCGAGCACACCGAGCGACATTGTGACTTGCTCGACCAGAGACACATTACGGCAAGACCATTGTTATTTTGGTGCGGGATTGGGTTAAGACAATAACTTTATTGCGTTGAGATACGCAAGCGTTTGGCTTGACGGCATAAATTACATTAAAATGAATTGATATGCGTGTTAATAACAAAGCAGTGTTGGCAAGCGGCGTTGGGGTGGTTGGTCGGCCGTGTGGAGTAACGGGCAAAGTGGCGTCTTTCGTTTGCCTATACAAGCGACCACGAAATGACGGCAATTTCGATTTTACGCTTTTCTGATTTTCGATTTCAGATATTCGAAGGGCCAACGAGCACGTCGGCGGGGGGCGGGGCGCAGCGCCTTGTACATGCTTTGGCAGGAGGTCATGCTGTAATTAATAAGTTCATATCGTACGTCTGTCTGACTGTATGTATGTGTGTGTTGTACATGTTTTGCCCTGCCTGAGTTTGTTTATTTGTTTGTTTGCTTGCGTGCGTGTGTGTGTGTGTGTGTCTGCGAAATTCTCATATTTGCGCACTAATATTTGCAATGCGTAAATTTTCAGTGGCTTTCGCAGTTTGGCGTTTCGACGCAACTCAATTAAAATGTTATGCAACGCATTTGCATAAGTTCATAAATTACGGGCTACTTGCTTTAATTAAATCATCTGTAATTTAATATTAATTTAATTAAGTTTCTTTATTATACAAGTTGAAAAAAAAAACCAACACCATTAAAAATAATATTTTCGCAAACCATCAGCGATTTTTTTTTGGTTTTTTTTTTTTTAAGCGAAAAGTTAAAGAATAAAATAAATTTATGCAAATTCAGCGAAATTTTGGTAAAATTTTTTTTATTTTCATTTTTTATTATTTTAACCAATTCAAATTTCATTTTAAAAAATATATGTAAATACACACATATATATATATATATATATATATATATATATATATTTAGCCGTAATGAGGTTACCTTTACTGTTACCGTTACCTGTCGCCGGCTTCGACGTCGTCATCATTTTTCGCGCGTGTAATTCGCCACTCGTTACAACGCCCCTCACCGGAACCCGCGGCCCTAACTCGCTTTCACTTTGCAAGCGGTTCATTGACCGCCAAGTGCATCGGTTGCACAATTTCACTTCATTTTGCATTTCGCGTTTTGCAATCAGAAAAAGTCTGTATTGCATTCGATTTCTAATCAGCATTTTTTCACTTGTGTTTAATCAATTTTCAAGACATACTTTTTGTTTAATGTTTATATTTTAGCTTTAGAATATTCCATACAATGTTTGCCGCCAATTTAATCAAATCGAATGATAACAATATGAATGCCTCATGCATGACTTCGCTATGAGCTGACATTGTCCGGCTGTTCACCTAGCGCAGTGATTGAAGAGCGGGCCCAAGCTTCGGGTTCCGGTTGTAAGGCCTTCAATTCACAGCGAAGGAGCACTAATATCACTCATACTCCAACTGAATCGTAGAGCATGTGTAAGGGAACTGTCCTTTCTTCTCGCTGCTACTTGCAGTGAGTGAGTAAGGCGACTAACATATCGTTCGCTTTCTTTATAAAAGGACCGTGTAAGGGAACTATCATGGAAAAAGCGACTACTCTTATGGCAAACACCATTGGAATCGTAAGGCTTAGAAAGCACTTTGGTGCTTACATATCAGGCATTGTAGAAGCGAGCTTGCAGGTCTTAAAGGTCCGATTGGGTAACATCACTCATACTCCCACTGAATCGTGTAAAATATGAATCAATTGTACATTTTTCTTTACAAACTTAAAAAGAAAACACACACACACAAACACACAATGGACTTAGCCGTTTGTTTATGAACGTACTTCAAAGTTATTGAATTCAATAAAAGTGTGCATTAAAATACTCATTTAGCTTATCCTACAATCAAAAGCTGACCACACAAACGTTGGTTTCGCTTTATCTTTTTATCTTTTTCATAAACGCAATTGAAAAATATACTTTTTCGCAAATCTTACGAATGAATGCCACTTGAGAAGAACTTCTTTACAATTTGTCCTTTTTCATTTAATACACAAAAGTGGAAGACTTGAAAAAACCGACTTGAACTTGTCAATTTGTGTCTGCACAACGTAACAAATATGTCTGATCCTTATCGAAATCTATTTAGGATTTCCACGCACACGGCACATGACACACACACACACACACACACAGAAGCAACTTCATTCATATTTCATGCATACTTCTGGCACCGTGACGCAGTCAAAAAGTTAAATCAAGTGTTAAAGAGAAACGCCACGTCGCCCATGTCGCCCGACCCCGCCCACTCACGCATATCCTTCCGTGCGCGCTTACCCCTTTCGCTTTTTGTATCGTACGACGTCTTGGCTTGGCTTAATATCGAAATAAACATACTTTATCCGTTATTGCGGGAATTTATGGTTTCTTAAATGGAATCGGATGCGCTCAAGTAGCAAAATATGAAAAAATAATGCGGCAAATTGAAATCACCCGCCGGTCGGCCGGCCTACCATGTGCGTTCGGTGGTGTCTTTTGTATGAGTTTATCATAAAAAATCTTTTTATGTGGGAACTTTTCCTCCAATACACGCCAGCCCGACTTTACTTCGCTTTGCTTGCCACGGCTGTATCTAGATACAATGACTGCCTTGTATCTGCGGCTGTATGTCCTCGGTTGATGTATGCGTGTGATAAAAAGTTTATTTGCATGCATGATTTGCCTAATCGAAGGTCTGTCAAAAGTTATTCTAACATATTGTCGCTTGTATTGAAACTTCTGCTGAGAAAACATGAGCAAAGATAAAAACTAACGGCATTTCGGTTCAGAAATTAGCAAGTTTGGCCGACAGCACTTAATGAGTGATACAACTCTACTTTCTTTAGCTCTCCTTACACTCTTGCGAACTTGGAAAACAGCACAGCAATGAAAGCAATCAAAAGCGAAGCATCGCTCAACGTAAATTTAAACCAGATTGAGCGTGTAAAATTTCACAATTTTATGATTTTTATTTGGCAGTGATTTGGCCAACTTTCTTGCCGTCTGCCGGAAGTCGAAGTGGAAGTGGAAGTTATGCTGGTCGCCCTTACTTTCGGCACGTGTCGGTGATTGCTCCTTGGCGCTGGTGACGACTTGGCAAGTGTGAAAAATTTTAAGGCCTGAAGGACTCTAATTCTCAGTGTCGCTCTTCGATGCGGAAAATATTTGGCAAAAGAGGAAATTTAATTCGTGCGGAAACTGAGTCAATTTAAAGGCTTCACACACACACACACACGCACACGGATACACATGTAAGTATGTGAGCGCGCACCCCCACAGCAGTTGATTGTGTCCCTTCATGCTGGTTAGAGTCCTTGTATCCTTGTGCAATTCGATGCTCCTTAATCCGTTTTATTGTGGTAATAAAACTACAATACAAATTGTTTGAACGATTGTGCAACATTTGAATTGAGTTGAGGAATATTCCCTCTTTTCTTCTGTTTGTAGTTATTTGTATGTGCTGAATATCTTAGCGGAAATTCGAACTGTTGTTGTTGCGATTTGTCTATGATTAACTGACAACTCAAATGTCGATTTGACTTGATTTGTACAACTAAGAATTCGTTTGGGTTTAATGAGGTCTTCATTTGAAATCCTAAGTTAAGGATTTATCGCGGGAAAGCCTTAAAGGCACCTACAAAGATCAGCAGGGCTATTCTTACTGATCCCAATGAGATTTTTCAAGAAGTTGTTGTTTTCCAACACTTAAAAACCATTGAATGTTCATGAAAGCAAAAAGCCCAAAATCGATTAAACAAAATCAAGCAAAATCGGCAACAGAATCGCAGAGCAATGAGAAATCGCTTCGCGTGCCACAGACGAGGAAAAAATGCATCCCAAACACAATTAAAAGAAGTTACAAGGTCAAATTTTTGCAAACGCGAGAATGTCGTCGTCATTATCACTACATGGCTGTCCCTTTCCATGTGCCCACATGCCGTTCCCCAACGAAGTCGCCATATTCGAAATTGTTGTCAAAATGCAATTTCGCATAATATCAGCTTTTCTTTTTGTTTTTACATGGAATGCAATCTAAGCCCGACGACAACAACAACAGCAACAACAACAACGATTGCCGAATCATCTCAAAAACATATACATATATTCCGACACCTACCCCAACGACACTTTTGTATGCTACAAATGCAACAACGAACCTGTTAGAAAGAACGAACAAGAGATACAGAGAAAGAGCGAGAGAGCGTGTGCAATAATAATTTCCCAGCAGTGTTGTCTGGGAACATTTGCGCAGGTCTGCGCAACTGGAAAAAAATCACCAAAGGCGGCCAGTGCCAGCCAGTGTGAAGGAAAGTGGAGCCGAAAGAAGTGGCAACGTCGGCAATGGCGGTGCTGCTTAGGTGTGAAACTGTGCCATGCCAACAACGACACAGCAACAACAACGACAACAACAACAACACAAAGCGCAGACAAAGTGGAAGCATAGAAATTAACGAACGAGCGAACGAATGAACGAGTGCCAGCGACGACGATGAGCATCGAAGTGGAGCACATAATTCATATTTTTACACGAATACACTTGAAGCTGCCGGTGGAGCGCCGCCCCTTGCATTAAATATAGTCAGGGTGGCGATATTATATCTACGTACGTGTGTGTGTGTGTCTGACTCTCGTCTGTCTGTCCAACCGTCCTTATTTTCTGTCCGTCTACCTGAAAGTATAAACACATTTACATACACAAATGTGTATGTGTGAGTTTGTTTATCTACTCGTCTGCTGCCGCTGTCACCTCCTGCGCTTGCATTCCTATTGGCGTCGTTGTTTTACATTTCCCAGTACTTCACATCACCTTTGAATTATATTTTATGGTAGTACACGTATGTATTTTGAATAAAGCCACATTTATATAAATGTACACACAAAAATCATGTATGATCGTGTGTGTGTGTATAGTATATGCGACACCTGCAGCATTTGCATTTGTGTGCACACATACATATGTATATGTACGGTATGTGCACACAAGTGTTGTTGTTTAAAACATACTCTGCGGCGAATTGCATGTTAAAGTCAGAATAATAATTAGATTTGTTTTGCTACTTGAAGCAAATGTTGAATTATTTATAACCTGCAAGGTGCAAGACAAATACATGTGCAAGCAACTCATATAGAAGCCGACGAAATGAAGTTACACCAACAAAACAATTGCCGAGATTCCTTAAGTAAAAGTCACATAATGAAAATCCACACAAGTGAGATCATTACAAAATCGTGTTACACATTAGTCTTTCTGGCAGCAGAGGCGGCGGACTTACACAAATGGCCATTACGTTGGACACGCAAGTCAATTGATGCAATTTGTAAGGCGAAAAAGCAAGCAGCAAGAAGCTGTCGACAATGACGACAAGAATGATGAGCTGACAATGAGCGCCGCGCGGTTGTGGGTGCGGGTGACGAGCATCGTGAACGTTAAACGCATTTCCCCAGTGGCAGCACTGGCAGTGTAGTGGAACCCGCTGTGACTGCAGTTGGGAAATGGGTGGTTAGTGATGGGTGGTAAGACAAGCGTGTAAACCACAAACGAGGCAACAGTTTGAGTCTTATTTAAGGGTTGCTGCTACCGCGATGGTAGACTGAGGGGACTGTGTGAGTGAGTTGCGGCGATTTATTGCGGTAATACTCATTTAGCAAAGGCGGAGTTGACTCGTTCCGAGACTTGATTCAAGTACAAATAAAATAAAGCGCTGCGGCGACAGGTTCCACTTTGTTCGAGTGTGTGTTTAGTTATCCCCGTGGGAAGTCCGAGTTTAATGATGCGCTGACTTCGACAGCTATGGCAAAATAGGCACATTTTATGCTTTTCCTTTTATTTACACCTACTTTTTTTTCGGTATTGATGAGTTATGTACGTTTTATTTAATATTATTAAACGTTGCTTGATGAATCCATTATTAACTACGGCGTGTATGAAGATGTCCGGACACATGTCGTTGGTATTCATGTCACTGACACTCCTTGCACTGTCTGTGACACTAATCAGTATAATTGGTTGTCATTGAAGCGGCTGACTGGTTGCCCGGTTGGACATCGCATCAAATACGTGACGTGCATACAAGCTAGATTATCGTTCACGCTCAAACCAGAGATTCGCACAGCACTAAGAACTTCCCACGTTTAGTTACAATTACAACAGAGCTAACTGCAATTAATTATCGAAATTTAAGATAGTATTTTCCTCAACGACCACTAGCACATTAAATCATGATTATTATGCGCTGCAAATGAATTCAAAATTCAATTATGTTGTCGTGAAAAGCGATTTTCCAGGATGTTGACGCTATCTCACTTGCGCATAAATCACACACAGCACAAATTCACCTTTCGGTTGCTTTAAACGTGCGTCGTGACTTGACAACTCCTGCCGTTGGCTAATTTGCCTGTCCTGCTGAGTTGTCTGATTTAATGCGTTACATTTTAAGCAGCTTTTCTCGCAAACCCACGCCAACACGCCTTTCCGCCACCACCACCACCACCGCCAACGCAGTGACAACGACCAGCGTCTTCTCATTATCAGTCTTGAAGACGCACATAATTTATCTCGCAGAAAGTTGCTCATATTTTAATTTGCCTTCGTAATTTATTACCAGATTTTGTTGGCAAATCCTGACATACAAGTTCAGCGCAATTAATGGAAATAGGTTAATAGCAGGAGTCATGTTACCTGGGTACAGGTCTTGACTAACAAACTTGCAACTTTACTAGCAAAGTTACAACAAATTTCAAAAAGTCAAATTTAGCCAAACAAGTCTTTTACCAAACAGTGACAAACACTTAATAAATTTAAAATCAAACTCAAACCGTAGAAAAATATACATAAAAACATCAAAAAGCCTATGAAATGTCATGCATATTCATAGCCAAGACAAAGCGATGGCCTGGTGGAAGAGATACATGTACACACAATGCACAACATTGGCGGTGAATTCAACAACAAAAACAACAACCAACTGACTTGCGCTGTTCGTTAAACGCCCCGTTTTTTAACCACAAATCAGACACATAATTTTATCCCATTAAGGATGCATTTAAATCACTTATGGCCGCTGCTGGCATCCTGCTGCCAGCCACCCGTCAGACGCCACCTGCTTAACATTCATGCCTACGTTCTCCCGCCACCTCAACACTACGCTCATAGGCAGTTTTCAGTTTGGCTGCAAGGTTGGTGTGACTTTGGCCGCTTTACGCAACATCATCAACGCATTTGTTAGCTCTCCTTTCCCCCTCAGTGAAGAGCGCAGACTTTAAAATCAAAATTCAAACATGCCTGGGGTCTTTTTAATAAGAGCCTTTATCGTGCTTGCTCATTTATCTGTTGTTGCCGTTGCCGTTGTTGATATTTTGTATTGAGTTGGTGTGCCGGCGCTTCGGCAGGCTTTTCCCCCCTCAGGAACAAGTCGCCGTAACAATTACTTCGTTTAATTTAACCTTTTGTGGTTTCCAGCCTCAATTGTTCGCAACTTGCTTCGTGTGTACGCCGTGCATCAACAACATCGATTAATTATCCTATTATGACTGACTGAATTGGGAAATGATTGCGGAAATGGGCAATGGCAATGCATTTGTGTGGGTGTGTTGGCCGGAAGTACTCCTTATTCATTTACGACACAATAATAATGTCAAACAATGAAACACACATATATTTAGCTAAATAAACGACATTAAAACAAACGTCATTAGATTTAACAAGTTACACCAAAAAATTTTAATTTTCAGAATCTCGGTAAGCAACAATTCACACTTAGCTACCAAACCAAGTTGCAGAGTCTCATTAGCTGCTCCAACAATTACTGCTAATTGAATAGGGGATTTATTTTAGAAATAATCTTAACAATTTATTTGTAAATATTTTGGATTTACTTAAAAATGGACTTAAGCGGACAAACCAAAAATTAAATGAACGCAAATCAGCTTATAGCCATTCAGACCAGCGGAGCTCACGAGCGCTTCGCCACTTGGAACATTAAAATGTTATCGCTTATGAGCAGACAGCTTGGTCAAAGGTCATCAAAAGTTATTCTGTGAAACAGTGAATTTGTGGAGCCAAGTGATTGAACCGTCTTTTAAATAGAAAAAAGGTCGGAACTTAACCTTTTCCCATTTAAAAATTAATTAAATATACTTGAACTTATATAAAATAAAGCAATTGTTCATAAATCAAGACAAAAGTAGTAACAAATAGCAAATGTAATAAAAAAAAACTCAAACAAATTAAAAATTTACCTGGTCACTACAACTTATGCAACGGTATGTCTAATTGATGAGGACACAAATGACCATTTAATGGCTCAAAATTTAAGAATATTTTGAATGAAGTACCAAAGTCTTCCACGCGGTGCAAACGTTTCGTACGTGCACGAAATTCGGCAATTGTGCCGTTGAACGTCAATGGAGTAGTGACGGCGCGAGGCGTCGCGACATAGTAATCGTCACCTTAAATGCAAAGCATATAAACATATATAGTAAGTGACATAAGTATACAAGTTAAGGGTATTCAGTAATCCTCGCATCGGTTGCAAATAGCAAATTTCATATTACAAAAACAAAAAAAAGACCATAAACAGATATAATTCACTTTCAATTGTATTTTTTTTTTTTTTTTTTTGAATAATTTTATGCAAAGCCTACTACGCTGAAATATTTAATAACAAGTTTGCTAGCTTTCTGTTGCGAGACCTGCTATTTGCTACAGATGCGAGAACTGCTGAATACCCCTTATATATGTAATACGATTATCCTTGTGAAACCCACCTGGTAAAACAGAAACGATATTGTCATCGCATTGATAGCTAATAGGCAGATAAAGCGTAGAACCTTTAGCACTACGCTCACTTGCAAAGCTGCTCAAAGCGGCGTAAGTGTGAACACTTAAAAGGCGTGAGAGTTCATAGTACTGCGGCGTCATCAAGAAGATGTCCCCATTGGCATATAATTGCAAAAGTTTTCTCGGTGTGTGCCACTGAAAGTGAATAACATTTTGAATTAATTGTAAATGTCAAAGACCACGTTAAATTAATAACCCGTACCAAACACTCTTCAACTTCGGTAGCCTCGGCCAATAGTTTTGGCTGCGTGGATAAGAACGCGATAAAAAATACCGTTTCATAGCTGCAAAATAAGACAAGTTTAAACATATTACACGCAATATGTTAAAAGCTACAAACACATACCATTTTTGATAAACAGCTGGAGTCCCCCACACGGACCACTCACGCAACGCCCACAAATCGGGCACAACATGAAGCGATCGACATAGTTGAAGAAACGCACGTGGATCATCATGAACGCGTTTTTGCCAGTAGACTTTATCAAAGTCCTCTTCAAAGTAAGATGGTGACAATGAATTAATTGACAACTCTCCGATGTCTTCACATTTACGGCAGATCAGTAGCCCAACCTCTTCAAAAGTTTCACGCAATGCCGTTAATCGCAAAGATATCTCTCTATTTTTTTACACAGAGCGTTATCAATTGTTCTTTGCCCTTTGCACCATGCAGTGTTGACAGCTTTATTCACGACTTACCTTGCCCAAATCCGGGATCTCTTGAAAAAGCGATCGTAACAGCCAGTGCCCTGTGGCGCCAATATGTGTGGTCTCTCATCGTTGCCTAGTACCAAGAGATCTCGCAGTGCTGCTTGTGTGATACCACACATCTCAAAATATTGCAACCATTCAATAGATTCATCAGCTTCGATTTCAAGTTTTCCACCAGGAAAGACGGTGTGATTATGTAGCCACGCTGTGCGTTCGGAGCGTTTCATCATAAGCGCCTGTATGTATATCAAAGAAATCGTTCAAGTTTGAATTGCTTTTGAAAGCCTAAACTAAATTCTAACTTACACTATAATCATGTTCAATGCCATGGAATTCCAGCGTATTTTGGTTTGGTGTAACAATTATCAAACTAGCCGACTCCTGCCATACTTTGTTTGTATCGGTAATCATGTCGGCTAAAGAAAGATCTTTGATTTAAATTTAAACTTGATGTAATTGCTAGACAAACTGCTAGATGAAATAACTGAAAAACGGTTAATCAACAGGTGATCTGTACAAAAACAGGGCTGCCAAGCTGTTCTTATTACCCGGTGTAAAGCGAGACATCACTTCCACCACTGATATAGAGACGAGAGACCCGCGTTTAAAACAGTAAACGAGCAAACGAATAAAATCAAATGGTATACGTACTGAACGAAAAAAACGAATGTTCGCACTTTCAAATACTAAATGAAACGAATGTCCGTACTCCAAAATACCAAATAAAACGAATACGAAATACGAGTCAAACGAGAACTAATAACTTGAAATACTAGATAACTTTAAAATGCATTTATCTTATTTCAGTTTTAACTTGCTGTATGTTCAGCAAACATTGCTTATATTTGGCTAGCAACTAGCAAAATATTACAAAATAGCGAGAGAACGAACAATGCAACAATGAGAGCAAGCCACTAAAGTTTAATTCACATTCGCTCAATTGCGAATTGATCTTAAACTGTCAGTTGAATCGTGACTTACTTTATAAATATATTCGGTGCTATGAATATTCAGCGTCTTCTGCTTATTTAAATTCAATTTGCAGCAACTGACAGACGAAAACAAAATTATGAAGTAACGGTTAATCAACAGGTAAACTTTCACAATAGTGTTGCCATTATGTTTGTGAAACAAAGTGTCAAAAATGGCATATTTGACTTCATCCATTTAAACGGAAAGAACGATTTTTAACGTAAAAATATCAAGTGGCCATGTCATTGAAACGTCTTTTCACGAATGATCAAAATTTAAAAAAAAAATACAACAGTAACTGTACATAAAAAAGTTTTATTAAATAACATAATAATTCGTGTAAAATCGAAGTTAGTTTCATTGATAAACTGGACAGTTCGTTAAAAATCGTAGTCTGAATCTCAGTCCTGATGTGATTCATATGAAGGCTACGATAATCAGCAAAAAATCATTCTAGTCCGAAAACTTATCCGTCATTTTCATCATTTTTTTAAGTTCATTTATTCTAGAAAAGTCGAAAAAATATGGTAAATACTTGCCCAAATACTTAAAATATATTCAAAAAAACTGTTAGTGGCTTGCCTTTCATCAGTTAAGTTCTTTAAATAATCCACTTGTGTCTGTAGTGCAAATTGAGTGTCGGTTAGATTTTTTAATTCAATGTTGACACTTTTGCTTGAATTATGACAAACATTGAATTTTGAATCAATACTATTTTGCAAATTCAAAACGCGTTTTAGGAGTTGCTCAGTATCAGAATTAACAAGCGAACTGTTCTTGTTTATGTTATGCACACTGTTATTCAATGTTCTTACATTAGCAAAAATATTCTCACTCAATGAGTTCAATCTATGCAATACTTTAAATTCTTTCTCCATATTAATTTGATTCTTCTCTAATTGAGTCAGGATGGTATCAGACTCATTGAATTTGGGCAATACTGAAATAGTACAAAATTATATTATTCTGGATTTTTAATTGTCAGTTAACTTTACCATCATCAGTAATTTGTGCAGCAAGCTCTTGGAAGCTGCAATTAAAAATTAAATTATTAAATGTTTCTAGATATAATATACAAATGTGCCAACCTTTTTTCCATCGTTTGACGCACGCCGAGTAATTGATCCTCGTACTTACTGACAACTTGAGTCAATTCTCCAAGCAACTTATTATTTGCGTTTGTAACCTTAAAATTATCATCCAATTTATTATCTGTAAGGTTTTTAGCACTTCTGAGCTCTTCAGAAGTCATCGCTATGAATTGGAAAATATGTTGCAGCAAATTTGTTAGCTCATCTGCTTGGGTCCTCTCCGTCTGACATTTTTCGTATAATTTATTCATTGAAAGTTCCAGATTCACCAATTTAACTTGCATACTTTTTTGTTGTTTGCCATAACTGTTAAATCCGATTGCTATAACGTCTAAGATTTTTTTGTTTTCAGGTAGCAGGACATTAGCACGTGAAACGTCGAAGTCTTCGTCTTTATGAGTATCATTTGAGATTTTTGCTACGCGCTTTAAGAATTGAAATGCAAAATGTTAATGCTACGAGATAATAATATAATTTACTTACCATATTTTCTGTAGAAGTCGCTTCATCTAATATTTAAAAAAACAAAAATAATTTAAGTGTATTTTCAAACTTTATTTTTACAACTTACCATCTGTAACCATTTGTATGAAACTGTCCCATAGGTTGGGGTACTATAAGTAAAACAAAGCATTACGTTAGTAAAAAGAACAATGATGTTAAATGGACTATTATTCCTACCTCACTCAAAACTTCAATTGTCTTCACAGCGCTTACAAACAACAGCAAGGTTATAGTTATATAAGATTGTTTCATGTTGTTTAAGTTGTTGTTTTCTCTTTAACAATATAAACAAGTATGCCGTAGAAGTGTTTAACGAACGCTTTTATACCGTTGCACAACCAAAGCAGAGCTCATGTTGCACGTGCTTTTATCTTAACTAAATATTTTGGGTTTTTTAAGAATTTAACATGTTCAGATAACAAACTGAACATATCAAGTGTAAAATTTTGCGGTCTCAGTGTACATCTGTACAACATTTGAAAACAAAATACTACAGCTGTTCTTGCATACCTAGTTTGTTAAGTGCATCATGGAACTACATTGAGGTGAACATACTTTTTTGGGTTCTGCAACTCAGCACTTTCCTGACTGAAGTTTCCAAACATATGCACCTACAACTATTGATACGAACATGTGTCACTAGCAGGCATATGCAAACTGAGCCATAAAGCAACTGCCATAACAATGATATCAATAAATGTTTTTTAACTAAGAATTCTTATAAATCGATTAAGTCAAGCGAGACAACGGCTTTAGTGACAGTTACGTGACAGAGCGTTTAAAGCTCGAAAATGTCAGCCAATAATGGCACAGTGAGTTCCAACTGTTTGGCACATTCATTGTGTATAATGTTTAAAAACAGAAAATATCGTAAACAATTTTTGTTTATTCTGATAATAATACCGCTGTGTTCCGCAGAGGTAAGCGTGAATGGTACTTCAATCAAAAACTTCAAATATTAAATAATTTTAGGAAACTGTTTACGAGTCGTGTCACGATGCTGTAAGATCGCCAAATTCGACTGGAACTGGTGTCTACGAAATAATGATCTCAGACCGACCAGTTACAGTAATGTGCGATGATGATTTATATGGCGGCTTGTGGCTTGTGATTCAGCGGCGTATAATCGGTGATGTGAATTTTAAACGAGGCTTTGAAGCCTACAAAAGAGGCTTTGGCACATTCCAAGGGGATTTCTGGCTGGGCTTGGATCTGATATATGATATAGTGAATTCACAAGAGTGTGAATTGATACTGGCAATGGAAAATTGGCGTGGCAAAAAATATTACGCAAAATATTCCGACTTTAAATTAGACGACGAAAAGAATAACTTTAAAATAAGTAACTTAGGCAAATTCAGCGGCAATGTGGTGCGTGATTCATTTCGGACTCATCAGAATAAACCCTTTTCGACAAACAACGAATGTGCCAAACGATATAAGGCGGGCTGGTGGTGGTCAAACTGTTATGGAGCGTGAGTACATCCCTTGACACAAAAAGTTCTAGTAATATTTGAAAATCTTACAGCAATCTAAATGGATTATATCCAGTTGGTTACTTTAAGACGGCGATTTCAGCTAAAAAAGTCATGAATTGGGTGACTTATAATCTACATGAGCCGTTAAAATTCGTGCAAATGATGATCAGACCAAAGGAGAGAATTTATGCCGCACCTGAAGAGGACTATGAGGAGACTTTATAATAATTATTATTTTAACCACAACAAAATTACAAGCTAATAAATGCACTTCGTGATTATTAATCTAAAGAATATTTTTACTGCAAGTCAGGCTAGAAATTGCGGGGATCCAGAGGTATAAGTTGTCCATCTTGGCACTCAAAGTTCAATTGCAATGTTGATTCGTACTGATTTATGTGTTCCGATCGATGCAGCTTGCTTGCACCAGCTCGAAATTCCTCGATACTAAGCTCGGTTTTTATTGGCTCACTCGAAGTGTCTGGTTCAGTAGGATACTTCTCATCGCCGGGTAACAGATGTACCATGCCATCAGTACATTTGTACTGCACTGGGTGTGTAAGAACTAGACCACGATTGGCGCGCTCTTCAGCATACTTACGTAGTTCTGACAATTGAGTATAGTTGAGCAAACGTGAGAGTTCATAAAACTGTGGCGGCGGTAGCCAAACCTCTTTTTTGAGTGCTGCTTTTAAAAAGGCGAACGGAGTCCGCCACTTGCAAATGAAACCAAAGTAAGAATCGTAAATGTCTATATTTAATATATATACACATATGTATTACTTACAGCATAATTAGCCACCTCATGCTTCTCCGCAAGCACCTGTGGCGTTTCAGCTAAAGCGCTCATGTAAAATGCAGTAATAAAACGTTTCTTGAAAGTCGAAGGTGTTAACCAAGCCGACCACTCATGCAAATTCCAAACGTCTGGAATCACATCAAGTTTTTGACAAAGCGCAAGAAACTGTGTTGAATCATTGTGCACTAAATGTTGCCAATGTGCACGATCAAAGTTCTCCTTAGAGGTGACAAAGCCATTGCCTTGGGTGTTTCGATCCCGACAGAGCAAAATTCCAACCTTAACAATTCAATGGCTCAATTATTGGAAAAGGGGTATTATTTATGTGAAGCATATTTTGACATACCTCCTCAAAAGTTTCACGAATAGCAGTAATGCGCAACGCAATGGCGCTAAGAATTGTTAGATAAAATACATGCAACAAATGTATTGAATAACCGACTCCACTTACTTAACTAGAGAACTACCCACGTTATTTGTGGTTAAAAATTCCGGACGTGGTCCCCTTGTTGTTGCAAGCTTCTGAAGTTGAGCGTCACTTACGCCAAAACTATGAAAATATCTTAGCCATGCTTGTGATGCGTCTACCTCTTCATGTACGCCACCCGGGAATACCATAGAGCTTGGCATGAAACTCGATTTGGCTGCACGTTCCAAAAGAAGCACCTTCAATATCAAAAACATGTTATTTATACCAAGTGAAGTTATGCAACATACTTACATTGTAATCGAATTGTTTCGGCTTTACGTTATGCGTCTTAGCCAATAGCAGCAAACTAGACGATTGTCGGAATTTGGTAGCTACTTGTTTTGCCATACCAATGATTTTTGTTACTCACAGTCCAAAAACAGAGCTTAAAAGATCGTGTATCAAAAATAAACTGAATAAACAAGTTGTACCACCCCTCTCTATCTCATTTCGATCACAAATGTTGTATGTTGAATTCTAACATTGCCTTAAAACTTGCGCCAATTTAACTTTAACGAGATAATTTTGCAAAAGTTTGAGTGAAAAGCGCATTTTAAGTATTCATTCATAGATCACGTTTCTTGACAAATTGGCAAGTTCAATGCTCATTGAAACATGTGTTTCACAATTTTATCTGTTGACACCTTGCGCAACAGCTGATTTTTATTTACATCAAGTGGCCTTTGGTCAGCAAAGTCCAAGGGGGGCATTAAAAAAGAAATAAACATTTTATAGGAGCAAGCACTCATTAAATAAAATGAAATAAAAGGGAATGCTATTCAGATGATACACACACAACCCGCGACAATGAGCAGACAATTATATCGCCCTTCGGCCAGTTTGATATTAGCAGCTCAAGAAACTAACAGAAGAGATCATGATTACGACTTTAAAGTAAGATAATTTAAATTTATACATTTTATTTATCTTTAATATTGCCTATTTGTATATGTGCTTGACAGTTGCTACTTATTAAACGGAGTCCGGAAACAGCCTTCACTAAGGATCATTGCGTTTTTCCCGGGGGCGTCTATGATGAAGCAGCAGATGAAAACAATGATTGGATAAATTACTACCACACCGTTGGAATCACAAAAGAACATCTTCAAACGCTAATAGTGCATAGCAATAAGCGACCTTCGCCTTTAATGACCAGTGGACGGACATTTTCGCGTGATTTGTCGCTGCGACTGACTGCTATACGTGAGACATTTGAAGAAGTAGGTCTGCTAATCTGTCGTACACTGGGAGAGCTGAAAAATTTAACACCAGGCGAACCAGCTTATGTCCATGATATAGATGACTATGAACGCCGACATTGGCAACAGATGGTGCACAATGATGGACGACAGTTCCTTAACTTTTGCAAATATCTGAATGTTGTGCCTGATTTATGGGCGCTAAGCGAATGGTCCGTTTGGCGTAGTCCAGCAACATCAGCAAAAAAGTAATATGTTCATATAAACGATCAACGGACGAATTAATTTCCATACTTCCCAATCAAAGGTACGATACGGTTTACTACTTTGCTGCCTTGGATTCACAACCTTCATCGCTTATGCTCGAACCCAGTGAGGTGATTGCAGCCATGTGGCTCGATCCCGAATTGTGTCTGCAGCAGTTTGCAACTGAAGCTATTTGGCTTCCCTCTCTGCTCTTCTATGAGATCACACGTATTAAGCATGTTAGAACATTGTCAGCTTTAGCTATTTATGCTCACAAGCGCAGTCGATGTGGGTCCACATTACTCATGCCGGTTTATTACCGCTGTGATGATGCTATGGTAGGCACCTTACCGGGTATGTTGAATATTATACTTTTTTTGGGCAACATATTAACCGGCTTCTTGAACAGGCGATCGGCTTTATCCTGCGAAACCAGAGGATTGCACGGGAACAATTATTCTGCCTGGCGCTCTGAAAACATTGCATGGTGGCAAGATGCATCGAATTATTATCTATGACATGCATTCAATTGCAATAGAGTCGAATACACCAGCATGGAATGATCACATACTACTTATACATCCAACAAATCAAAGTTCCAAACTGTAAATACAATAACATACCATTTTACAATAAGTAATCATAGTTTTTTAGTCTTTTAATGTTTTACTAAAGTAAATTTTGGTCATTACTGCTAAATTCCGCTTGTATATTTCGACACGCATGACAGAGTGTACGCAAGCGTTGATCATTTTGTGCATTTAAACGAGCGATTGCTCTTTTTTCTAAGTCTATACACTTGTCCAATGTTGTGCCCGCCTCCGAGACTACACCAGAAAACTCAACAGCCAGCAAGGTGGTCGAGTTCACAGTATCCAAGTGTGATTTACAAAACGAACACGTTACAGTTTCATGTACATCATTCGAGAGGCTCATGCTCGCCAGTCTCTCTTTCAATGGCAGACGATTGGGCGCTATCTTGTCCCCCGTTCGGAACACTGTCGATACCGTGGAAGAAAAGTTCTGTTGCAAATTTGTAACAAAAGCACGCGTCAAATTCTGTAAACTTGCGCTGTCACTCATGTCCATGCCGTAGTCCGGACAGTTGCGCAAGGGGCTCAATTGTTGTGCACGCAGGTATAGCTGTATCTCTGCTTCGTTGAGATCTTTAAGTGGACGTATTAACTTAATGTCATTGCAGAGCCGATCATCGAGAAGAGCGACATCTAGAGCTGCACTCCCACCACGACCAAGCGAGACGGCCGTCAGCAATTCAGCTGCGAGTGTTGTGCTAATCGTTGGCATAAAAATGAACCCGCATTGCAGCTTTTCCGCCACTTGTCCAAACAAATGCTTCCGGCATTGTTTAATATAGTCTTGGCGAGATGTTAAGCTACGTATCTTAGACAACTTAGATGCAATCTCAGAATGATTCACAATATGATTCACTTCCGACAATTCCACAAGCTTGTCGAGTCCTGCGCCAAGTGGAATGGTGTAGAAACTAAATGACGCATATTTGGTTTTCAACTCTTGTATTTTCTGAAAAGGAATATCTTCACAGAGACCAGATTCATCCACGTAGAGCACACATACCGTGCAATGCATCCTTTTGTGTGTATTTTGCGTCTGTGCGTAAGACAACATGTCCAATAGCACTAAAGATTCGCCACTGCCGTCGATAACGAGCACAACTTTAGCACCCCGAGGCAGAATTTTGGAAGATCCCAAAGCAGCCCGAAATTTGTGTCTCACGTACGCTAAGAAACAGTCGCGACACTCCGGTAACCGAAAACACAGTTTGTAAATATCATTTACACTTTTACCGCACTTGTTGCATGTGCCACCACCATCTACGTTTTCCGGCTCCTCTGGCTTTTGTGGCACCATAGCATGCGCTCCGCCATCGTCACCGAAATCATCTTCTCCAATACTGCACATTTATATAAATAAACAAAGGTTCAAATTCTTCAAAAAATACCTCCGCCAGCACGTGCAATTCCAATCAGTGATGAAATTTTTGTGGGTGGTTTTTTCACAGCGATTCGTCAAAATTTGCGACTGTGACACCACTTAATAAGATGACGTCATTGAACAAGCTCATGCTACTTCGTATTTCAAACAAACATACGTCAAATTGATGTTAAAGTCTATTCTGCAACCGACGCAGAGTTGCACCGTCGAAGAGTTGCACTTGGACATCTGTTCGATGGCACCGTTTGATGGCTTTTTCCCGATGTTTGTCGATTTCGAAAGGTTGTCTTACCGATATTTTGCACGCTAAAACAACGCCTCTTTTGGCAAAGAAACTAACCAGTGGATGCTGCTACGTCAAAGTCATGTGACCGCGGGATAAAGAAAATTGTTGCCTAAATGAGCCCCATTTATTTTAAATAAAAACTTGTGATTGTTAGAATATGATATTTTCGATTTCTTAAGATGGTCTAGAAGCCTAAACATTAGGCGTTTTTCCGCTTACGAAAAAAAAATAAAACCATTTTTATCATGCAGTTTATAACATTAATTTATTTGTTATTATATTAATTCAAGATAATTTAAAAAAATTAATATAAAGAAAATTATGGACGTTGGAAAGTGCTGCCCAACATATAAAATTTACGACATAATTCTAATCCTTGTAGTGATCGGAAATAACGAAAAACATAGTTTTAAGAACTAATGACGGCTTGTACTAAGAGACCATTTTTTTATATTTTCGCAAAAAGATTGAAGTTTATCGGATGATTAGAACTGGAGATATCATGTTGATAAAAATAATGTCGAGAAAAACGCGCTTAAAGTTTCATTCAGCATTAAACAATAATAATACATCACAAAAACAGCTATAACTCTATAAATACTTCGAATTAAAAAAATACACAAATTCTTCAACGTTATTCTGGACAAGATAATAAATTAAAGCTATACAAAAGCGGTCGTTAAATGCCACCGAACTCATGACCACAAAAAAGACTGATTTGGCAACACTCTTAAGCCTGAAAAATGGCCAATTTGGCTACACTGCCTAACAGTGTGTTAACGGCAAAGCTGACAGCGACTGGTTGACGTGTGTTAACAGAGCAAGCAAAAGTCAAAGTTTCTCGAACAAGCTGCTGTCAGAAAATTGTAAAAATAAACAATAAAATATTGAAATTTTCGCTAGATCGTAGTGAAATTGTGTAAATAAGTGTACAAGGTTTGTCAGAAACAAATTTATAAATACGCTCCTTAGACATAGTGAGACCGTGTCGTAATTTTTTGTGGAAAAATTTTGTCGAAATTTGTCTGCCAGTCGACACACCAACTCAACTCGTTGCGACTGTCACCGCAATGTTAGCAACATTAGAGACAAGGACAACATGACATAAAAGAGATAAAACACATTGCAATGGGGGGTGCTTACATAGCCATGAATTCGTGGCTAACAGCATGTTAATCATTAACAGGGCAACATCGAAAGTAACTTTCTTATTAGGAGCGTGTACTCGTGCCCAAGCGAGTAATCGTACTAGTGTAGTGCGCGTTTTCGCCACAACAACAACATATAATTTTATACAACAACACGTTGACTTGTGAAAAAAAGACGGCGGCACCGACTGTAGTGGATAATTTTTAATTACTTGTTCAAATTGTGGACATTTGTTTTTTTTTTCTTTTAAAAAGTGACTTAACTAAGAAAACAAAAATACTTGATTTTGTTCTTGCAGCACAAAATTGGATTTTTTTATATAAATCAATTACCGCCATTTCATACTTGTGCCAGTGGAGGTAAAGGCGCTCGAAAAGTGAGCATAAATAATAGAGGTCATTTTGAGTGCAGCGAAAACTAACCCCTGCAGACAACTGCCATCAACAACATCGCCATTCGGTACTTGGTGGGCACATTGAATAAAAAATGCTGATAAAAAATCCGGATGCTCTGAAGAGTTGGCTTGTCGTTGTGCTCGAACCGCTGTAAGTTTAACGAAATATTTTCCATTAAGTAACAATATTGTAATCACCTCTGATGACTCCTTACAGTTGCGATGCTGACTCCTCAGCGCTTGCGCGTTATGTGCTCGCCTTGGTTAAAAAAGACAAACCAGAAAAGGATCTCAAAAGAATGATGATAGATCAGCTGGATGTGTTCTTGGGCGAAGCAACTAAGGACTTTGTTGATCGCCTATTTAATGCAATAAATACTGAAGAGTATTTAAACCTGCCGACTATTGTACCCCCCGCAGCCAACACCACAAGTACCGACTTTGATACTGGCAAAATTGTAACAGATCCTACACCAAACATGGTGTCCTTAAATGTAGAAAATGTGATAAAAACTGACGCAAGTCAGGAAACTAGCAGCAATAAAGAAGCAAAATTGGGTACAACTCAACACCAGAGTAGCATCAGTAGTGCCTCAGTTACACAAATAACGCATGTCCATGACGTAAGTACTGCATGGCTAGTCTAGACTAGATGTTTTGACTCATATCAAATCTAATTTATCAAATGCAGCAAAAAACCAAAGAGACTCAAAACAACACCAATAAACTGCACGATATGCCCGCCTCTGATCGTCTGTCCTCCAGCGCGCAGCATATACATACCGTCGGGGCATCGCATGGTGCTAATGAATGTAGTAGTAGCATTGTGAGCACTGGTGTTGTGGGTAGCGGTCATCAGAGCTATAATCAACATGTTCGTAGTGCCAGTCCGCCCGCCCTCACAAATGCCGACAAGGAAAATCAGCCACGTGACAACAGGCGACGCCGTGCATCTCTACGGTCGCGTTCTCGGTCGCCTTCTCGATCAAGGTCCAACGAAAGGGTGTTGCGTCGCTCTCGGTCACGTGATCGTCGCGCTAACGAACGTGAGAAAAACCAGCGTCAGTTCAGAAATAAATCACCACCTAGTGTTGACCAGCGTCATCACGTAGGTGGAGGCAGGCGTAGCTTTGATCGTAGACGTCTGGGTGGCATTATTGGAAGTGGTAGCGGCGTAAATGATGAACGTTCACCTCGTTTTGGAGGTGCCAGTGGCCCTGGGGGTGCTGGCAGCAACAACAATAACAACAACGTTAAAGGTCGACTTAATCGCTCGAATTCACCACGAAGTCGATCGCCGACACCTGAACGCCAAAGAGGCGGCCATGTACGTACCTCCCCCGATCGTCATCATCCTCATCACCACACTCAGCAGCAGTTGCCTCCACATGCGCACGACGTCGTAGTTATAAATGACCAACGTCAGCGTTGCCGAGATTTCGATGAGAAAGGTTACTGTGTGCGCGGTGAAACCTGTCCCTGGGATCATGGCGTTAACCCTGTTGTATTTGAAGGCATAAACAACTCAACGTTAATAAGTATGTCATTACGTGAATATAACCCCGATGCCCCCGACTTGTGGTCTCGAACTGGACCACCAACAGGAGTACCACCACCACAACAACAAGCGGGTAGTATTAATCCGTTTACAGGTAATGTGCGCCCAGCTTCAATGATTGCATCTGTTCCGGTCGTTGCCCCTGTTGGACCCAATGCCGGACCGACTGATTACACTCGTGGTGCTCCGGGCCCAATGATGCCTTTTCCTTTCAATACAACTGCAGTTACAACGCCATTACAACGTCAACTTGTTCCTATTCCTGTGGTGGATGCGAGTTCAGGTGGCCTAGGCGGAGCGGTTGCTACAGCAGGAGGCGGTGGTGGCGAGGCAGGTAAACGTCGTTATGAACTAGAAGACACAGTGGCAATTGCTGACGGTCCACCAAAAAGAAAGCTACCAATTAACAGCCGTTTGGGTCCTCGTGTGGATCGCGCAAATATGCAACATAATTGCTCACTGGAATTACGGAAAGTGCCGCGCGGACTTAATACGATTGCACATCTCAACAATCATTTTGCAAAGTTCGGTAAAATAGTAAACATACAAGTGTCATACGATGGCGACCCGGAGGCAGCAATTATCACATTCTCTGCACATGCAGAAGCTAATGTTGCCTACCGCAGTACCGAAGCTGTGCTCAACAATCGTTTTATTAAAGTCTTCTGGCACAACCAAGATAATGCAGCTAACACCGGCAGTGACACTGCAAACGTGAATACAGGTGGAACTGGCCGAAAGAACACAAGCCAATATCATTTGCACAATGTGCCTGCCGTACCCACACCGACTTCCGATTCGGCGAAGACGTCAAACACTAGTCAATCAGTACCACCAACAACACCAGCGACCACGCCCCTTACCGAGGGTGCCAACAACAATGCATCGGCAACACCCAGCGGCGATGCCACGGCTACGACAGCGTCTCCGGCATCTATGCGTCTTAAACGTGGGCCACCCTCAGCAGCCATAATACGAAAAAAGCAAGAGGAACAAGCTAAAGCAGTCGTTCAACTGGCAAATGGACTACGTAAACGCAAACAAGAACTCCTTCAGAGCTATGTCAAGCAAATGAAGTCAGCATTAGAACTCGTTGAGCGCTGTGACCAACAAGATCCACAACGTGGAAAGACACTCTCCACAATTAAAATATTGCAAGAGACAATTGATAAATTGCATAAGGAAATCGCAGCCGATCAAGAACAATTGCAAGCACAAATGACTAACCAACAGCAAAGTCAACAGCCTCCGACGAAAAAAACCAAGGAGCAGCAAAAGAAAGAATTACTTGATATCGAGCTGGAGTTGTTTGCACAACAGCAAGAGGGCAATGATACAAGTGCCATACAAAAAAGACTCGAAGAATTGCAACGAAACCTAGGAATATCGTCTGGTGGTGGTGGTGCGGTCGGCGCAATACAAGCAACTGGTGGCAACAATAATGCCAAGATACCACACTATTTGGCAAAGCCAAAACCGCGACCATCATATCCAGAAGGGTCCACTCGTGTCGATCGGCGGCCCAAGACGATCGTGGTCACAGGATTTGCAGCCGAAGATGCAGACTTCGTGCTCGGACATTTCAAGGTTGGTTTTGAATGGTTTTAAACTTAATTGATAGTGTAACTAAAGTTGTTGTGTGGTTATTTCTTGGCAGCACTTCGGCGAAATAACTAAACATGATGTGGACCGGGATATACCGCAATTGATTCTCTCATATGCAACGCGCATTAATGCCGAACAGGCGGTTCTTCGTGGCAAACTCTTTAAAGACAAACGCTTGCAGGTGGCTATAATGTAGTAATGTTCATGTATGCCGAACGTTATTAACTCTCATTAATACAGATTTGTTGGGCACCTGTTATACTACCCATTAACCAATCTCTCAACATGCAAGCGTCTGCTGATAAAGGCATTCAAGCAAACGCAACGATATCAGACAATGACAATATTAAGTTGGAAAATCCCAAGCACTTGGGTAAATCTGTGAGTGAGTCGGACTCTATTATTGCTGGGGACACGTTGCCCGAGTTGAGGCTTGAAGATGAAGAGGAAGACGACGAGAGCGAGGATCGTACCTGGCGACGTTGATCGAGGTTAAAATCTACAACGCCAACAACAACGCCACACTTAGCAATAAATCTGTGGATATCACAGAGTAGCGTTCGGTGTTTATGATCCTTAATGCGTGTTGTTAGCGCATGTAGTACTAATAACATTAAAGACAAACAAATCATTTATTATCACTCGTGTTATAAAAAGATTGAAGTCGAAATTCTGTTAGCTAAGTTAAAACGTTTTACTACCAAGCAACATATTTCAATTAAATATTTATATAAGTTATATATATACATATATATAATATAAAGTAGGCAGAAGAGATGAAAGCATAGAAGTCCAATAAACTCTACCCCAGCAGCACAATGCTACAGAAGAAAACCAAACGGAAATCAGTTGTACCCGTTGTTAATGGCTATGGCCACTGGAACCAACAGCAACATCATTATTTTCGAAGCACATTTCTATCACTTCAACTGCAAAATAATTATGTAATCTATACAAAACTTATTCTATTATTAATGATTTCGATATTCTTGTAATTTTATGCATATTTCTTTTTTCTTGTAATTTTAAACATTTTCATACTATCCCAATTTTTTTTCTCTAGAGATTGTTAAGATTTTTTATTATGTTGAGTTAAAAAAAAAAAAAAATAATGAAAAACTTAAAAAAAAATCGCAAACTAAGCAAAAAGATGAAACATCGTAACAAAAAAAAATCGTTAAAACAAAAAAAGAAAAAAATATGAAACAAGAGGAAAAAGAAGCAAATCATAGAAATAATATTAAAATAAAGTAAATAGTTTCTTATTTGCTAATAATTTCACACAATTCTTGCTTGTTTTATTTTGCAAATCTTCTAATTGACATAATTTGGTGTTGTGCCATTTCTTAACTTTCAAACAGGTAAGATAGTCACAGAAAAGGTACGGCATATGGGTTATGCGTTTGGTTTGTCGTTTGGTACTCATTTAAAAATGAGCCCCAAGAAATCGAAGCTGAAATCACAAACATCTTGGCATAATTCAAAAAGATAAGCAGCTTTATACTATAAATACAGAAAAGAAATTTGTGAGAAAATCAAAGATTATTTATTTGTCTTGTTAAAAATAACAAGAATTCCCGCTAGCAGCAATCGAGTCTCAAAAAAAGCCGAATAAGCGGTAAAAGGGACTATTGGCAGCCCTTTCTACAAAAAAATTAAATGTTTATCGCCTATGCATTGACGCATGTCGCGTTGGATTTGTTTAGGGATATGTGCGCAACTAACATTATTTTGGCATCTGGCCCTTATAAGGAACGCTAATGTTACATAAGTGACCACAGTACATAAAACAGTTCAGTTGTCAAAAAGTCCCTTTGGTCAGGTCATATAATGTCGCACACTTCCTTTTTTCGTTTTAAGTAATAAACATATAACAATGGCATGGAAAATGTCGCAATGACTATAAAATACCGACGGTTTCGAGTGTAGAAATATTGAAATTGGGAATGTAGACTCAATTTTAAAATAATTAAATTCAAATATAGTATAAAATCCAACCACGACAAAAAAAGCCATTTTGTAGCTATCTTTTCTTTTTAAAACAGCCAGTTTTCCTTCAGAGAAATTGGCATCACTAGTCGGTTTTGCGCCATCTGAAATTAAACAGTTTTTGCTACTTTGGCGGCACATTTTAGACAAAATCACCAATTTTTAAATCTCAACTCCAGTCGATAGGCTGTGTCGGTGTGAGGATTGTTAATTAAAGCAACCTATTCACGGGATGAACTAAAGAAATGAACGCGCGCATTTTTAATTTCTAGTTTTTTTAAATGAACACTATTTTAAAATGTTTCCTTCCTTCTTGTCGTATCAACATACGCCACTACGCAAAGATTAAAATAACTCCAGAAATGAAGTATTTAAATGTGGCCGAGAAACATGATGCCGCCAAAACAATCGCCGGGCTGCTGTCAAATGGAAC
This sequence comes from Phortica magna, assembly GCA_037044515.1. NCBI lineage: Eukaryota > Metazoa > Arthropoda > Insecta > Diptera > Drosophilidae > Phortica > Phortica magna. The sequence goes on from JBAMBP010001347.1 coordinate 373,920, forward strand.
TGCGAGACGGGTGAGACTTGATTTTGGCCATCAAATATACCAATATTTATATTAGAATTGTTTAGCGCGAAGGGTATTCTGTTTATAACAAAGTTTTCGACTTTGAAACAACTGTGCGCGGCAATAAATCAAAAATGGTAATGACATCAGTTTCGGGTCATTTGCTGCATTTGGAGTTTCTGGCATCTTATCGAAATTGGCGTAACATTGATCCAAAAGCACTCTTTGATGCACCTGTACGGAAATCATGTAGTGAGGATTATCAGCCCATTAAACGTACGTTGGAACGTGAAATTCGTCAATGTCAAGGTCTAATTATTTGGACAGATTGCGATCGCGAAGGTGAAAACATTGGTTTTGAAATAATAGAAGTGTGCCGGGCCATAAAACCCAACATTGTAGTGCATCGAGCTATTTTCTCTGAGATTACAACCGCAGCCGTGCGTCGGGCATTAAGCCAATTGAGCACGCCGGATAAAAGACAAAGCGATGCCGTTGATATACGAACCGAGCTTGATCTACGCACGGGCGCAGCTATCACCAGGTTTCAGACACTTCGCTTGCAGCGTTTATTTCCTCAAAAAATTGCAGATAAACTTATTTCTTATGGTAGCTGTCAAATACCGACGCTCGGATTCGTTGCCGAGCGATACAAAGAAATTGAGGCGTTTGTTTCCGAGCCGTTTTGGAAACTTAAAGTACTGCACACAATTGAGGATTTGACCGTGGAGTTTATATGGGCACGCAATAGGCTTTTTGAAAAGGCAGCATGTGAGGATTACTATTTGCTCTGCTTGGCCGATCCCAAGGCCACTGTGGAAAGTGTGACTGTGAAGCCAAAGCATAAATGGCGTCCGTGCCCAATGGATACAGTTGAAATGGAGAAGCTAGGTTCGCGCAAACTAAAACTGTCGGCAAAGGAAACAATGACCATTGCCGAAAAGCTATACACAAAAGGTATTATAAGTTATCCGCGTACTGAAACAAATCAATTCTCAAAGGAATTCGACTTACGGTGAGTGAGGAGGTTTTTCTCACTATTTTAATATGCTCTATCAACAAATATTCTTAAGTTCCTTAGTTCAACAGCAAGCTGATCACAATGTGTGGGGTGTCTTCGCACAACGGGTACTTGAATGGGGACCAAATCCACGCAATGGCAATAAATCTGATCAAGCGCATCCCCCTATACATCCAACGAAGCTTGTGACAAGTAAGTGTCTCTTGCTTAAATACATACTTTTTCACTAAAACTATCCCACTTTGATAGATCTTGAAGGCAACGAGGGACGTGTCTATGAACTAATTGTACGACATTTCCTTGCTTGTGTTAGCAAAGACGCAGTCGGCTCGGAAACGGTGGTTCATATCAATATTGCAGGAGAAAAATTTACCGGTACGGGATTGTGTATTTATGAGCGAAATTATCTAGATGTGTACGTCTATGACAAATGGAACGCAAAACAAATACACAAGTACGAAGAAGGGCAAGTTTTCGAGCCAACTGAGATTTCCATGCAAGAGGGCGCTACCACAGCTCCTCCCTTACTGACCGAAGCTGATTTGATTGCGCTAATGGAAAAGCATGGCATTGGTACTGATGCTACACATGCCGAACACATAAATACGATCAAGGAACGCGGCTACATTGGTGTTATCGACAAGGGTAGTCTTGTGCCGGGCATTATTGGTATGGGCTTATATGAGGGCTATGATGCCATGGAATTGGCGCTTGCTAAGCCTGCATTACGTGCTGGATTCGAAGCTGATCTTAAACTGATCTGTCGGGGCGAAAAGAACCCAAAGGCGGTGCTCAGTGAACAAATCACCAAATACAAGGAGGCATATCAACAAATCACAGATAAAATCTCGACAATGGACGCAAAATTCTCGCAACGTATTGACGAAACGCCCTCATCTAATCTCAATAATGTTGAAACAGGTAACCAAACCAGTTTTGAGAATAATCAGAGTCCAATGCAGGAACTCTACCAATGTCCAAAATGCAACATAGCGCCACTAGCATTGAAACAAAAAAAGAACCAAAGTGGTTTCTTTATTGGCTGCCTGAATTATCCAGATTGTAAGAATTGTATCTGGTTACCGGATGACTGCAAAGAACCTAGTGTTCTTGAGGAGTACTGTCAGAAATGCGGCAATGGCTACAAGCTGCTTAAGTTCAAGTTTCATTCGTCTTATCATCGAGCGATGTTCAATGCGCCTCACGGCTGGTATAAAACCTGCCTACGCTGTGATGCACAGTTTCGAAACAATTTCAATATTAATCTGGAGTGTGTCAAGAGTGTAGGTGGTATTGTAGCTTCTGCTCAAACTGTAGATACGAGAAGTGCAACGCCAGGAGCAAGACCAAGTTCCACCACATCGACTAGTACTGGAGCTGGCTCCGGCCCAAGTCGTGGTTCAAGTGCTGCACTTGGCAAAAAGTCTGCAAAGCCTAAAAAACCTAATGAAACTGACACAAAAACATTAGGTAATCCTAAGCGAGCTACAAAAACAGCAACCAAACGGAAAAAATCAACTGAGACTAATACGGGTATACGAAGTTTCTTTTCCGCTGCCAATGCTGATGCAATTGCTAGTGAACAGCTGCGCGATTTGCCCCTTGATGAATTTTTTGATAGCAATGATGGTTTTGATGAGCTCGTTAGAGCATCGGAGCAAAATATCACCGAAGCGACAGCTAGACAAGCTACTGCCAGCACCACCAACCTAACATCAGCTGCGAGCTGTGCAGCCGGGCTCACAGATGACATAGCGGCGGCTTTTGCCGCTGACGATGATGATGATTTGGCTAATTTCGACTGGAATGCCGCAACACGTAATGATGATAATAATGATACGCAGCAACCAACAAGACTAGTAGCACAGAATACGAACAATGAGAGTTTCTCGACTTTGTTTGGCGAACCTGACATCGATCTCGACAGTTACGCGTGGGGCTCGAAGGCACGTGCCGAACGCGGTACTGGCCACACACCTGCACCGAAAAAGATGCGCTGTCAAACCGAAACCATCGCTAAAGAACCACTTTTTTATGATGATGATGAGTATGATAATGGTTGGAGACCACAACACACAACCGCAGCGAATGTAGTAAAATGCAGTGGTTGTCATCAGCCGGCCAAGAGGTATACGTATAATAAACGGTTACTATTTGGTTAATACAAATTTATAATATTTTTTCAGCTGTACGGTTAAACGTGACGGGCCTAACAAAGATCGTCAATTTTATGTATGCCCAAAAGTTAAACCATGTAAATTTTTTGAATGGGCTAATCCGGAGTTGTCCAACTCTGTACGGTCACAGGCAATACAGCCGCACATTCCCAGCAGTTCTGGTTGGAGCACTGGGCCTGACCGTGTGCCTGCGTCACGTTCACCTATAATTAATCGTGGAAACGATGCAGAGCAATGCAATTGTGGCAAATCGGCGAATAGTTTGACAGTGCGCAAAGAAGGACCCAACAAGGGACGTCCATTTTTTGCATGTGCCAATCTTGACAAAAAATGTGGTTTCTTCAAATGGGCTGACGAAAACGACAACCAACGTAAGTTTGCCTCTACCTTCTATATATTTGAACTATCCAATATTTGCCAATTTTTCAGCATCAACATCAGCTGCTTCTGCCGCTGGTCGTAGTTCACAGCAAGGAAAGACTCGTAAATGCGGTCTTTGCCGTCAAGAGGGTCATACAAGAAACAAATGTCCACGCAAAAGTGAATTTGAGTATTGATTAATTATCAAAACAAAGTTTCAATGTACATACATATATAGTATTCTTGTTGACTTGTATTTACATAGTATAAGTAATTTATGGCAAATTTATATTAAATAAAAGTAAATTTGTCTCAAAACTTTTCAATGACCCGAACCACCTCAAAAGGATAGACGTAGGGTTTGATTCGATTTCTTATATTCAAACGATTATTTATACAAATATAAATTAGGTATTTTTACTCACTTCATTTAAACATAATCATTTCGGCTACGCTTAACAAAAATTTTCCGTTCTCTTTCTAACCTAACAAGATGAGCTTGCAAGCGGATTGAAATAAACCCGGTAAGAAATCAACGACAACTGAAGTAAGAAAGACACAAATAAACTCGTTAACCTTGTTTTGTTAGCGGTCGACTAAGATCATAGTATACATTCTACAATGGTTATTTAAACAATAATAGTAGTTAATCAAAATACTTGTTAACATTTTAAATAAATCGTAGTCTAAAAGCGCATATTTTATGCGTTATTAGTTTTCGACAATCTTACATACTTTAAGTTTTTAGACATTTTACAAATATATTTGCTTTAAGTGTTAATCAGTAATGAGGAAAATGATATTGCATATGAGAAGCATTTTTTTTTTCGATTCGAAAATTTGGTTTACAGCATTTTCCGTTTTTTTTTTTGGGACATAAGAGACTGATGAACGAATGTGAATATTGTTGCAGTGTAATTAATCGATTTTAACAGCGCCATAGATTTTTCGTATAAAACTATATGCAGCAAAGAAACCGATTGTGCCAGTTAAAAGCCAGAATGTGAGCACCATCAGACCTATAAGAGAAGAAGGCATAACTAAACTTTGTGTTCGCTAATACAAGACATTGTTAACGTACCAGTATAGCCTAAGTAGAGCAGCGTAGGTATAAATTCTGTGATTTCCAGTTTGGTGAAAAAGTAAAAAACGCTGTAAAAAAGCACATAAGCCGCAGAGCCGCCAGACACAATAAAACTGCGCCACCACCAACGGTAGTCCTATTAAAGCAATAGTTTATTGAAACTGTTTTATAACGAGTTGTGTGTTATATCTTACCTCGCCACACAACTGGAAATATGTCATTACAATTGATATTTGACCGCAACTCACAACCAAAATACAAAATACTAAAAATAGGAAACCAAAGAGATAATAAAACTGGTTTTGCCAAATTGCTGTGAACACAAAGAACAGCTCAATGAATACAGCGCCAAATGGCAGAATGCCGGCCATTAATGTGCTAAAAGTGTTAAATAGTTTATATATAAGTCAACATATTTCAGCAATCAAAATTCATGAATCTTCAAACCTTAGTCCTACATTCATATACCAATGCTGGGCGGGCACCTGACGCGGTATCATATTCGTGCGTACGGGATGCTGATATGGTTGCTTACGATACCCCAAATAAAAGCCAAGGTAAACCAAAGGTACCGAAATACCGAACCAAAGCAAAAGTAAAGAAATCATTGTCGTAAAAGGCACCGCACCGCTCGAAGATTTATCCCAGATGAAGAAGTTCAAAAAGAATCCAGTTCTGTATGATACATAGGAATTATAAAATATTTACTGCAGTGTAGATTTATACGAACCCAAAAACAATGCCGGGATAAAAAGTTGCAGTCAGAAAAGCTGCACGTTTCCATTCACGTCCTTTCATAGTTTTGTAGAGTCGTGCCGCAAAGTAACCTGCTATCGTGCCCATAAAAACGTACATGAATATGCCCGAAGACATAAGAGCTCCGCGTGAGGAAGGCGACAACATGCCTAACATAGCAAAAACTAAAAAAACACGATTATTCATATTATAAATTATCATGAAAAGTAAAGGAATTGCGTACATATGGTAATTAAAGCCATGAAGAAAATTTGTATCCCACTGCCGATTACAGCAGAAAATAGGCGTGTATTTTTTGGGGGACGGAATACATCGCCATGGACTAATTTCCAGCCAGTCTCCTCAAGAGTATCTTCAATATTGTCGTCGGTATTATAACGCGCAATATCTCGTCGCAAAGTACGTATCATGATCATCGTAAGTATGCCTAAAAGGAAATATCTTTTATAAATAAGAATTTGTAACAATGTCACAATTATAGTACCTGATAAAAAGAATACGACAACAAGTGAATTGATAATGCTGAACCAATGTATTTGGACATCACGCATGCCCAGATAAATATCCCAGCGAGATGCCCAACTAACTTTTGACTCCTTCCACTCCACTGAATAGGTAAAGTAAAGCTGCGTCTCGCCATTCGGATTAACTAGCTGCGGTCGCGCGCTATCAGGAAAATTGCACGAGTCCCCTTCGAATTTGATTTCTTTATAATTGACGGATGCCGTTTCCACCTCAAAGCCCACCACGCGGTACTTGTCTCTAAAATTAGTTAGTCAGTTAATTAGTTCCCTTAACAAATTTGATGTTCAGTTCTGTTACTAACTTGGTGTGCATATGGTAAGATAGAATAAACTTGAGATGATTGTTTATATAGATATAGTCACCGTCGACTTGACCCAAGCGATAACCATGTTCGTAAGTCACTTCACTTGGATTATTCATATTGACTATGCGCGTCGCAACTGGCAAGTTGTCGACAAGTCTGCAAAGTAAATTTTTATAATGTTATAAAGAAATTAACAATTAATCCAAGCCAACTCACAAGTGCACAAAGTATTCGTGCTGTATACGTTCCGCGACCATCTCTGAATCTTCTTTGTTCCAATTCAAAGGTCGATCCTTCTTATTACACAGTAGTTTACAATTTACGTTCATAGCCATCTGAACTTCGTAAGGCGTATTTACGATGCGGTCACCTCGTAATACTTCACCAAGATTCTCCGATTTGAATATAAGTGTCCCATTCTTGGGATAGCAGAATTTTAACGAATAGTACTGATATGGCAGCTGTGTTCTACTGCTGGTCATTTTAACCGCCTTTACATCAATTTTTTGCCCAAATACGAATTCAACGGGCGCCACACCGGGCACATAGAAGCAGTGCACATAAACGCCATAGCCGATTATCAGCAGCAGCGTTAAAGTGTGCTATAAATATTTCAAACGAAAAAATGTTCACATTAATAATCCCCCATGCAGTATAATATTTTCTCTGCCAGCTGCAACCGCCGGATAAAAGTCATTCCCCTTGACGTGTCAAGCAAATGAGCCTTTTTTTCTACATCAGTTTTAAAATGTTCTTCACAAATCTATGCTACAAAAACTTACCTGCATTTTGTATTTAGTAACATATATCCTATATTAACATATAAACTTAAATTTATGACGAATCACCCGAGTTATTTATTTTTTCGTTGAACGATTTTACGATATCTGCTTCTTCTTTACAACAAAAAATACAAGCAAGCGTCAGAGTATTCAACCACTCAGCCGATGTTGCCCGCATGAATGAATGAGTATGAATGCAGTGTTGCCAAATTGGCTATTATCTGCCATCAAACGGTTAAAAAATTAAATTAAAAGAATTAATTGTATGGTTTGGTTTGAGGAAAAATTCTAATTTTGAGCTTGCACGATCAAAAAAATCTAATACAATTTCTTTCATTTATTTTCTTTTAAAGCATGTCGTTCATCTCCAATTTTCCTTCAACTTTCAAAAATTTCTACAATGATTTTTACCCGCGTTACATTTTTTGAACATTTCTCATTATTGCATTCCCGTAAAATGGGATCTGAATCATCCTATCTTTCGACACTTCATCACTGCTATATAGGACAATCAAAAATAATACATATAATAACGCGCTGAAGGGGTCGACACGGTTTGAGCGAAAGAACCACTTATGCGTCGAAATGGCGAAGTTCAATCTTATACATTTTTATATGTTTTCATTCCAGTTTGTTGGAAATCTGCAATCAAAATATTTACTAGCCACCTACCGAACTCTAGAAATTATAAATAGAAGTTTATAATTTTACAGACATTCGTTTTTGTTGCATCCATCTCATCTTTTGCACCTGCGCATTTTATTCTAGTAATGATGACAACTCTATCCAAAAGTTCACTTGTTGTTTTTTCACTTGACTTGTTCACTTGATTTGTTGAAAATTGTTGTAGAAAATTGCCTTAATTGATTTGTCAAAATAAATATGCAATAGTCGTGTATATAACACTTTATGGCCTCTCGTGGTGCCAATTATTTTTTTTTTGGTTTAATACATTATGAAGGATTAGTGTTGAATGTATAAAATCCAGAATTGTTTGAAACTTAAATTTTATTGTATATATTTTTATTGTTTGTCCCAACTGCCTATTGAGTTTGTTCTGTTGCCAGACGGCTTAAAATATTTATTGTAAGCTTGAAGGATATTTAAGGGCTGTCCCTGAGGCGCAACAAGGTGAAGTTAAAAATCAATAAAACCTGTGAATTGCCACAAGTGTTGTTGGAGGCGCTGAAACACACAAACATATTAACATACTTTCTTTTCTATTCGCTTTATTAGATTTTTGTGAAAAATTCTCACACCACACAGTTAAAAGCAATACAATAACATGGATAATGCTCATAATACATCTGCAGGCGACGATAGTGATAATGACGAAGTCACAGACTTTTTGAATTCAAACTGTAGTTCAGCAACTGCTATCAACATTAAATCTTCTACTTTGTGTTCTACAAATGGCCAAAAAATTGAAAATGTTGCCAATCAAGCAGTGACTCCAATCCCTTCGCCAGCGCCGCATTCTGTCACTGTGGAAAGCCAAAACTATTGCATACCTGTTGTCAACACACCTGCACCTCCTAGCGTCACAAACAACACCACTACCACCACCACCAACAACAACAACAATATGATACCAACGATCAATGTCACGCCACACAGTCCTGCAACTGCTAACAAATACAACAACATTTTTGAGGACACGCTTAGTCAGTTACAGAATATTCGTGAAACCGTTGTACAAATGAAAAACTCGAGCTTCCAAATGCAAGATGGTTTGTCAAACTATGGTTTGCTCAATGCAGCTATCCTAAGTACATCGCTGCCGGATTTAAGTGCCGGTAACGGAACTGGCAGCGGTAATAGTATTGGTTGTGCGCCGCACTATATTACGTGGTCCGCCATAGCGCCGCAACCGTTTCTATTGACCGCAGATCGCCGCAAGTCATGGACGGCTGTAGACGAAATGAACGCGACCGGTGACGGCACAAACAAAAGCGTCAGTTTGTCCAGTTTAGATAGTGAAGAACAGGAAACAATACGTGTGACCGAGCAACGCAGACGTTCAGCGCGCAATAGTACTGGAGGTATGTTTTGTGTTTGTATACGTAAAGGTTTTCTTTAATATTAGTTTTTTTGTAAGTCTTGCGTTTTATTGGCAACGCAAGTAAATTCTTGCAAAATCAACAACTAATTATGATAAGAAATTCCTAAAAAGAGCATTTCAGGTGCACAAGTTGTAGATGTGTGTGCGTTTCAAGAGAAGCTAACTGAAAACTGATAAGACACACACACATGCTGACACTTAAACACCGTAGCTGTTTTAACTGATTCATTAATTCGATACCATTTTAGGTATTTCAACACATTCGCTGAATGAGGCTGAACTAGCGCGCGATTTCGAACGCCTCGCAAAGGCAAAAGGGAGTCTTGCAAATGAGATTATAAATCTCAGTCGAATACCATTGCAGAAAAGCATTTCAACCTCGTCGATAATCGCGAAGGAAGATGTTAAAGTGATTTCACGACATTTAACCGATAGCGAAGATGAAAATCAAAGTTTACTTCGTGCGCATGCTAAAATTGAAGTTTATGATAACGTAGAGAAGCGTCGTAAGCGTGGCTCACTATTCTTTCGGAAGAAAAAGGACAAAACTAAGATGAAATCGATCGGCGGTCAGATTAGCTCATGTGATGTATGCGGCGCAAGTATAACGCTGGCGCAAATAAAAGAACACCAACTTGAATGCAATGTTAAAAATAAGAAACTGCTCATTGGTCAGCAAAAGTCATTAATTGGCCCAAGACGTGATCGTAGTGATGGTCAGGATACTTACGATGGTGCTGAAACTCAAAGTGGTGGTATTTTTAATGATGATACGCCACTTATACGCGCTGAATTTCTCAACGAACGCCCAATTGAAGCACAAGATCTTGGCGCGGATCCATCGCTGGGCATTGTACTCAAAGAGCACGATTCGTGGTCGCCTGGTGTGCCGAAGGAGGTGCTCCAAACTATGAAGGAATTACAGATAAAGCGTCAGGAACATATCTACGAATTTATTATGACCGAAAAGCATCATTGTCAAACACTGCTCGTCATGCAGAAAGTATTCGTCGAAAGCTTAGAACGCTATTTTCCCTCATTTAATATCAACGGTATGTTTCCACGCCTCGCCGAGCTGACCGAATTGCACACCAGCTTTTTAAAGAAACTTCGCCAGAAGCAACGTGAACATCACGTTGTTGACAGCATTGCCGATATATTATTAGACTTTTTCTCCTTGGAACAAGCTCAACATTTGAGGCTAGCGTATGGCGAGTTTTGCGCAAATCATCGCACAGCGTTGGAACAGTTCAAACAGTGTCTAACAGAGCAGACATTTAGCGAATGGTATAAGCATTGTCTGGCGAACCCATTGCTCAAAAAGAAAGGCATACCTGAGTGTATTTTGTTTGTGACACAACGGCTTACAAAGTATCCATTGCTTATTGAGCCTTTGCTGAAGAGCGCACGTGATAATAAGCTGGAGACCGATAAACTGCAGCATGCCCTCAATTTAGTTAAATCGTTATTGGTCGATGTGGACGCGTGTGTGGCGGAAAAGGAATTGCGTGAACGTCAATTAGAAATTTGTAACCGCGTAGATGCCAAATCCTTTGCAATTTATAAAAATAAACCTTTTCGGAAAACTGATCTCGGCGTAGAGTCACGCCGCCGTTTGAAATTCGAGGGTTTGGCAACGCTTATGCAGGGACGAGCAAAGACTCAGTTGGTTTTAGTTGTTGTATTAACGGATTGTCTGTGCTTTCTAAGCGAAAATTCGGCGCATAACAAGTACACGTTTTTTACGCCTGAGCACAAAGCAGGCGTTGTACCGCTACAAAAACTGCTAATTCGCGATAAGGCAGATACTCGCATGGAATCCCGTGGCATATACATAATATCATCGAATCCGGACTTTCCGGAGATGTATGAGTTAAAAGTGCAAACTCCAAAGGACAAGCACGCCTGGATTCAATCGATTAGGCAAGCAGTGCTTGAATGCCCCTCGACGGATGTCATTGAGGCCGAGGATTTAACAGCCGAGGAAAAACTGCGCATTGGCGTCAACAAACGTGAAACTATTGAAAAAATGCGCCAGAAGGATATCGAACAAGCACTTTTGCTCGAAGAGAAACTTATGCTTCAACTTAACTTGCTCAAGGAACAGCAGCACTTCAACGGTAGTGGAAATGCTAACAACGGAGGAACTGTGGTTGGGGCGGCTAATTTTCTAGCTGCCTTTGGTTCATACAAAGATCTCGTTGGCATCGAAACGGACACGACAGAGTTGTGGAAACGTGTTGTGAACACGGTTCAGGACATAAGTCAACTAGCTGCTACTGTCTACTCTGCCGCTACAGGAATGCCAGTCTCTCGCACTGTCAGCTCCGTAGGCGACAAACAGAGCGACGACTTGTATGCCTCGCCAACGCTGCCAAAACGTGCGGAGACCTTTGCTGGCTTTGATGAGAAACGCAACAAGCACCCAGCTTTTCCCTGTCGGGACGCAACGAAACTAGCAACGCTCCAAGTACTTTCACCACGTCTTCAAGAGCTGGAAGAGAAGCGTGAATTGAAAAGCAGTTCGAGTTCCGGTGTTGCAACGGCAAACCATCAAGCACCAAACGTGCTACTGCCGGAGCCGGCAACTAATAGCAACAACACAGTAGACCCCACTGCACTTAAGGAGCACAACTACGCGGTGCTGCAAATTTCCCACCACTTGCATACGCTACTCTGCATTATCTCCCAGCAAATGACCACCATACATGGTTTGAAACTGCAATTGGCATTGTATCGTGAAAATCCGCGCGCTGTTTACACACACAACGATCAACTCGAGGAGTTGCGGAATCTGCAAGACAAACTTCAAGAAGAGAAAACTGCATGGTTACGCCAAAAAGAACAACAAGAACAGGATCTGGCCGAAACGCGTGCGGCCCAATTGAAATTGCAAGAACACATCAAGGCCGAGCAAGAGGATATCAAACAACAGCGCGAGCAGCTTTATCGCAAGATGGAATTGCTTTCAAGTCAAGGTCTGCTATTATCGCCCAGCACAACATTGCCAATAGCATCGCCCACATTTGTGGCCGCAGCTGCTGCAGCGGCGGCAGCGGCTGCTGTTAATGTCGATCGACATGACGGCCATGATGAAAGCGGTAATAATGCAACCAACTACAACAACGCCACCGCCACCACAAACAACAACAATTTGTCCGCCGCCAGTACTGTTGAACGACGAAAGGATAAATGGCGAACTGCTTCGACTATTTCGAAAACGCCGCCGGTTAACTTGCTTAGCGCAAACAATGCGCCAAAAGCCAACCAAACTTGCGTCAAGCAAAAACTACCAATGAAACTGTCATCACTATCGTCTAGCACTAACACCAGCAATACTAAAATCGATAAGTCTGCCAGTTTCAATGCAAATACATCGGCTCAACAACATCATGCAACTGCCGCTGTGGGCGTAACGCAACTCTTTCCGCTCAAGCTTGCCGACAAGCGGCCAAGTGCAGCTTTGGTGCCACAACATTCGCGCACCGGTAGCTCGCCAGCTATTATACAACACCCTTCACCAACTGTTACCGCCGCCGTTGCACGCAATGACTCCAGTGGAAGTGTCTATGCTTCGCGATTGCATCAAACGCCGACAAGTAGTCGGATCGTCAATAACGCTAATGTCGCCAATTTGCAGGCTCTAAAGAGAACAAATAATACGGTAGCTAATAAGCCACACAATAATATAGCGCCACGAGCAAAACCTGAGGAGGAGGAGATATACTTCTGACCAAAATTTACGCCAGAAGTTGAAATTTAAGCAGACATTTTTTTAACGTAACTAATGCTTTTAAAACTGTTTTTATTATTACTATTACTATTCCTACTTTAACAACAATGCATCTCAAAACTACTCGCTGTGTTCAGTGCATTCCAAAGTGTAAAACTGTTGTGCAAGTGCATTTCTAAACGTATTTCATGCATTCCAAGTGTTGTCATTTCAGTCTTTTCGAGACAGATCTGTTCTTATCTGAACTGACTTAGCCAAAAAATGTATTAAACAAAACCTATCCGGTAAACTTCCTTTTCTTTGCCGGTCCTTTTTCGAATCTTGTTTTCCCTTAGTTTATTTGTATTTTAATATGGCATTTGAGCCTCCGCCGGCACATGTTTTCATGTGTCACCTAGGAACATGCGTCATTTAAATGTTAAAATTAAATGAAACTGTTCTTGTATCATTGCCCTTCCTCCTTTTTTGTCAGTAAATAAAATGACAGCACTGATGCCAAAGCAAACATTTCGCATAAGCTTGAAATTAAAACATATCATTATTTACCATATCATAACATAAAACACATTTAAGCGCTTTCATATTTATTGCGACTTTAACTATTACCGCTTAACTTCAACTTCAGACTGTATTCTGTCACAATAATAGTTTGTAGGGTTTTAAAGTTTAATAATTAAATTATTAATTCAAATTAATTATCTAATTTTTAGTGTGTATTTATTACAACTTTGCAAACATATAAATATATATATATATACATACATAAATTATTTAAATTTCAAAAATTAATTAAATGCTTTTTGTTTATTGTTTTCTTTTCTTTAGTCAGGCTTTTAAAAATAATTAATAATACAAAATCTTCCAAAAACTAACTTGTGCTGAATGAAAGAAACGAAAAAACGAAAACTAATGCAACTAAATGTATTAACTCTAAGCAATAAAGTTTGTTGAATATATGCAAGTATATAGTCTTTAAAAAATATATAAAAAAGTTAATATTTCGATTAAAAAAAAATAGAAATACAAGTATTATCTTAATGCTTTATGTTTGTGAAGAAACTCAATTATATTTACACTTACATACCAACATACCTTAAAAATGTTACAAACTTATAATTAATAAATGTAAGTTGCGATTTACGCCAATTTTAAGAATCAATAAAAATGTTTAATTTGAATTTAACAAGATTTTTCTAGTTTTAGTCAACTCAATAAAATTTTTGTCTGCTAACAAAAAAACAGCTGACAACCCAAAATAAGAACAATGCAATCAATGATTCAGGCGGCCATTTAAGCAGGAGCATCACATTCAACTGCTCAGTCAAACTTGGGCATTCGTCAGTCGCATTTGCCATCGATCAGTTACGCGTTTGAAGATTTTGAAAATACCGTTCAATACAAAACTCACAAAAGCGAAATGCACACAAAGCATCTTGTTTTGCTTTGCATTGTTGTTGCAATACTTTGCCATTGTGCTATTGGAAATCCTAATGTAAGAACCTGACAACATCGCCGATACTTTTTAATGTCCTCACATTTTTATGTACTTTGCTTCCTGGTTTACTCTTGACTTAGCTTTTGTCAGCATTTAAAAGGATAGGAATTAAACGACCATGCTTCTACTTTTTCAAGCTTTTCGCAAATTAATGATCATTTGAAATTTGCCAAGATATTTGTTTTAATGTCAATCCTATTTTTAGGACTTCTTACAGAGCAAAGCATCTACATGGCGGCCCTACCTAACTATAGTATTTAGATCTCGTAAATTCTGGAATTTCATCTCACAGTTACAATTTCAGGTATTGTTTGAAGGGGTGCTCCATACCAAGCAGCAGCCCATAACTTTAAATCGAATTCTTTATTTACAATATTAAAATAAAACAAATCCATTCATTGCACAGCGCCTCACGGGCTCGACAACGCACAAGCAACAGATGTGGACGAATGTGACTCGAGTCGTTAATCAAATTCGAAGTTCATTGAGTGCATGGTTGTAATCCAATTTTATCGCCCATCTTTTTCTTATATAAACTAATCTTTTATAGGCTAAATACAAATATGAGAGCTTTATACGTTACATGGTGCGAATTGAGCGAAGTACAAGAAAATGTTGACAAGTACTTAGATGAGCTATAATAAAGATCATTCATCTTGAAGAACAAATTCAATTGGTAACCTGCGTTATGGCAATCTAGATCAATATAATATGGGTTGGTATTAATGAACGTCAAAAGCAGTTTATAATTTCGTTTTATTAAATTAAAAATTTTTTTAACTTCATTGATTTGTTTAATTAACTTTTTATATAAAATCGTATACATACATTACAATTAGGCATATTTTTTTAAAATTTTTTTGTAATTAAAATTAGGTTTATGTAATATTTGTTAAATTTATTTTTATTTGTTGAAGAAAATTTTTACGCATGTCAGAGTGTTAAAACCATAATTAATAACAATTATAAAATGAGTTCGTTTTCTAAACTATCACAATTGTTACTTTTTTTTTATAAAATTAAACATTTTTGTGTTTTTGTAGTATTAAGCAATGTTTATTTTTTAAGTTTTAGTTACAACCCACAAATATTAGAAATTATAAGTTTAACTTTTGCGCAAAATCGTTCTATGGAATGCCAATAATTTGCTAATTGTGGAATGTTTTCATTTTCCAATTTTCATATTTCAAGTCTATGACTTTGAGTATACACAAAGAGTTTAAACCAAGTTAACTTTAACCTAACGGAATTTTATCCAAATCGGAACGTAGCTGAGCCCTTCTAAGTATGTACATTTATACGTTACGTTGCTTTAGCTGAAAATTAGGCACGAACTACTTTTGTTAAATATGTTTTATTGTAATTACAACTAATTGATTTGCCTGCAACAAAACACTTGCAAATCGGCGTTTATTAGCTTTATATATTAAATAAGCTCGCTGAGCCAGCCGCCTGTGATGTGTAGCTTTTTATGGTATTTGTGCACTGGCCAATCCATTGAGCACTTTTCGCTTAACTTACACAACAATTGATTACAACTAATTGCCTATGAACAGTGTAATTATGTGTCTAATTAATCGCTGATGCTGATGAGTCGGAATGTCGATTCGATACATGTCGCAGAGCAACGTTTGGAATCAAGATTTTCGTATTGGGAGCGGAAAAAGTTAAGTGAGTGGTGTGTCTGCAGATGTCCACAAACTGATGTGCTATGTCTAGACTTATTTTTACGAATCGGTTTACCTCAACGGGTTCCGATTCTTTAAACGCTAGCGATTCCGCTTTGTCTTACGACTGACGTTGCCCTCGATGATGATCTGTGTTTTTATACATTTGATGAAAAAATAGACAGGTTTTGTTTTATTAAATGTTTAAAAAATATATAAGCCAGATTTTTGTATTTGTATCATTCATGGTCAGAGCGTGCGTGGACACTTGCGTACCTGCAGAATCTGACTTGCCTCGTAGGCAGTGCCCGGCAAAAGTATCACTGGCGACGTAACATTGCCCGCCTCAACGCAAAGCATATTGGGAAACTCGTCATCGCCAAAATCGCCCATTTCACGTGCCTGATCAATCCAGGGATTCCAGATGACTAGCAATGTAAGTAGAGAAACTTTAGTTTAAACGTCATTAAGCACCGATTTGTGTATGTACATACCCGTGTCCGGGAAATTGTACTTGTGTATGCGCATTTTGCGGCCGGACACAACATTTGTGACAATATGTTCCTGCGGCGTATGCTGGTAGATTCGATCAGTCCACTCATTGACGGTGACCACCTCACGACCCTCTTGATAGATCGTATTGTCTCGTGTCTAAAACCAATAAACAAAGTAATAAAGAAATACATTAATAAAAAGTACCGTAATTAAATGATGGCAGTTACCTTATCGATGAACGTGCAGCCATGCAGCCCGGTTATTTGACAACGACGTACATCAGGAACTTTCAAATAGGTGTGCAACAGCATATTGAATGTGAACGATAGATCCTTGCTCGGATTATAGACGCCAATATGGAAATGTAGCTCCTTCTCACGCAAAATCAAGCGATAAGTTATACGAAATCTAAAATTGTAAGCGCGCATATATGTTTTGAGTGTCCCATTGGTAGGTGACTCAACAGACAGTGCTACTCACTGATAATTCCATATGGAACGCGTGAATTCATTGTCCATAAGCGAGAATATTGCTTCAACATCGCCGTTATGCAACCGCTCCGGCGCGCGTTCCAAGTTCCAACGTGTAATGCGCGCAAAGCCGTGCTGTGGCCCGAAGGACCATGGGCCAAATTGTGCTGTGTACAGGTACAGAATGTTGATGAGAGATTTTATGTTTCATCATTCAGTGGTTTTTGCTGCACAACTAAATACTTACGAAAGACAAAAGGTATGCCGCCGCGTATTGCCTTCTTGCCATCGAACGATGCAAGTTTACTGAAAATGAAATACAAACAAAAAATAAAAAATAAAAAACAAAAAACAACAAATTCACATTATGGCACTGACGAGCAAAAAAGTGTCTGGCAAAATGCTTGCGAATGGAGGCAAGAAGTTGAGTTAATGTCAAGTTGACTGTTGAAACAGTAGCAAGTAGCAAGAATATTTATAAAATACCGCAGAGAGAGTGCACAAAAAACTATTGTCTCAACGTGTGGCTTCCTCCTCACTGATGAAGGAACCAAAGCACGGACGAGTTCAACACGCAGCTTCTTCGATGATTTCAGTCGCCTGTGGCGAGGCAAAGGATCACTTGGCTGAGCGTTCTTGCTGCTGTTTTCTACGTTTTTTTTTCTCATTTGTTTAGTCGAATTTTTATTTGAGCGGTTAATTTGAAAGCAGCCGCTTTTTTTTCAAGCAAAGCTCATTAGTCTTTTTTTTTTAAACCATTTATTAAGTTAAGGTGTATGTATATACTTATAAATAGTTCCACTTGATGAGTCCTTGCCTCAGGTTGCGTAAAACGCAACAAATTCCAAAAATCTTATACAATTTGACGACCGAAATATCATTTGGCACTGAAAGAGCGAATTCAATGAGAAAAAGTGTGCCTAAAAACTTAATGGCATCTGCAGGTGTGTGCGTGTGTTGCGCATATACATATACATATACATGCAAACATACATATAAGACATTCAAGACTACAAATATCAGTAAAAGCGATTGGCAGTCGTTTGGTTGTTCGCTCGGTCGGTCGGTCAGTCCTTGATGCCATCGGTTCGCCCGTCATAGACGTTCAGTAGTGCATTGCTCTATGGCAAGGAAAAAAACAACGTCAAAGTCCTGTTTTTTTTGTTTTTGTTACTTTTTTGAAATGGCTTCAAATATTCAGTTTTTGTTGTCGTTCACTGCTATAGCGACTATTTTTCAGCTTTTTGCGCAAAGTTTTTTGTTTGTTGTGCTCAGCTCTTTTTTTACACACACACACACACATAAGCACACACACACACACATTTGCCGTTAAGCGACAAAAACAGTGAAAAAGCTTTGAAAACGATACAAGTGCGCAAGCAATAGCTAAAAGAGTAGAAGAATAAGCGTGGTGTAGTCGAAAGGCGAGTAGCGGAAATACAGAGCTTGAGTCAAAAGCATTTTCAACAAGAAATAAACATGCAAGCGGCGACAGTTGTCTGGAAGGTTTGTAGCTAAACAAATGTTGAAAAACATTTGTAAATGTTGCAAAACATAAGGAAAAAACGGTGCGCCAACGCAGCAGCACCAACAAAACAGATATAGTGTGGGCAGTGCGGACAAAAGCGCCGAGTGAGCAGGAGTAGTACGCAAGTTGCACGTAGTCATATACATATATGTTTGTATGTATGTATTTATATATGTAGACACATACATACATACAGCCATAGAAAGTTGTATGCCAGGCAGGATTTATCGATCTAAATACCCAACAAACTAACTCCATTCATAAAAACGTTAACATTGTTTTTGAGCAACGGCGACAGGCGGTGGCAACAGAAAAACAGCAACAGCAACAACAAAAAAACATCAGCATCAATGAAAGGCAAGAACAACACATTAGCAACAATGAGCGCTGGTGTTCGTGTGAGAGAGTGAGGCAGAATGAGAGGCGTACAACAGCAAGTGCACAAAGTTTGCTGCGTTTCACGATGCAGCTTTGCAGTCTCTGCTACTGCTACTGTTGCTGCTGGTTCTGCTGCTGCTGCTGCTGTTTATGATTGTTTTTGTTGGTGTCAGACAAAAACATTTTTGCCGCCAAAGAGAAAATGACCGAACGCTGTGCTGACTGGCGGACCGACTGGCCGGTCGGCGAACACCGCAACAACCCCAACCCTCTCTTCGAGCCTTTGTAAGCCTGTGTTGTGTGTTTGTGTAAGTTTTTGTTGGCAAAAGCAAACTTTGCGCAACACTTTTTTGGTTGCATACCGTGGGCTCACATAAGTTTTCACTCGCCAAAGTTACAAATAGAAAAGTTTAGCTGATTTTTTTTGAATACTTTTCTAACGTTTTATTTCGGCTATTTAATTAAAATTGCCTTTCTTCTTCAATTTCCTGCCAACAGTCGCCGTAATTGGCCATTAAACACATTTGACATTTTTAACATTTATTAAAACTTACCTCACAAATAGTTGTTCTTGATTATTAACACGCCAAGATACCACTGTCGCACCTAAAAAAGAAGCCAAAACTGTTATTAGAACTGTCGAAGTTGGCGTTTGTTGAGCTTGAAAGATTTGCATTAATAATTGCGATTAAAAGTAATCGCAAATAATATATGGAAAGAAGTTAAGAACAAGTGTGCTTTTGAACGCTTTTGAACTTATTAATCTGTTAAACTATAAGTCAGACTTGCAAACAATATTTGTTTATTTATTAAAAAGTAAGTTGCAAAATAACGAAATCGCTTTATTGGTGAAATTTCGAATAAAACTAAAAATGATTAACAGTAATGATTTTCAGCAGCTCGCAATTGCCATGCATTAAGCTGAGCTGAGCTCAATGTATATACATAAGTATCTAGATACATATGCACAAATAAGCGTGTTTGTTGTGTACTTTCAACAATTACAGACACACATAGAAACTAAACTGCCCACGTAAAAAACAAAAAAATGACTCAGACAGACAAAGACAGTGGGAACGTCAGTTAAATAGAGAGACAGACGACAGACAAGCGAGTTTTTTTTAAGTTTAAGAAAACTGTATTACACACAACAACAATTTAGACCCAAATATGACTATTAATCTGTACTTCAATGAATTTCTTATACGCTATAATATATTTTTTCCAGTTTGCAAAGTACTTTTGAAAATGCATAGGTGTCCTTTCATGTTTCATCACCCACACAAGCACACATGTCTTGATAACAACTTAAAATGTCATAAGCCAATTACCCAATTGCATGGCAACACCCACCCAAATAGCCGTAGGGTATTCGATACGCAGCTAGCCAACTATCGGCACCCAAAAAAAGCACACAGTCTCCAACAGTTGGCCGTAACGCAAATTCGACTCACCATGGCTACCACATCACCGATCCAACATGATCTGACTTTGTCTCCATCATCATCATCATCATCATGATCATGATCATCATTATCTGCGGTACCTTGTGTCGTGTTTGGTCGACTCCCAGTTTGCCACTTCAAATGATCGTCGACGTCGGTTCGTGTATGTGGGTAAGTGAGTGAAAATGGTAGTTGTTTGTCTGTTACTCATTGAATCGCGTCGTAGTTTGCATGCTTTATATATATGTATGTATGTACTTGTCTCTATGTGTGTGTGTGTCTTTGTGTATACATGCAATTGATTCATTCATGCCCACAGTCGTACTGCCGAGTATATTGAACGCATTGTACAATTTTCATAACAAGTTCGTATTTGAAGTTTAGGCATGAAATCAATTACCAAAACTCTATAAAATGCCGTGCACATGATATAATAATAACAATTGCTTTTTTTAGAAAGATTACTAAGAAACAAATTTCTTATCTTTTGCTGCATCTGATAACCTTCATGATTCGTTCAATGTGACTTATTGTGAGTTGAGCAAAATGTTTATTAAAAGTGTTTGATTAATTAATACTCTATTAAATTTTAGAAAAAATCATGTCCATGAACCAAAGCACATCTATTAATTAAAGTATTACTATTTGCAAATCCCGCATGCATAAATCAAATTCGAAAATTTTGTACAAGAAAATTATAAAAATACTTATATAAAAGTGCTATAAAGAAGATAATAACGAGTTTCTGCTAATCGTTCTTTTAAAAATACATTTTTTATTGAAGAGAAACGAGAATTAAGAACAAAAAATTTCGCAAATATTTTTTGTTAATTTTGATTAATAGGTTTTCGTTGTTGTTGTTGCTATTGTCGTCTCCAACATTTTATTTGTTGGCGCATATTTAACTGCTGCCTCGGCAACAACAACAACAACTACAACAACAACAAACCGTCAGGCGTATAAAACAATCGACGCAAACTCACCGTGTAAATTTATTGTACATGTTGTGTTGTTGCCTCGATCCAATACAACAACACTTGTGGCTGCATTTGTATTTGCCGCCATTCTCTCAGCTTAACGTTGCACAGTTCACGTGCAATTTGTCTGCAGGGGGAGTGGGCGATGCGAAGTGATTTCGGCGCGTATTTCGCACTAATTCCAAATTGCCGTTCAATTAGATACGCAAATGATATCCAATTAGAGAAACTGCGTTCACACTCGTTCACCTTGACAGCGGAAATTATTGGTAAATATAGAGAGATTCGTCTATCGGTTTTTGACTAATTGTTTGAGGAAACTGTTGCGCTCGACTGAGTCTTGTGACGTAGCGAACCGAGGGTTCAAAATCGAATTGATAATTTGAATTTTCGTTTTAGAATCGTTATATTATTTGCGCATTTACATAATTTTCGCAAACAACTTCACAAACACAACACTCACACACACACACGCGCGCCTTTATTTTGTATGTTTTTTTGCGTCAATCGTGTATTAGGTATAAGCAATGAGCGACGTTAGTTGGGAGGGGGGGTTACGAAACGGCAACAACAAAAAAACTAGCAGTTTTTGCCCACTAGCGTTTTTTGTCAATGAAAAAGACGTATTGAAAAAATCTCGTGCAAAAAACCGCGACGCACAAACGTTCAAAGCACCGACGTCCGTACACGAGCTCTGTCCCAATTGGATTGGAAAAACGCGCGACAAAAACCGACTGTTCGGCTCGAACGGAATATGGCAAAAACAAAAACGTTCAGATTTTGCGTTGTTAATCAAAGCTTACCGTATGTTTGCCTGAATGTGTTCCTAACTTAAGTTTATTTATTTATTCAGCTAGAGCTGGCAAAACATCGATGGACGCGTTGTGTCGATATTTTCAGATGCCGCGGAAAGTGGGGGAGTCACCCACATTGACCTAGCTCATATGCCCTGGCAATTCAAAGCGAAATTGAGCTAGCCAGCACTTTCAAGACATTTTTAGTTGGCCCTATTCCGTTTCACCCTATTAATTGAAACAGCTGCGTCAACTTTTTGGCGCAAGTGGCTCTTCCACGTACAAATAGGGTTTCCTTGACACCGTGTCAAATTTGTCGAGTGACGGGTTCTTTCTTGTTTGTTTCGCGCCATCTGAAAATTCAACTTTATTTTTGTCTTTACAAAAACACTGGCAAATTTTGCTTTTTTATCGTGTCTTTCACATGTTTTCAGTATTTAACATTAAAAAATGCGATTTTCATGTTGGCTAAACACTATCTTCTCAAACAATTAACCCACAATAAGAAGAAACGTGACGAAGTAACCTCTATCTTCATGCGCAGACCCAACCATTTTTCATTGAACGCATTAAGACAACTGATCCAGGATGCCAGCTAAAAAGAGCCCCTGGTTCAATATGGACGCTTATGTTATACAGCTCACACCCAACACATAAGAAACTTTAATGCTAATAAAAGATAACGGGGATCATGTGATTGCAAAGAGGATGTCCCC